>CM016621.1:91560850-92154578 GCA_005393395.2 Gossypium australe | reverse complement strand
ATGAAGCCCCTTTCAAAACAAATCATCAATTCGGGGTAAAGGGTATTATTCTTTATCGTCACTTTATTCAGCTGCAGATAATCAATACACATTCGCTAGTCCCGTCTTTCTTTTCACAACAGAACTGGTGCACCCTACGGTGAGAAACTCGGTCGTGCAAAACCCCTATCTGTCAACTCTTGCAACTGTGCTTTCAATTCTTTTAATTCAGTTGGTGCCATTCGATACGGAGCTATCAAAATCGGAGTTGTCCCGGAAACTAGTTCAATGCCAAACTCATTTCTCGTACTGGTGGTAGACCCGATAATTCTTCAGGGAACACATCTGGGTATTCACACATAACTGATACTGATTCAATCTGTTTTTTGGATACTTTATTATCCAGCACATAAGCCAAATAAGCTTCGCATCCTCTTTTCACATACTTCTGGGCTAACATCGAGGATATTATAGTAGGTAGCGCACTCAAATCATTAGATTCAAACCCGGATGATCTCACCGTTTTTTGGTATCTCAAATCAATAATCTTTCTTTTACAATTCACCACTGCATAATACGAAGTTAGCCAATCCATTCCCAATTATATCAAACTCGTCAAAAGGCAACAACATTAAATCAGCTGGAAGCAGGAATCCCGAATCATTAATGGGCAACCTTTACATACTTTATCAACCATTACACAATGACCCAAAGGACTGGACACACGGATCGCAAACTTAGTAGACTCAACAGGTAGAGTCTTACTGGATACTAATGTTTCACTCACATACGAATGAGTTGAACCGGGATCAATCGAAGCAGTTACAATAACATCAAAGAGAGTGAAATTACCAGTAATAACGTCCGGAGATGAAGCCTCCTCTCTAGTACGAATAGCATAAGCTCGAGCCGGTACACGGGTATCTGCTCGAATAACTGCATCTGAAGCTCCCCTTTGAGCACCGCTCCTACCTCCCCCACTACGAGCTGGTCTACCTCTAGCTGTAGTATCACTCGGTCTCGCACTCTGAGTAATACCTTCTCAACAGTCTCTGGACAATCCCGTACAAAATGACTTTGCGAATCGCACTGATAACAAGCGCGACTAAAATATTTACCCCAACACTCTCCAAAATGTCGTCGACCGCACTGCTGACACTCAGGTTTGCTCGATCGAGCATTGCCAACACTAGCCACAGATGTAACACGCGAACTCACTGGTGGTCGTTCTCGAATTGAAATCCCGGTATTAGACTTGGATCGACTACTATCATTCTTGAACTTCTTCGTTGTCATCTGTGAAAATCTGCCCGTGGATCTCTTTCGAAATTCTTTAGATTCAACTTCAACTTTCCATTTTTCTTTCCCTAGTTCTTCCGCTTTACAAGCTCTTTCAACTAGCACAACAAACTCGTTAATCTCAAGAATGCCAACCAAAAGTTTGATATCTTCATTCAAACCATCCTCGAACCTCCGACACATAGCAGCCTCAGAGGATACACATTCACGAGCGTAGCGACTAAGTCGCACAAACTTGCGCTCGTATTCAGACACCTTCTACGACCCTGCTTGAGCTCAAGAAATTCTTTACGCTTGGAATCTATAAAGCGCTGACTTATTACTTTTTACGGAATTCAGTCTGAAAGAAATCCCAGGTTACTCTCTCCTTTGGAACAACTAACACGAGAGTATTCCACCAGTAGTAGGCAGAATCTCGCAATAATGATATGGCACACTTCAAACACTCATCGGGTGTGCAAGACAACTCATCAAAAACACGGATAGTATTATCGAGCCAAATTCAGCTTGCTCCGCATCATCATTATCTTCAGCTCTAAATTCTTGAGCTCCATGCTTTCGAATACGATCAACAGGTGGTTTAGTTGCTCGCTCAAGATTGGCAATCGAAGGTACCATTACAGGTGGAACATTCAGATTCAGGGGTGGTTGAACAGCCGGAGTGGTTCGTAAATAATGACTGAACCAATCGCTCATCATATTATGAAAGGCCTGCTTTACCCTCTCATCTGGGCCACTAGCAGCAGGTCTAGACTCTTCCGACGCAGTCCCTGCGCGGGAGTAGGAGCCACACTCTCGACATCATCAGCTAATGCTGGCTCGGGATCCGGATCCATTACTATATAAGAAAAATACATACATTTCACTGTCAGAAGTCATCACACTATCACATTGTAAATTATGGCATGTATAGCTAGACTCTCACGTGCTACGCTAGTCCGAGAATTGACTAAACTGTTGCTCTGATACCAGTCAAATGTAACACCCTAATCTGTCTCCATCGCCGGATCTTAGTTAAGAGGTATTGCTAAACTAAACCCAATCCATAAACATTATTCAATAAGATCATTTGCTATCCATGTGGTCATTTACATTACCTTAACTAAATATGTACAAGCTTTACCTTTTTTTTATAATAAGTTATCAATCACTCAAAAACAATTTCAATTAGCAAGGTCACATTATCAAAATCAAAACTATTTCGTAGATAGCCCCACATATAAACCAGCTCATTACACATAGTCGACTAACATGAAATTTTTCTACAATACACAATCACCACATCCGGCTTTGCACAATTAAAAACTTCAACCGAAAGGTCATTCAAGCTATATTGTTCTATCTCAAGCATAAACACATAAATAATTATACTTTCATAAAAGGATTAACCCCATGACCGAACATACACAAAATCAAGTACCACAATTTAGCCATTTTCGCATGGCATACATCCATTAAAGATTCGTTTAAACAAATCCTAAGAAAACAAAATAGCTTATACATGCCATAATCACAAGGATTAATCCATCAATAAGGGGTACCAAAATAGATAATGGTATGATGAGCTTCCTAATTGATCCACGAGCTTAAGTTGAACCTTCCAAAAGTGATCTACAAATCCTAGAAACAACTGAGAGAAAGTAAGCTTCACAGCTTAGTAAGATTTCAGCTTGCAAAACTAAGTACATTTATTCTACTAAATTTTCAGTAAGCAATTCACATACCAAACAACAAGGCTGAACAATCAAGATTTCAAGAACCAATTCATGGATATTGTATGATTAAACGCACTTCTATATATAAACTTACCATTCGAAACTTAGTCTTTCATACATAATTCCAAGGTACTATTTCCCAACGATACTATATACCCATTTGCATTTATAACATAGTCCTTTAAAGCGAACCACATACCTGCACGTTGATAAATAAGTTTAACAGTGTTTCGCACGATTAGTACCCTCGATAAAATCACTATGTAACGTATCGCTCACACAGATCCGTTACTCAAAAATCCCGTAACGTATCACTCACACAGAGCCGTTACTCAAAAATCCAGTAACGTATCGCTCACACAGAGCCGTTACTCAAAAATCTAGTAACGTATCGCTCACACAGAGCCGTTACTCAAAAATCCCGTAACGTATCGCTCACACAGAGCCGTTTACTCAAAAATCCAGTAACGTATCGCTCACACAGAGCCGTTACTTATTCACCTGCAAACTTAGTGCTCAATCATAGTTTCGTACTCATAGTACATTTTGTAAACTCGTAATTCATATAAAAAATACCAATCATTCATGTAATCGAGCCAACAATCATCTAAGCATAGAATCGCCCATGCATTAATTCATGAAAATAATTATATTCCCATGTTCAATGCAACTAAAATATCTAGCACATTACCCTCATACTATGTCTTTATTCGAATACATTTCTTGCCTTCACTTAGAGTATACACATGTTTATACACATTTGCATTCAGATTCAAGGTGGTACGAAATTCATACTACTCATTCAGCATCTTAACTTACCTTGCATAACAAACAGTTAAATAATCTCCACAACTCATTCGGCAATAATTCAATCATCCAATAACCATTAAACATTATCAATGTACAAAGAATTGGTTTAATTAACTCGTTTGCTTGAAATCTTACCTCGAAGAATGACGTTTCAGGGTTTTCCAGCTACTCGTCTGTTTAGCTTTTCCCCGGTCCTTTTCCAAGTCTTTTCTTCCTTGATCTAATTCAAATTTAAAAGAATCTATTTAAATAAATTTCATTCAATCTCATTCGAACACATAATTACACAACTCTTTCATTCCTCAATCAAGAATTTGAAATCTTACAATTTACCACTACTTTTTATTCATTCAATCCTAATATGAATTTTAACAATTTATATCCCTATTACTCTAGTGCCGAATCCTTCCCAACTCTAATTACAATTCTTTTAACATTAAAAAATTATTAACATGAAATCTATCTATCATCACTATCAAAAACCAACATTCATCAAGGCCGCATATCCTATTTAATGTACCCGAATCTTCATATACCTATACATAGACATACATTCCATACAACAATTCGGCCGAATGTGGAGAGCTTCCCTATCCTCAAATTGAACTAACCTCCATAGCATTCATACCATTTCAATTACCATTCTCTAGTTCTTCTCATCTCTATCTCAATTCATCTTATTTTCCTCAAATAACAATTCACACTTTCTCTCCATTGCCGAATGTATCATGCTCAACTTAAAGAAAATTCACATGATCTTGATAGAACTCAAGGCAGCCAACAAATTTTGTAGCAATTCACTAAACAAAGACTCAATTTCTTACCTTACAACCGCATGCAATGGCCGGATGAGGGAGGAGGAATTTCCTTCTTTTTCTTTGAAGAATTTCGGTGAGGAAGATGAAGGAAGGAAAGAGAAATTCAATTTCTTTTCATCTTATTTAGTTAAACAATATAATACATATATTATTATCATAAAATATTATTTACATTATAATATACAAAAATAATCCTCCCCCATCATCATTGCCTTCCACTAGCCTAAAAGATGGAAATTTGGACATGCAAATCCTTGAATTATATAAACAATCTAATTTACTCTTCTAATTCATGCTTACAATTTTTGCCACTTTAGCAATTTAATCCTTTTATTAAATTAAACATCCAAACTTTTAAATTTTCCTACGACCTTTTTACTCATGCATAAACACTTAACATAGACATCAAATAAATAAATAAAATATTTTTTTTTCTAATTTGGATCGTGGTTCCGAAACCACCGTTCCGGCTAGGGTCGTATTGGGCTGTTACAACTCTCCCCCCTAAAGAAATTTTCGTCCTCGAAAATTACCGGTAAATAGGTGAGGATAACGTTCTTTCATTGATTCTTCGGTTTCCCAAGTTGCCTCCTGTATCCCGTGTTTATGCCACATCACTTTGACCAACGATATCTTCTTGTTTCGTAATTCTTTTACTTCACGATCTAAAATACGAATCGGTTCTTCCTCATAAGTCAGATCAGGCTGAATTTCATTCTCGGTTGGACTAATTACATGAGAAGGGTCAGATCTATAGCGTCGAAGCATCGACACATGAAAAACATTATGAATCTTGTCTAACTCAGACGGTAACCTCAATCTGTACGCAACTTGCCCGATACGTTCGATAACTTCATAGGGCCCAATAAACCTCGGACTCAGTTTTCCCTTGCAACCAAAACTGAGTATCTCTTCCACGGCGATACTTTCAAGAATACTCGATCTCCAATCTGAAATTCAATGTCCTTACGCTGCAATCTGCGTAAGACTTTTGACGATCCGATGCCTCTTTCAAGCTATCACGAATTACTGCCACTTTCTGTTCGGTTTCCTTAATCAAATCAACCCCGTGCATCTTATTTTCTCCAAGTTCAGTCCAGTACAAGGGTACGATATTTATGACCGTACAACGCTTCGTAGGGTGCCATTTTGATACTAGATTTAAAGCTATTATTATACGCAAATTCAATCAAAGGCAAGTATCGTTCCCACGTACCTTTAAACTCAAGAATGCAACATCTCAACATATCCTCAAGTACTTGGATAACTCGTTCAGACTGACTGTCCGACTGAGGGTGGAAAGTTGTACTAAAATGTAACTTGGTACCTAAAGCATCTTGCAGTTTCTTCCAAAATCGCGATGTGAACCTCGGATCTCTATCCGAAACAATAGAGATAGGTACCCCGTGTAACCGTACAATTTGCGATACGTACAATTCAGCCAACTTATCAAGTGAGAATCCGTACGTACTGGAATAAAATGAGCTGATTTCGTCAACCTATCAACAATAGCCCATATTGAATCTTTCTTACTTGGCGTCAACGGCAATCCTGACACAAAGTCCATAGTGATTCGTTCCCACTTCCATTCAGGTATCATAATCGGTTGAAGAAGTCCTGATGGAACTTGATGCTCAGCTTTCACTTGTTGACAAACTAAGCATTTCAATACAAATTCAGATATGTCCCGTTTCATACCAGGCCACCAATAGAATTGTTTCAAGTCATTATACATTTTCGTGCTACCTAGATGTATCGCCATTTGACTATTATGAGCCTCATTCAATAACATCTGAATCAAGTCCATGTTCTTCGGTACACACATTAGGCCTTTGTATTTCAAACAATCATTTTCATCAACTCGAAACTCTGACTCTACATTACTTTCACCCTGAACTCGTTTAACATTCATATCTTTGTCAGCTTTCTGTGCATCACAAATTTGCTGAATAAACATCGGTCTTGCTTTTAACTCGGCTATGATCGAACTATCACCTGACATAACCATCTGTGTGTTCAATGTACGAAGAGCAAACAATGATTTTCGACTTAATGCATCTGCGACAACGTTAGCTTTCCCTGGATGGTAGTCAATCACCAACTCATAGTCCTTCAACAGCTCTAACCATCTATGTTGTCTCAAGTTCAGATCTTTTTGAGTCATCAAATACTTCAGACTTTTGTGATATGAGTAAATATGACATTTCTCACCGTATAAATAATGACGCCAAATTTTTAATGCGAACACAATAGCTGCGAGTTCTAAGTCATGTGTCAGGTAATTTCTTTCATGCGGCTTCAATTGTCTCGATGCTACGACTTTGCCTTCCTGCATCAAAATGCAGCCCAAACCATTCAAAGAAGCATCAAAATAAACAATAAATTCTTTACCCGATTCAGGCTGTACTAACACTGGAGCTTCGGTCAAGAGGGCTTTCAACTGATTGAAGCTTTTCTGGTACCTTTCCGACCACTCGAACCTGACATCTTTCTGTAATAGCTTGGTCAACGGGGTAGCGATTATAGAAAAACCTTTCACAAATCGTCGGTAAAACCCGCAAGTCCCAGAAAGCTTCGGATTTCAGAAACATTCTTTGGTGGTTTCCAATCAATAATGGCTGATATTTTGCTCGGGTCAACACGAATACCTGATGCTGACACGACATGACCCAAAAAACTAACTTCCTTCATCCAGAATTCACACTTACTAAACTTTGCATACAACTGTTTATCTCGCAAAGTTTGTAGCACCAATCTCAAATGCTCGGCATCTCAGTTTCATCTTTGGAGTAGATCAGTATATCATCACTAAACACTACTAAAACCGATCTAAAAACTGTCTGAAGACTCGATTCATCAGATCCATAAAAACAGCAGGTGCATTAGTAAGTCCAAAAGGCATAACCAGAAACTCAAAGTGTCCGTACCTCGTTCAGATCGCAGTCTTTGGCACATCTGTATCTCTGACTCGCAACTGATAATAGCCCGATCTCAAATCTATCCTTGAAAATACTAAAGCCCTTTCAACTGGTCAAACAAATCATCAATTCGGGTAAAGGGTATTTATTCTTTATCGTCACTTTATTCAGCTGCAGATAATCAATACACATTCGCATAGTCCCGTCTTTCTTTTCACAAACAGAACTGGTGCACCCACGGTGAGAAACTCGGTCGTGCAAAACCCTTATCTGTCAACTCTTGCAACTGTGCTTTCAATTCTTTTAATTTAGTTGGTGCCATTCGATACAGAGCTATCGAAATCGGTGTTGTCCCGGAAAACTAGTTCAATGCCAAACTCAATTTCTCGTACTGGTGGTAGACCCGGTAATTCTTCAGGGAACACATCTGAGTATTCACACACAACTGATACTGATTCAATCTGTTTTTCGGATACTTTATTATCCAGCACATAAGCCAAATAAGCTTCGCATCCTCTTTTCACATACTTATGGGCTAACATCGAGGATATTACAGTAGGTAGCGCACTCAAATCATTAGATTCAACCCGGATGATCTCACTGTTTTGGTATCTCAAATCAATAATCTTTCTTTTACAATTCACCACTGCATTATACGAAGTTAGCCAATCCATTCCCAGAATTATATCAACTCGTCAAAAGGCAACAACATTAAATCAGCTGGGAAGCAGGAATCCCGAATCACCAACAGGCAACCTTTACATACTTTATCAACCATTACACAATGACCCAAAGGACTGGACACACGGATCGCAAACTTAGAAGACTCAACAGGTAGAGTCTTACTGGATACTAATGTTTCACTCACATACGAATGAGTTGAACCGGGATCAATCAAAGCAGTTACAATAACATCAAAGAGAGTGAAATTACCAGTAATAACGTCCGGAGATGAAGCCTCCTCTCTAGTACGAATAGCATAAGCTCGAGCCGGTACACGGGTATCTGCTCGAATAACTGCATCTGAAGCTCCCCTTTGAGCACCGCTCCTACCTCCCCCACTACGAGCTGGTCTACCTCTAGCTGTAGTATCACTCGGTCTCGCACTCTGAGTAATACCCTTCTCAACAGTCTCCGGACAATCCTGTGCAAAATGACTTTGCGAACCGCACTGATAACAAGCGCAACTAAAAGATTTACCCCAACACTCTCCAAAATGTCGTCGACCGCACTGCTGACACTCAGGTTTGCTCGATCGAGCATTGCCGACACTAGCCACAGATGTAGCTCGCGAACTCACTGGTGGTCGTTCTCGAATTGAAATCCCGGTATTAGACTTGGATCGACTACTATCATTCTTGAACTTCTTCGTTGTCATCTGTGAAAATCTGCCCGCGGATCTCTTTCGAAATTCTTTAGATTCAACTTCAACTTTCCATTTTCTTTCCCTAGTTCTTCCGCTTTACAAGCTCTTTCAACTAGCACAACAAACTCGTTAATCTCAAGAATGCCAACCAAAAGTTTGATATCTTCATTCAAACCATCCTCGAACCTCCGACACATAGCAGCCTCAAAGGATACACATTCACGAGCGTAGCGACTAAGTCACACAAACTTGCGCTCTTATTCAGACACCTTCATACGACCCTGCTTGAGCTCAAGAAATTCTTTACGCTTGGAATCTATAAAGCACTGACTTATGTACTTTTTACGGAATTCAGTCTGAAAGAAATCCCAGGTTGCTCTCTCCTTCGGAACAACTAACACGAGAGTATTCCACCAGTAGTAGGCAGAATCTCGCAATAATGATATGGCACACTTCAAACACTCATCGGGTGTGCAAGACAACTCATCAAAAACACGGATAGTATTATCGAGCCAAAATTCAGCTCGCTCCGCATCATCATTATCTTCAGCTCTAAATTCTTGAGCTCCATGCTTTCGAATACGATCAACAGGTGGTTTAGTTGCTCGCTCAGGATTGGCAATCGAAGGTACCATTGGTGTTACAGGTGGAACATTCGGATTCAGGGTGGTTGAACAGCTGGAGTGGTTCGTAAATAATGACTGAACCAATCACTCATCATATTATGAAAGGCCTGCTTTACCCTCTCATCTGAGCCACTAGCAGCAGGTCGAGACTCTTCCGACGCAGTCCCTTGCGTGGGAGTAGGAGCCACACTCTCGACATCATCAGCTAATGCTGGCTCGGGATCCGGATCCATTACTATATAGAGAAATACATACATTTCACTGTCAGAAGTCATCACACTATCACATTGTAAATTATGGCAACTAGACTCTCACGTGCTACGCTAGTCCGAGAATCGACTAAACTGTAGCTCTGATACCAATCAAATGTAACACCCCTAATCTATCTCCATCGCCAGATCTTAGTTAAGAGGTATTACTAAACTAAACCCAATCCATAAACATTATTCAATAAAGATCATTTGCTATCCATGTGGTCATTTACATTACCTTAACTAAATATGTACAAGCTTTACCTTTTTTTTTTTATAACAAGTAATCAATCACTCAAAAACAATTTCAATTAGCAAGGTCACATTATCAAAATCAAAAACTATTTCGTAGATAGCCCCACATATAAACCAGTTCATTACACATAGTCGACTAACATGAAATATTAGTTACTACAATACACAATCACCACATTCGGCTTTGCACAATTAAAAACTTCAACCGAAAGGTCATTCAAGCTATATTGTTCTATCTCAAGCATAAACACATAAATAATTATACTTTCATAAAAGGATTAACCCCATGACCGAACATACACAAAATCAAGTACCACAATTTAGCCATTTTCGCATGGCATACATCCATTAAAGATTCGTCTTATACAAATCCTAAGAAAACAAAATAGCTTATACATGCCATAATCATCAAGGATTAATCCATCAATAAGGGGTACCAAAATAGATGATGGTATGATGAGCTTCCTAATTGATCCACGAGCTTAAGTTGAACCTTCCAAAAGTGATCTACAAATCCTAGAAACAACTGAGAGAAAGTAAGCTTCACAGCTTAGTAAGATTTCAGCTTGCTAAACTAAGTACATTTATTCTACTAAAATTTTCAGTAAGCAATTCACATACCAAACAACAAGGCTGAACAATCAAGACTTCAAGAACCAATTCATGGATATTGTATGATTAAACGCACTTCTATATAAACTTACCATTCGAAACTTAGTCTTTCATACATAATTCCAAGGTACTATTTCCCAACGATACTATATACCCATTTGCATTTATAACATAGTCCTTTAAAGCGAACCACATACCTGCACGTTGATAAATAAGTTTAACAGTGTTTCGCACGATTAGTACCCTCGATAAAATCACTATGTAACGTATCGCTCACACAGAGCCGTTACTCAAAAATCCCGTAACGTATCGCTCACACAGAGCCGTTACTCAAAAATCCAGTAACGTATCGCTCACACAGAGCCGTTACTCAAAAATCCAGTAACGTATCGCTCACACAGAGCCGTTACTCAAAAATCCCGTAACGTATCACTCACACAGAGCCGTTACTCAAAATCCAGTAACGTATCGCTCACACAGAGCCGTTACTTATTCACCTGCAAACTTAGTGCTCAATCATAGTTTCGTACTCATAGTACATTTTGTATACTCGTAATTCATATAAAAATACCAAATCATTCATGTAATTGAGCCAACAATCATCTAAGCATAGAATCGCCCATGCATTAATTCATGAAAATAATTATATTCCAATGTTCAACGCAACTAAAATATCTAGCACATTACCCTCATACTATGTCTTTATTTCGAATACATTTCTTGCCTTCACTTAGAGTATACACATTTTTATACACATTTGCATTCAGATTCAAGGTGGTACGAAATTCATACTACTCATTCAGCATCTTAACTTACCTTGCATAATACAAACAGTTAAATAATCTCCACAACTCATTCAGCAATATTAGTTAAATCATCCAATAACCATTAAACATTATCAATGTACAAAGAATTCGTTTAATTAACTCGTTTGCTTGAAATCTTACCTCGAAGAATGACGTTTCAGGGTTTTCCAGCTACTCGTCTAGTTTAGCTTTTCCCCGGTCCTTTTCCAAGTCTTTTCTTCCTTGATCTAATTCAAATTAAAAGAATCTATTTAAATAAATTTCATTCAACCTCATTCGAACACATAATTACACAACTCTTTCATTCCTCAATCAAGAATTTGAAATCTTTACAATTTACCACTACTTTTTATTCATTCAATCCTAATATAAAATTTTAACAATTTTATACCCTATTACTCTAGTGCCGAATCCTTCCCAACTCTAATTACAATTCTTTTAACATTAAAAAAAAATTATTATTAACATGAAATCTATCTATCATCACTATCAAAAACCAACATTCATCAAGGCCGCGTATCCTATTTAATGTACCCGAATCTTCATATACCTATACATAGACATATATTCAATAATTGAGTTAAAATAATAATATATATACATACATTCCATACAACAATTCGGCCGAATGTGGAGAGCTTCCCTATCCTCAAATTGAACTAACCTCCATAGCATTCATACCATTTCAATTTACCATTCTCTAGTTCTTCTAAATCTCTATCTCAATTCATCTTATTTTCCTCAAAATAACAATTCACACTTTCTCTCCATTGCCGAATGTATCATGCTCAACTTAAAGAAAATTCACATGATCTTGATAGAACTCAAGGCAGCCAACAAATTTTGTAGCAATTCACTAAACAAAGACTCAATTTTCTTACCTTACAACCGCATGCAATGGCCGAATGAGGGAGGAGGAATTTCCTTCTTTTTCTTTGAAGAATTTCGGTGAGGAAGATGAAGGAAGGAAAGAGAAATTCAATTTTTTTTCATCTTTATTTAGTTAAACAATATAATACATATATTATTATTCATAAAATATATTTACATTATAATATACAAAAATAATCCTCCCCCATCATCATTGCCGTCCACTAGCCTAAAAGATGGAAATTTGACATGCAAATCCTTGAATTATATAAACAATCTAATTTACTCTTCTAATTCATGCTTACAATTTTTGCCACTTTAGCAATTTAATCCTTTTATTAAATTAAACATCCAAACTTTTAAATTTTCCTACGACCTTTTTACTCATGCATAAACACTTAACATAGACATCAAATAAATAAATAAAATATTTTTTTTCTAATTCGGATTCATGGTTCCGAAACCACCGTTCCGGTTAGGGTCGTATTTGGGATGTTACAGAATATAATATTAAAATATTTTACTGGCTCAGATTTGTGGTCCCAAAACTACTACTCCGATTAGGGTCAAAATCGGGCTGTTACAGCCACACTGCAAGATACTTAGATGTTTTATTTATTTGTCTCAAAAGACATGATTTCAATCACTTTATTTTCATTGGATGTAATAAGGCCTTGTACTCCGATTTGACTTTAGATTTTGAGGCTTTTTGTTTTAACGGCTTACTTAATTATTAAACCTGAGTAAATTTCTTATGTTTAAACATGGTTTTCGAAATGCTTAAAATAATAAAATGGACTTTTATCATTACTTAAAAAGATTCAAGGATTTTGGGCTTTTAAGCCTTAAATTTTAACTTAGCAAAATCATTTTGAATTATGCCTTTGATGTGACATTCCCAAATTCAGCCATAACGTTTGGGCCGGGTCCGAGGGTGTTACATCTTCTACCCCTATGAGAGGTTGCTTCGAGCTTATTTGATTGATTCCTGAAATCATTTTGCTTCTTTGGATAGTTACGAAGAAAGTGGTCGGTAGCTCCACAACGAAAACAAGCTCCTAATTTTGATTGAAACTCACCAAAATGTCTTTTATTACAGTCATCACACGTCAGAACGGTTTTCTCCATATTTCTTACACTTCCAACACTAACCGTTGGAGCATTGACTGATTGGATATTGCTTTGTCTCAGTTTCTCTCAGTTAATAAACTCTGAAGGAGCAGCTGACCGACTTGTCTCATTTCTAACTTTCTTTGAGGGAGAACACTGAGCAGACTTGAATGATCCTCTCTTGTTATAGTCTCTGAATCTTGAATCTGATTGTCATTTCCTTTTACAAATCTCTTCAACCTTTTGTGCTCGCTCAGACAGTTCTACAAAATCCCATAACTTTAATGTTGTTACAGCCAACCGAATCTCATCATTCAATCCATCTTCAAACCTCATACACATTTCCTCCTCGGTCGATACAATGTTACGAGCATACTTGCTTAATTGCACAAATTCTCTTTCATACTCAGCTACAGTTCGGTTTCCTTATTTTAGTTCAAGAAATTCTTTCTTTTTTCAATCGATAATCAATCGGCTAACATACTTTTTCTTGAATTCACTATAGAAGAAGTACTAATTAATTCAATCATCCGATACCATCGTGCTCAAGGTATCCCACCACAATATTCCTTGCCTTTCAGCAAAGACACCGTTCACTCAAGCAATCTTCAAGGGTACACAATAATTCTGCAAAAACTCTCTTTGAATTTAATAGCCAATACTCAGCTTTTGACGGATCATCATCTACCATACCTCCTAACTCTTCTGCTCCACATTTCTGAACCTTATCTACAGATACCTGAGTAACCAACACCAGTACAGGGGTGGTAGTATTCAAGGGTGCCGGAGGAGGCACAACAGGAGGTGGAGGAGGTGGAGTAGCCATATTTCTTGTCTAAACTCATTGAACCATTGGTTCATCATTCCCATAAACATATGTTTCATTTCATCACCAACCGATTGAGGAATAGGAGCACTGTTACTTACTTCTAGATTCAAAGCTTCAACATTACATTCAACTTTGTTAACTATAGCTCGATTAGATTCTACTGACATCTTGAATCTATAAGAAATAAATCGTTAGAGTGGATCAAATGCATCACACTATCACAGGGTATATGTGGCATGTATATACTAATCCCTATTTTACTACGTTAGTCCTAGAATATACTAAACCTAGCTCTGATACCAATAAATGTAACACCCCTAACCCATATCTATCGTTAGAACAGGGTTACAGAGCATTACTGGAGATTTCAAATCAAACAAACAAATATTTCAAATCATAATGGTAATCATATTTAAACCAATCCAAATCATACTTGTTGTCCCTTATATGAGCCCTCGAGGCTCTAAAAACATGTTAGAAACAAGTCGGGACTAAATCAAAAACTTAGAGAACTTTTCAGAAAATAGCGAAAATTTACTACACTGCAGGGGTCACACGGCCATGTGGCCAGGCCATGTGGGCATTCGAAGTAGGGACACGCGGCCGTCTCTGTGCCCTTATAACTCACTAACTTGGGTCATATGGCCAAGCCACACGCCCGTGTGCCAGGCTGTGTACCCTTCGAAATAACCTCACACGCTCGTGTGCTAGGCCGTGTGCTAAGCCATGTAACAGCCTGACTTGCAACCATTTCAAAGCTACAGGGGACACATGATCGTGTTTCCTGGTCGTGTGTCACACACGGTTGAGACACACGCCCGTGTTTCTGTCCTTGTGGACGAAAAATAGGCCATTTCCAAGCCCCTTTTCTCACCCAACAAGATATGTACTGTAACAGCCCGAATTAGACCCTAGTCAGAACAGTGGCTTCGAGACCACAAATCTAAGGTCGAAATAATATTTTTATGTTATTTTTGGTGTTGATTATATGTGATATAGCCTGTGTGAAAATTCTGTGTGATAATTTTACCGACTGTATGCTGAATTAAGAGGAAGGACTTAATTGTATAAAATGTAAAAGCTGTGTGCTAATTGTTAAAGTGTCTATTTGGCATGGCTCATTAAAGGAGAAGTCCTGATGTTGTTATTAAACTATTTTCAAAGTTAGTGGATGGATAAAGGACATTAATGGCCTTATGTTTATGTGTTATATATGTTTGTTCATAAGGTTAATTTTGTAAATGAACAAATAAATAATGTTTTAATAAAATAAAACATTAGAAAGGCCATTTCTATTCATCTTTTCACCGAAAATAAGAGAAGGAGCAAGGGTTTTTAAGCTTTGGAATGTTCGGCCATTGCTAAGCTCAATTAAGGTAAGTTTTGACTTCGGTTTTTGATAATTTCTACGTCTTCGTAATTGTTGCTTCATGCTCTAGTTAACCCATGTTGTAATTTTGTGAATTGATGATGTTTTTGTGATGAGCCATTGATGAATGTTTGAGCTATGTGTTAGTTGATAATGAAATATGAAAACTTGGTGTTGGGTTAACATAGTTTGTATTGGAATTTTTAGTGAAATTGAGTATTTTGGGCTTAATTGAGAAAATGAGAAATTGAAGGATTAAAATGTGAAATAAATGAAATGTGTGGGCTTGTATGAACACAAGGAAAATTTAGCTAGACTTGTGTAAAAGGAAATTATGTGGATTTGATGATTTTGTGAATTAGGGACTAAAGTGTCGAAATGTGAAAATGTGAAGGCTATTTTATAGAATGCCCTAAATATGTGTGCTTGAATTAAAATGAATGATTTGGTGATTGAATGGATTGAATTTGAATGTGTATAGACCAAGAGTGGAGAGGTTCGGATCGAGATCGAGATCGGGGCAAAGATAAGGTGCTCGATTAATCGACCGTTTCGATAGTTTGACGTCTGAGGTAAGTTCAGACATAATACGTGTATTAAACTATGTTTAATGTTATGAGATGAATGATATGTGATTATTAAACTGTGAATGCTATGTGAGGGTTTGAGTTATGTGACACTAAGTGTGCGTATTCAAAAATGTGACCGAGATGAATGGCACTGTGTGTGCAAATTAATATAAGCTTCGGCTTTGTGGTTGGCATTGTGTGTGCGATACCAAGTCGATATCAGTGGAAATAGATGCACTAAGTGTGCGATGTTAATTAAGCTTTGGCTAATGAGTTGAGGCACTAAGTGTGCAACTAAATCGATGAAGAGACAAAAGTTGATCAAAACAAAATAATGAGTATTGAGTAGCAAATGAAATTGACAACTAAGTGTTGGCTAAGGTAGTTGGGAACCTATGTGGTTGATGAATCTATGAATGAGATCATGAAATGTTAAATGAGTATATAAGCTTTGAATGGTATGATATATATATATATATATATATATATAGATGTGAAATAATCTATGTGATGGTTTTTTTTGGTTTAATATGTTATGTTATGAACTTACTAAGCTTTGGAAAGCTTACTGTGTGATTTGTTTTTCTGCTTTGCAGTGTCAGTAAAGCTAGCTCGAATCCGGGAATCGTCAGTATCTCTATCGCACTATTGGCAATCTATTTTGGTACTTTTGGAAAGATGTATATAGATGAAATATGGCATGTATAGGCTAGATGTTATGATATGTTTTGAAAGGTTTAATCCTTGCCATGTGATTTGGCTTGGAAGTTGAATGATGTAGAATTGATGAATGAGTTATGAATATGGTATATTTCATAACTTGGTTGATTGGGAAAGATGTGGTTTAAAGATGAACTTTGATATAGATTACATGATGTTTGAATTACATATGTTTTGAGATGTATATTTGTCACTTTGAATGGCTTTAGTTGTGATGATAATGAGCATGGAAGTAAATGGTTTAGCTAGTGATTGAATAATGCATGAAATGGTATGATTGAATGCAATTGAAAGCATGAAATGGTATTGTATTGATGCTTGTAGGTATGATCCTATTGTGGGAGGCAATTTGGCCTTGTAATTGGCCTGTTTTGCCTACACAGTTATGGCACACGGGCGTGCCTAGTGACCTGGGATAAAGTCAGTAGCTAGCCTAATTGTGCACGGCCACGGTGCACGGACGTGCCAAGTAGCTGTGTGAAATAGTCAGTATATTGCCTAAGAGTACACAGCCATAGCACACGGGCGTGCCTGGTGGCCGTGTAGAGAAATCAGAATACATGCTCTGTTTTAGCAAGGCCTTGACACATGGGTGTGTCTGGTGGTCGTGTGAGGCACACGGCCTGACTGCACGGGCGTGTGACCTTAACAGTATTGAAAAATGTTGAAATTTCTAAAAACTTTCATAAGTGTTCAGTTTAGTCCCTACCTCTTTTCAATACATGTTTAAGGTCTCGAAGACCTAGATAAGGGACTATATGCTCGTATTTGAATATGTTTAATGGATGATAGACTTTGTGTCGTGAAATGGATATGAAATGTGCTGATAGTTAGGTAATGCCTCTTAACCCTATTCCGGCGACGGTTTCGGGTTAGGGGTGTTACATGTACCTACAAGCACATTTGCACACAATTACCAGCCATAATAAGGCACTAAAATCATGCATATGCTAGCTATGTATGATGCGAGATCGCCCAACAAGCTAGGTGCCGAATCCTTAGAGCTGCCCTCGGGTCCAATCACTCGAGCCCATGCCAAGAGGTTCCAAGAGGCTGTAGCTAGCTTCATTGCTCGAGTGTGGGAAGATGGAATAGTCGAACACAAAGTTCCCAGTTCAACTAGCTTGATTCGCACCTTTCTTCAAGCTGACTTAGCTCGTGTTAGCTTAGTTCAGCTCAATTCGGCACCTTGCTAGCTCAATGAGCTAATTGCATTTACTTTGAATAAGTTTAATTTAGTTTTGTTAGTTAAAATCAGCTCACGTCATTTAATTAAATAAATCTGGAAATTTTAATTTTTAAAGTATTAAATATGTTCTATATTAATGCATGTTATTAATATGTCTTAAGTTAGGACATAAATTAATTGTGTCTAGTTTAATTACGTGAATTTAATATGTCAAGTTTAAGACAAATTAATTAGCTGCAGCTATTTATTTGTCTAGGCCAAATTTAATGGTTGTCCTAGCATTAAACGTGAGTCATAAATATGTCCTAGTTTAGACATGTTATTAATGTGTTTGTCTCAACATTGCTGCAGGTTTAATGTGCCGAATTTAATTCATGTTCCTACTCTTAGTCCAGCCGAATCTTTGTTGCATGATTAATGGCCGAATTAATGAGATGTTGGGGGCAAGCATGGAACAAATTTAAGGACTTGTTTAGCATGCATGGGATGCCCAATTAATGACTAGAGGGAGCTGAATACATATTAATTCCAGCTGATTTTTCGTTCACACCAACAGCCAAGAAGGATTAATTTTGCAACAGCCCTTTTCCTCTATTCTAGATGACGCCTTGAGCAAAGTTAAGGGCATCTTTTCTTCATTAAGCAATCAGCTGAAAAGGAGGGATGACATTTGGAGTTTTCCAAGCTAAATTAATACTCCCCCACCGTTCAGCTCAATGAAGCACCACCAGCTGGTTGCTTGCATTCGGCCAAACAGCAAGTTGTTCAAGAGCTGTTCATTTCACTTTCCAAAGCAGCAATTAAGCTACCATAAATTCCCTAGGCTGAATGTGGACTATCTTCCATCAATGTCCAGCTGAACCATGCTGTTCTAGAAGCAAACCAATTTGATTTCTAAGCTACATCATTCTAGAAATTGCCTAGGAAGCTACTAGGAAGTTTCCTAAAAACTTAAGGCTTAAGGGAGCTGAAAGAGACCATTCGGCTAGCCATGATTCAGCCTATAAATATGCTATGTATCTCATTGTTAAAGGCTAATGAACAATTATATAATTTTGTTAACTTGTGAGTTTATTTTCAACTCTCAATTTTCTCCAAAAACTTGTTGACTTATCAAGTAACCCTTGTGGCGTCATCCTTGTCTTTGTCTATCTGAACTTATCACTTTGTAACCCCAAAGTGTGGCGTTCAACTATACCGAGGTTCCTATCACTTATTGATAGTGGGCTGAGGTTTCCATCTACCTACCTTAACCTTCCACCGAACCCATCCCAACCTAAGTGTTCACTTAAGACTCAAGTTAACACACCTTATTGTGTTAGTTCGGCTTGAACTCTTAGCCAAACATTTCCTTCTTCCATTTCCAACATCTCCATATAGCCAATGAACCCTTTTGAGCCTAATTCCTTTTCTTTCTTCAACCACTTTCTTGAAAGCCTAACTTACTACAATTTACGATCAGGCACATATAACGACTCGAATCTACAACGAGCCGAGTTCATATCAAGTTGGTATCAGAGCTAGTCAAATTTGAGTAAGTATTGGCGTTCTCGGGAGTTCCAGTATTATGTCGTAAAAAAATTGTTTAAAAAAAAATCAAAAGTCATATTTTATTTTGCATTCAAATCTTGTATTAGAAATATTTAAAAAAAAAGAGAGAAGAATATATGAATAAAAAAACAAAAAAAAGGGAAGAAGAAATATTAAGTTTGATTCATTCTCCTTCATTCTATTTCCCGATCACCTTAAAACCCGATTTTTTTTCATTTTTTTTGTTTGAAGGCCTACCCAAACCCGATATCATTCTCCCACCAAGCCACATCAACTTTGTAAGTCGACCCCAAACGATGCTGATTTGTCTACCTAGTTTGTGGAGAACTTTGAGAGGCAAAAACCGAGTGGTTAAAGGCAAGAGAGGTTGGTGAGACTATTCGAGAGAAAATAAAAGCTGAAGTGAGTGATTTTTTTTCTTGTGAGTGACTGGTGAGTTCTTTCTATGTGTTATTAAAAAAGTTTCAAAATGTCCCAGAGCCCAAAAAGAAACCCAAATGATGGAGGCAGATTTTGTCCCGTAAGGAATGTCGGAGGAGGAGTTCTGGATCTCACTCTACAAGCAATTATGCGAGAGATGGAGATATTATTTGATCGTAAGCTTGAACCAATTGAAGATCACCTATATCAAGTTGAGACCCAAGGACAACGCGAGGCAACTCCGGAAGTTGCAAGGTGATGGCGAGCGCGTCCAATCAACGACCCCTATGAAGTGAGTGAACCCAAAAGTGAGCCATCATCTGTTCGTAGCGTACAAGAATGAGGCCAACAGAATCAGGGTCATAGAGATAGAGACCGTCCCGACGACAATCTTAAAAATATCAAGATGTCAATTCTTCCGTTTCAAGGCAAGAATGATCCCGAAGCCTACTTGGAGTGGGAGAAGAAAATGGAACTTGTCTTCGAGTGCCATAACTACTCGGAGAACAAAAAGGTCAAGCTTGCAGCTATTGAATTCTCAGACTATGCAACCGTGTGGTGGGATCAATTAGTAACTAGCCGAAGGAGGAACGATGAACGGCCTATCTCAACTTGGGCCGAAATGAAGGCGGTCATGCGAAAGCTTTTTGTGCCATCCTACTACCATCAAGAGTTGTACCAGCGGCTGCAAAATCTCACACAAGGCAATCGGAGTGTTGAAGACTACTACAAAGATATGGAAATTGCCATGATAAGGGCCGATGTGGAGGAAGATCGCGAAGCAACAATGGCGAGATTCCTAGCCGGCTTAAACTGAGATATTGCCAACATTGTCGAGCTTCAGCACTACGTTGAAGTCATGGACATGGTGCATATGGCAATAAAGGTCGAGAAGTAATTGAAGCGGAAAAGAGTCATCCGGACGTATCTGACGACTTCTACCAATAAATGGACGCAAGGGACAAGTAAAGTGCCCATCCGACCCAAGGATCCTGTCGTTGCCACAAAGTCCAACCCCCCAGTAGCGAGAGTAGCAAAAACAAAAACAAGCCCATTCCAAATTGATCTCGGGACATAAAGTGCTTTAAATTTCAAGGAAGGGGCAACATTGCTAGCCAATGACCAAACCGGTGAGTGATGGTGGTGTGGCCAAATGGTGACATCGAGTCCAAAGACGAATGAGAGGAAGAGCCTGAAATCCATACGGATGAAGATGAAGAACTCGAGTTTCACGTCGAAGGAGAAATTCTCGTTGTCAAGCAAAGTTTGAATATCCAAGAAGTCAAGGAGGAACAACATGAGAACATATTCTCCACACCCGTCGCCATGTTCAAGGCAAGGTGTGCAGTTTGATTATCGCAGAGGGAGTTGCACCAACGTCGCGAGCTCTTTACTTGTTAAAAAGCTTGGATTAGACACTACGAAGCATCCAAATCCATATAAGCTACAATGGTTAAATGATGGAGGTGAGCTCAAGGTCACGAAGCAAGTCAAAGTATCGTTCTCCATAGGCAAGTACCAAGATGAGGTGACTTGCAACGTTGTATCGATGCACGCGGGCCACTTGCTGCTAGGGCATCCTTGGCAGTTTGATCAGCGAGTAGTCCACGATGGTTACACAAATCGGTACTCATTTAA
Source organism: Gossypium australe (assembly GCA_005393395.2). NCBI lineage: Eukaryota > Viridiplantae > Streptophyta > Magnoliopsida > Malvales > Malvaceae > Gossypium > Gossypium australe. Next base: position 92,132,858 of record CM016621.1, on the reverse strand, counting down.
ACATTTCGGAAAGGATGTCACCCTTGCTCCTCTCACACCAAAGCAAGTGTATGAAGACCAACTCAAGATGAAGCAATTCATTGAGAGAGAAAATGAAAAGGAGCAAAATAAAAAGAATGAAAAGAAAAAGAAAGGAAAAAGTGAGGAGAGTGAGTAAAAAACACGAGTGACCAAAGAAAAAGAAAGAGAGAGTGAAAATGAAAAAATGAGTGTTTTTGCGAAAAAGAGAGAGATTCGAAAGTTATTGATGGCAAGGCAACCCATTCTTGTACTTATGTACAAAGAATGTTTATTGGAAACTAACGAGATTGACACTTCTTTGTCTGTTCCTATTATGTCTTTGTTGCAGGAATTTGGCAACGTATTTCCCGAAGAAGTGTCGAACAGATTGCCTCCCGTTCGAGGCATCGAGCACCAAATTGATTCCGTCCCTGGTGTGGCAATTCCCAATAGACCGGCTTATCAGAGTAACCCGAAGAGACAAAGGAGTTGGAGAGGCAAGTAGCCAAATTGATGGACAAGGGCTACATCTGTGAAAGTTTAAGTCCATGCGCGGTTCTGGTCTTGTTAGTTCCTAAGAAAGATGGGTCGTGGCGAATGTGCGTTGACTGTCGCGCCATCAACAAAATCACCGTAAAGTATCGCCACCCCATTCCCCGCTTCAACGATATGCTCAATGAACTTAGTGGAGCCCAACTCTTCTCAAAGATCGATTTAAAGAGTGGCTACAATCAGATCCAAATACGGGAGGGAGACGAATGAAAAACCGTGTTCAAGACTAAGTATGGTTTGTACGAATGGTTGGTAATGCCATTCGGACTTACAAACGCTCCTAGTACTTTCATGCATCTAATGAATCATGTTTTACGCTCATTTATTGGAAAATTTTGTGTTGTGTATTTTGACGATATTTTGATCTATAGCAAGAGCTTGGAAGATCATGTTCAGCATTTGCGTGCGGTGTTGGAAGTTTTGCGAAAAGAGGTACTTTATGCTAATTTAAAGAAATGCTCTTTTTGCACTAACGAAGTTGTCTTTTTAGGCTTTGTTGTAAGTGCTCGTGGCTTGGAAGTTGACCAAGAAAATCTCAAGGCGATAAACGAATGGCCACGTCCAACTAGCATCAACCAAGTGAGGAGTTTTCACGAGTTGGCGAGCTTCTACCGAAGGTTTGTGCCTAATTTTAGCTCTTTAGCCGCCCCCTTGACATGTATAATCAAGAAAAATTCTCCTTTTGCGTGGACTGATGAACAAGAGGCTGCTTTTAATAAGATTAAAGAATGTTTAACTAATGCCCCATTGTTATCTTTGCCTTAATTTAACAAAACATTCGAGATTGAGTGTGATGCTTCAGGTCTTGGTATCAGTGCTGTCTTGATGCAAGATGGACGACCTATCGCATATTTTAGCGAGAAGCTCAATAGGGCTACGTTGAGCTACCCGACGTATGACAAAGAATTGTACGCGTTGATCCGAACTTTGGAAACGTGGCAGCATTATTTATGGCCGAAGGAGTTTTTCATCCACTCAGACCACGAGGCTCTAAAGCACCTCAAAGGGCAAACTAAGCTCAATAAACGACATGCCAAGTCGGTGGAATTTTTGGAGCCATTTCTGTACGTGATCAAGTACAAGAAGGGTAAGGAAAACGTTGTAGCCGATGCATTATCACGAAGGTATGCCCTTGTTAACTTGTTGGATTCAAATTTGTTGGGTTTTGAGTTTATAAAAGAACTTTACACATCTGATCTTGATTTTGTAGAAATCTGTGAGAAATGTACGCATGGAACATATGAAAAGTACTTTATGCACGAGGGATATCTCTTTCCTGAAGGCAAGCTTTGCGTGCCTCAAGGATCCGTGCGAGACGTGCTCGTTGATGAAGCACATAGTGGTGGACTTATGGGCCACTTTGGAGTTGCTAAAACTCTAGTGATGCTGCACGAATGTTTCTTTTGGCCCAAAATGAAGCGCGATGTTTTAAGAAAGTGCGAACGTTGCATCACTTGTAAGCAAGCAAAATCAAGAATTAAGCCACATGGGTTGTACACTCCATTACCCATTCCCAACGCGCCATGGGTCGATATCTTAATGGAATTTGTCCTAGGTCTTCCTAGAACTAAACCAGGGAGAGATTCTATATTCGTTGTTGTAGATCGTTTTTCAAAAATGGCTCATTTTATCCCTTGCAATAAAACTGATGACGCTACTAACGTTGCTAATTTGTTTTTCAAGGAAGTTGTTAGGTTGCACGGGATTCCGCGAACCATCATTTCCGATCGCGACACAAAATTTCTAAGTCACTTTTGGAGGATGTTGTGGGGAAAGTTAGGCACTAAGCTGCTGTTTTCGACGACATGCCACCCCCAAAAGGATGGCCAAACCGAAGTAGTTAACTGTGTGCTATCAACTTTGCTACGAGCCATCTTGCGCAAAAATTTAAAGTTGTGGGAAGAATGTTTGCCTTACGTGGAGTTCGCATACAATCGGATTGTTCACTCAGCCATGAAATACTCTCCATTTGAGGTAGTATATGGTTTCAATCCTATTACCCCTCTTGATTTAGTACCTATGCCTTCTAACGAGTTAGTGAATGTAGATGGTAAAAAGAAGGCCGAGTTTGTCAAGCAATTGCATAAGAATGTTAAAGATAACATCGAGAGGAGGACCGAACAATATGCTCAAAGTGCAAATAAGGGGCGCAAATGAGTTGTATTTGAAGCCTGTGATTGGGTTTGGATCCACATGCGCAAAGAACGATTTCCTGAGCAACGAAAATATAAACTTCAACCAAGGGGAGATGGTCCACTCCAAGTGTTGGAACGGATCAATGCCAATGTTTACAAAATCGACCTAGCGGGTGAGTACGGAGTTAGTGCAAGTTTCAATGTTGCTAATCTCTCTCCTTTTGATGTAGGTGACGATTCGAGGACGAATCACCTTGAAGAGGGGGGATGATGCGAGCTCGCCCAACAAGCTAGGCGCCAAATCCTTAGAGCTGCCCTCGGGTCCAATCACTCGAACCCCTGCTAAGAGGTTCCAAGAGGCTGTAGCTAGCTTCATTGCTTGAATATGGGAAGATGGAATAGTCGAACACAAAGTTCCCAATTCAACTAGCTTGATTCGCACCTTTCTTCAAGCTGACTTAGCTCGTGTTAGCTTAGTTCAGCTCAATTCGGCACCTTGCTAGCTCAATGAGCTAATTGCATTTACTTTGAATAAGTTAATTTAGTTTTGTTAGTTAAAATCAACTCAAGTCATTTAATTAAATAAATTTGGACATTTTAATTTTTAAAGTATTAAATATGTTCTATATTAATGCATGTTATTAATATGTCTTAAGTTAGGACATAAATTAATTGTGTCTAGTTTAATTACGTGAATTTAATATGTCAAGTTTAGGACAAATTAATTAGCTGCTGCTATTTATTTGTCTAGGCCAAATTTAATGGTTGTCCTAGCATTAAACGTGAGTCATAAATATATCCTAGTTTAGACATGTTATTAATGTGTTTGTCTCAACATTGCTGCAGGTTTAATGTGCCGAATTTAATTCATGTTGCTACTCTTAGTCCAGCCGAATTTTTGATGCATGATTGCTGGCCAAATTAATGAGATGTTGGAGCAAGCATGGAACAAATTTAAGGACTTGTTAAGCATGCATGGGACGCCCAATTAATGACTGGAAGGACCTGAACACACATTAATTCCAGCTGAATTTTCGTGCACACCAACAACCAAGAAGGATTAATTTTGCAACAACCCTTTTCCTCTATTCTAGGTGACGCCTTGAGCAAAGTAAAGGGCATCTTTTCTTCATTAAGCAATTAGCTGAAAAGGAGGGATGACGTTTGGAGTTTTCCAAGCTAAATTAATACTCCCCATGATCGTTCAGCTCAATGAAGCACCACCAACTGGTTGCTTGCATTCGGCCAAACAGCAAGTTGTTTAAGAGTTGTTCATTTCACTTCCCAAAGCAGCAATTAAGCTACCATAAATTCCCTAGGTTGAATGTGGACTATCTTCCATCAATGTCCAGCCGAACCATGCTGTTCTAGAAGCAAACTAATCCGATTTCTAAGCTACATCATTCTAGAAATTGCCTAGGAAGCTACTAGGAAGTTTCCTAAAAACTTAAGGCTTAAGGGAGCTGAAAGAGACCATTCGGCTAGCCATGATTCAGCCTATAAATATGCTATGTATCTCATTGTTAAAGGCTAATGAACAATTATATAATTTTGTTAACTTGTGAGTTTATTTTTGATAAACAGTAAAAGTAACATATTTTAATCCCACATTTAATATGCTTTTGGATGATTTATCCTTTGATTTATGTAAAAAGGTGCTCTTAATCCTTTCTTTTCATATTTTATACTCAGGAAAGCACCCAAGGATAAAAAGAATGAGAAACGGGCTTAAAACGGACCAAATTGGGCCAAGAGAGAAATCGACACGACCTGGCCCAAAGACCACACGGCCGTGCCTCATTAAAAGTCTTAACACGGCCTGGCCACGATTCACATGGGCGTATGCCATGGCCGTGTCCCTGTCGCTGGAAAGAGCAATTTCATTCGAAAAAGGATACTTGGAGGTAAAGAAACACATTCCAAAGCCTATTCAAACACCCTATTAGGAATTCTACTTAAATTAGGATACTTAGGGGCCAAGTAAGGTATCACAAAGTCTATATAAACACCTTAGGGGGCAACTTGAAAAGGGAGTTCTGCAGAAGCCAAAACGCGCGAAAGCTAGGCCAATGAGCCAAGCCGAGAAGGTCAAAGTTAGGGAATAACATGAGTATAGCCAGTTGATCCATCCCAAGAAGTCGGAGTTATACTCAAGACGGCGGAATTCTCTTTCAATTCCTTCAGGGAGTTTTAGGGTTTTCTTATGTTTTTTTTTTGTCTTTTCTCTTGAGATGTTCTTTTTATTCATTATGAACTAAACCCCTCAGATACCTGAAGGGGATGAAACCTAGATGGATTTTGTTATTTAATTTTTAAGTTATATGATAAATTACTTAATTTGTTCTTAATTATGTTGCTTAATCCAAATCTAATGTGCTTAGGTAGAGGAGGAATAGACCCTGCCTAAGAGGAGATCTAACATAATTAAGCGGAGTTGATCGAACGCCTAGAGATAGGGTTACGAGATTTTGCCAGATTAGGGTGAAACCTAATATGGGAGTCCATTGATCGATTTACTGCTATCCTAGGGGGTTATTATAAGCGAACGAGAGTTCCACTAATTAACCTAGGGTTAGACGTTATTCGCCTCGAGAGAGGGTTTAATATAGGTTAGGGAGTCTCATGGATCAAGCTAAGTAAAAGAAATCATATAATCTAGGGTTAGATAATAAGTGAAGTCTAGGTGGATTCTTCCCGATGGTATCGTCGAAATCAACTGAGTTTTCCTTCAACGTTATATTCCAATTCGTCTTCTTGTCTTTGTGTCCTTAGTTTAGTTGTCGTCAATTTAGTTTAAAAGTAATCTTCACTCTAACTTTAAGGCTAAATAATAAAAAGAAAGTGAGTATTAATACTTTTAGTTCCTTTGGGTTCGATAACCGGTCTTGCCTAAGCTATACTACTGTCCGATAGGTACACTTGCCTTAATATCGTTGTCAGAGTTAGTCTCCAGGTTTGATCATTCTTTTATAAATATTTAAAGCTCTGATTTGCAGCGATCAATTTTCAACTCTCAATTTTCTCCAAAGACTTATTGACTTATCAAGTAACCCTTGTGGCGTCATCCTTGTCTTTGTCTATCCGAACTTATCACTTTGTAACCCCAAAGTGTGGCGTTCAACTATACCGAGGTTCCTACCACTTATTGATAGCGGGTCGAGGTTTCCATCTACCTACCTTAACCTTCCACCGAACCCATCCCAACCTAAGTGTTCACTTAAGACTCGGGTTAGCACACCTTATGTGTTAGTTCGGCTTGAACTCTTAGCCAAACATTTCCTTCTTCCATTTCCAACATCTCCATATAGCCAATGAACCCTTTTGAGCCTAATTCCTTTTCTTTCTTCAACCACTTTCTTAAAAGCCTAACTTACTACAATTTACGATCAGGCACATATAACGACTCAAATCTACAACGAGCCGAGTTCGTATCAATGTACATGTTATATAATAACATACAACCAATATGCCCAAAGGCACCTCAATGACTACATCAAAACATGTACAACCATGTACTCAATTTGGTCAAAATAATCAACTAACTTCTAGGTATTTTTACATCTATACATACCATTTAATTTACTTACCAAAACATAATAAATGGTGCTAACCAAACCATTCAACTACTAGCATTAACATTCATGTATGCCATTTCCAACAAAGTACCAATTCATTACATTTCTAAACAAGACACATGACATAAATAATATGAAAATTCATTACTACCATTTCATCTTCCCTTATTCAAACACCTAACCAAATACAATTGCTAGCATAACTGTAACGCCCTGAATTTGGGCCTAGTAGTATTGGGCCTATTAGGCCTTGGGCATAGGAGCGTTTAAAATTTTTGAGAACAAGAGAACGGCACTAACCAAGTTGTAACGCCCCAAAAATCCTGAAACTTTAAATTTCTGTGCATTGAGGTTGGTATGTATGAATAGCACTTAGAATATTAATTTTAAGGTATTATCATTTTTTGAAGCCTTAGAGATAGGGAAGACCATAGGGAAAAATTTATTTTTCTTACTTTAGTGGACCCTAGTCTCAAGCATTAGGCCTCTTAAGCAGATTAAGGGGAAAATAGGACACAAATGGGCTTGTGGTCCAGTGGCAAGTGGCGTCACTTGGGGAGCTATAAGGTGGCGTGTTGTCAGCTGAACAGGTCCAAGGTTCGAGCATTAGGAGTGGTATTTTTGGAGTGTTTTATTTTGCATAGGTGGATGGCCAGAGTTGTGTTGAATATGAACTCTTGTGTTGGAGTGTTTGAGTGGTAAGGGGAACTGATAAAGGAGGAAAATTCGGATAAGGCTAAGGTGTTATCAGGAGAAAAGTTAGGAGATGAGGAGAAGGAGGAATTGGTGCCTAATGGGACTGTGGGGAAAGGAGTATTCGGCTGGTGGCTATAAAAGGAGAGGACGAATGCTTTGAAGGGTTTTTGAGCTTTCCTTAGTCTTTCTTTTCTTCCCTTAATCAGTTTTCCCTTAGCCAAATTCTCCCAATTACCGAAATCTCTTATAGTCGAATCCTTTTTACCGAATTCTCTCATAGCCAAACTTTTCTATTGTCAAATTACCACCATCTTCTTCCTTTCCGAAATTCCTATTTGTGCCAAACCCTTGTTGTTTTCCTCCATCACAGATCGATTATTATCTACTATAAGTCAAGTGTTGAAAGCCGGATCTAGTTAATAGCTGTCTAGGCCGCAGGATCGAAAGGGGATTTGGTAAGTATTCGGTTAACCTCTTTTGTACATTTTGCTAAAAGCCGAAAGGCTATCTAACTGTCCTGTCGTTAACTTTGTGATAACAAGGATAAGGTTCAAAAATCGCAAGCGTGGTAGGATCGTTAGCAAGGGTAAGTGTACTCAACTCGATTGTGGTTTAAGTGAATGGCCAGATGTGTGGATGATCTATAGGGGTGACTTGTGTGGATTATGAGTCACTCATATTTTGAAGGTGTATGTGTGAGTGCAGATCTAGGGGATACTCCTGATTAGTAGTTGAGGAAGGGCTATTAGAACCCGGTGGCACACGGTAAGGTTATGGTAAGGCTTTGGCTTTTGGTAAATGTTTTGATTTAGTGATTGATTGAAGCTTGGTTCGTTGTAGGTTCAAGACCAAGGTTAGTATAGCAAGTCGTAGTAACCAGGTGTGTACATATACTTCACCACGACAAATCGGCAAAAGCCGAAATCCCGAAAAGTCGAAATGTCGAAAAAGCCGAAAAGCTGAAGGTTGGCACCGACAACCACACGAACGTGTAAACATTCGTGTGGGGACACCGATACGATTACCGGGGCCAAGAGAGCAATCTCATGGTCTCGGGCCACTATTTGGACGACCGGGCCAGACGGGGCTAAATGGGCCTGCCAAGCTCATGGGCCCAAGTCAGCAAGAGTTGATATGTGTAACTGAATGATGGATGGTTGTATGATTTGATTGTGATCGGGCCTAATGGGCTACATAAACATGATTGGGCTTAATGGGCTATACGGACATGAATAGGCTTAGTGGGCCTTATGGGATTTTAGAAATGCATGCTAGGGTTTATGGACTTTAGGCCTAGTTCTGATAAATTCTTAAATATCATAAGACTTAATGTAATAATCAAGCAATGGACATATGCATGTCTAGGATTGGATCTAGGGAGAGCTTGGTACTTAAGCGGTCCTAACGACCAACCTCCTCTTCTCTGGGATCCTACCTGGTGCATAGTGTCTGTTCACTTTAGCCGCAAGGACTTGTTAATGGGCCAAAGTTCATAACTAAAACTCGTGATTTGCAAAATTACCAAAATACCCCTGATTTGCAAAATTACCAAAATACCCCTAATTAATAAAATTACCAAAATACCCCTGATTTACAAAATTACCAAAATACCCCTGATTTGCAAAATTACCAAAATACCCCTAATTTGTAAAATTACCAAAATACCCCTGATCTGCAAAATTATCGAAAACCCCTGTAGGGTAGATTTATAGAAATACCCCTAGGTAGTGAAATGACTAAAATACCCCTAGGTGCTTAATGTGTGAAATGTGTATGTTGCATTCATGAGATATATGTTGCACTTGGGTAGGTTTGATGATACGGAGGAAGATATGTGAGGATCGCATAGTCGCTTGACGACCGTGGATCCACCGGTGGCTTTAAGCCCATTATATGCTTAGCAGCCTTACTGCAACGTTTGAGTAGTGCCACTATTCGTGCTACCTTTGGAGTGTAGGGATGGGTGGGTTGATATTTATATCCCTATAGGAGTGTAAGGTTGGAAAAGAAATGGAGTGCAGGGTTGGATTTGGGATGGGAGCATTGCATTCATGTGATACTGATGTGATATGAGGTCATTGTGGGCTAAGGCCCAAGACCACCGATTTTGATAGGGCTTAGGCCCAATGTGATAATTGCATGTTGATTGGTTACCAAGGGTCGTACACACTGAGTTTTGAAACTCACACCCTTTTATTAAATGTTTCAGGTGACCCTCAGTAGACGGCTCGACGTGGGAGAGGACTCGGAGATGGCCACACTACAAGTTACTTAGAAGTTTTTGTTTATTTTTTTCAAATGACTTATTGTTAATTATATCATTTGTAATAAGGTTTTGTATCTCCAATTTGACTTTACATTTAAGTTTCCTTATGTTTTCAATTGTTTAATTGTTAAACAGGAATAAATTTCTAAAGTTTAAACATGGTTTTCGAAACACTTGTAACATATGGGCGTTTTCTTAAAACATGGGCTTTTATCATTACTTAACAAGTGGCTCGAATTTTGGGTTCCTAAGCTTTAAACTTAAGTTTTAATTAAGCAAAGTCGTTTTGAAATATTCCTTTGATGTGACATCACCGGATTCAGCCATAACGTCTGGGCCGGGTCTGGGGGTGTTACAATAACAACTTAAATCCATCAACATTAAACCATCAATAAGCAATTTCATTCTTACCAATTTATCTAATCGAAAGATACATATGTACATCCTAGAAAACAAAGTGTCCAAACACACAATTTAGTGATTCACTTTTATACCAAAAGGAACTAAAAATATATACATACATACTTATAGCCACATATACATGCCACAATCCCAATAGAGTTCAAAAGCCACTAACGATGTTGGATAGTAATGAGTCAAAGTTTCGATCAATCCCAAGTTAGCAAAAGTAATCTACAAAACGACAGATATACTTGTATAAGCTTATAAAACTTAGTAAGTACATAGCAATTTATTTAACTTAACATTAAATGAGTGAACTCCTATTTTACTTAATAAATGTTACCGAAATGTAACCACGGCACAAAAGTGCTATTAGGAGTACCGAAGTACAATAGTGGCACGTAAGTACGATCAAGTGTATCGAAGTACAACAGGGGCACGAAAGTCGATCAGGGGTACCGAAGTACAATAGGGGCACGTAATGCCATCAGGGGTACTGAACTACAACAGGGGCACGTAAGTGCGATCAGGGGTGCCGAAGTACAACAGGGGCACGTAAGTGCAATCAGGGGTATAATTATATAATAATTAACTGCTTGATTATAAAATACAATTACATTAGGAAATCAAATGATATAATTTAATTACTATGAACTTACATTGACACTATCGCGAAGGAGTACGATTGACTAATCCACAACTTTCTCCTTCCTTTGATTTAAATCCGGCTGAGATCTATCTTTATCTAAATAAATCAATTCAACCAATTTAATAACTAGTTTATCCAATTCAATCCAAATATACATGTTAGCAAAATTACACTTTTACCTCTTCACATTTGATTTCTTTTCAATTTTGTCCCAAAGCTCAATAAATGAAATTCATCCAAATCCATCCCTAAACCAAGCTAGTCGAATTTCATATAAGTCCCTATCAACTCATAAAATTCATTATTTCACAATTTACACCATGAACATTTCACATTTTTCAATTTAACCCTTAATTGACATTTTCAACAAAATTCACTTTACAAAAGTTGTTTATCTAACAACATGTATTCATTTTCTTCCACCAAACATCAAATTCACATGATTTCATTCATGGTAACACCTTAAAATTTTAACAATTTTGCAAATTAGTCCCTGGGCTAGCTAGATTAAGCTACATCAACTTCAAAAACGTAAAAATCATTAAAAACAGAGTTAAAATTCATACCATGCAATCCCAAAAGCTCAACCGAACTTTCAAGCTCCAAAACTTGGGTTTTCCAAGCCTAATTTCAGTGGAGAAGAAAGCTCATGAAGATGAGCACCAAATTTTATATTATTTGTTTTATGATTATTTTACTATTATCGTTTTAACCATAGTTTTTAACCTTTAAAAATTAACTAAACCATGCCCATTTTTGTCCATTAACCATATAAATGGTATAATAACAACATAAAACCTCTAACCATTTAAATTCATAGCTAATAACTCCCTTTAATTTATAGAACTCAAGTTTTGCACCTTTTGCAAATTAATCTTTTTTATCGAATTAAGCATGCAAACGGTAAAATTTCTTAACGAAATTTTTATACGATGCTACTAACATGTTATAGACATTAAAGTAATAAATAAATAGATATTCACACATCAAATTTGTGGTCCTGAAACCACTGTTCTGGTTCCACTGAAAACGGGCTTTTACACCAATACACTAATTCTATAGCAAACTCAACTTCTCGTTCTAACCGTAAACTCAACAATTTCTTCGAATAACCATCTTTAAACTCATAGTCTGTCAATATCCGATAAAATTTCATTTCTGATACCCTAGAACCCAGGACTTACACATAAAAATTACATCAGAGCCTGTTTTGATCAATTCTATACCAATGTTACTAAAATCATAGTCTAAATACAATCAAACTTAGTAAATTCAACAGAATCAATTCACCATTCTAGCACCTCGATTCAATCTGTTTCCATTAATAATTAACTATGGCAGCTTAAATAGTCAACCAGATTCATTCCTAAATTAACACCAAATTCGTTACTTTAATCCTTGAAATCAAAGAACATGTGACACGTTTCATCGAATAAATGTTATCACCAAATTCTCAATATGAACATAAAAGTGACCATCTCTAAATCACTGGTCGAACAGTTATCCTTTTAATGTGGTATTAACCGTATAAAAATATGAACCATCACTTTAGATTTTAGTACTATTTATACCCAGGTCATGCAGTAATACTTAACTGAAAAACATAAACCTTTTTCTCAACTCAGGCTAAATCAGAATTGGTGATTCTGTTAATCATGTTTCAACTGTTTCTAACTTTACTAATAAGTAATACCACTAATTAGGCTTCTCAAGCGCGAGGATCCCCCTCCGTTACACCACTTGATTAACATTAATATTTTCTGATTTTCACATTTATCAATGTCAACTCAATTACAACTAGGGAGGACGGTGCATATCCAAACCGTCTTCCATTACTAATCATCACAATGTTGAACTTTGATAAAGCCATAACCATCGGATGTTTTTAAAATCAAAATACCAAAATAAAGTCAATATCTCAACTGTATAGATAAATAATCTTCCAGCTATAAAACTATACCGAAATTTAAGAACACAACTCCTGCCAAATGATAAATACCTCAACGAGGTCTCAGAGTAATTTCGAAAGAAACATCACTCATCCACACTACAATCAATTGTAACAGAAGCAACACAATCTTCTTGTACACTAAATAGAACAATGACCAGTAGGAACCGAATACCATCATTACACAAATTATGCCATCATCTTTTCTTTAATAAAAGAAATAAAATACAAATGAAAGATAGGAAAAGGCCAAACATAATCCAAACAGGTCAACAAGGCCTTCGCCTACCTGTATCTTTAGCTATCGTACCCCTTGCAATAAAAGTTTTACTTGAAAATAAATAACCTCATATACCTCTGAGATTTATCAAACACATAATTTATCCAGAAGTAACTAAGGTAGGTTACTCAACTATAATCACTGCACTTAGCTATCAATACAATTCAAACATTATCTCACTATCTAATTCTGTCATCATTAGGTTTATATTATTCCATTCACTATCATAAACCAACTCATAAAAACTTCCAATTAGTACATTCTTTAGGTATCATACCTGTATGTTTTGTTTCATCGAAGTTGACTTCTTTAACCTTAGCCTTGCATAATTCGAATGATCTTCAAATTGATTGAATATCTCTTTTAGTTCTATCCTTACTTATCGACTCATTCTTTTATCTAGCCACCATAATAGTTGATCCGCTACTAAATTCTTTAGTCTCTCATTTGTGAGTTCATTCAACATAAATCTCATAAAATTCCATCATAACACACCAGTTGTTTTAGGCACTTTAACACAAATATTCATGTTACACAAATTTTCCGATTACCTAATTAGAGAAAGTCTTACGAAATTGGGTACTTCGTTTTGAACAATATCATAGTTCAACTATGGTCTTTCACATATACACATATTACACACCGAAGCCATAGCCCAGTTATGGTCTTATACGGAAATCACATAGTCACATTTTTCACATGCTGCCATGGTCAACCCATGGTCTTTATCGCCATGTAACGCCCCGAATTTGGGCTTAGAAGAAATAGGCCTTGAGCGTAGAACACATAAAAGTTTATGTGTGCAAGGAAATAACACAAATATTTGTCTGCTTCAGTGGTTAAGTGATTTAGCAGTGTTTGAGAGTGTTTGAGAAGTTCTGGGTTCAAATCTATGCTTTAGCAAAAATTTTAGTTTTTCCTTTAAGTGAACCTTGGCGTTGGCTAGAAGGACTTATAATTATTTATGGTTAAAATATGACAAAAAAAGCATGTGGTCTAGTGGCAAGGTGGCGTTAGGAGTATGCATGTGGCCTGAGGTTTAAGTCAGGGCGTGTGTAGAATTTTTTGTTATTCCTTGAATAAACCTGGATATTGGCGTGAAGGCTTTATAATATATTGAGGATAAGTTATGACATAAAGAGCCTATTGGCTTGATGGTAAGTGGCGTGATAAAGCTTCAAAGGAGGATGGTGTTCAAGTCACGCCTGGAACGAAGAAATATTTATTTTGCTAACATGGGACGGCCAGTGTTGGAAGTAGATTCGAACTCTGTTGAGTGAAAGTTTGAATTGGTCTTGGAGCTATTATGGAGGATATCAAAGAGGGATAAGGGGAGGGATTTGTGGAGATTTTCAAAGAATTTGAATGTGAGGGGAGTTGTGGCCGAATGGGACTCTGAGGCTTAGTGGAATTCGGCTAAGGGGAAAATAGGGAGCATTTTCCGCACTAGGCATTTTGTGAGTGTTGATAGGAGAGCTGCCGAATTCCCTTGCTGGCAGTTTAGGTTTTGCACTTATTGGCATTACGGGTTCTCTCTAGTCTTCATTGTGCTACGAAACTGACCATTCGTGTCATTCCTTCTCTGCATCTTTGTTGTTCTTTTCCTCTCTTCTTGGCCGAACCTAACATCTACTTTCCCTTATCCCTTTTCTTTTGCAATCGGATTCTTTCATAGCCTAGCCGGACCTTCCCTTTCTCTTCTTTTAACTTCTGTTCATCTTCTATCCCAGTCTGGTCGAATATCACTACTGTTAATCCCTCTCTGCATCGATCTTCTGCAAAGGTTCTGACTATTGGTAAGTGTTCAAAATCGATCCTCTGCTTTTCTTTTAAGACCGAATACACCATGCTCTTTTTTTCCTCTTTCCTTTTTTCCAAAACCGAATACCCTTTTTTGAACCGATTGTCATTTCCTCCTTCACGTACTCGTTGTGATTCTAGGGTCTTCTTCAAGGAGTGGTGAAGTGTGAATGGTTTGGAGGAGTCACACTTTCATCCTCAACGTACTGGTAAGGTTAAAGTGTTACCTTAGATTATTTGGGGTTGGCCGAATGTGCCCTATCATTTACTAATCGAATTTTTATTGTACTATAGGAAATCAACAAGGGCGTATAATTGTTTCTGAATAGCGATCGTAGAGGGACAAAGGTCACCCTCATTCAAACAAGGTTGGGTGCTCGTGGAGCGTAGAGTAATATCGTAATCAAGTGTGTAATCATACTATCGTTTCTGTGAGTCGACAAAAGCTGAAAAATCAAAAAGCCAAAACTTCGACATTTGAGGCCTCACGAGCGTACGATCGCTCGTGCGGTAAACCGAGCCCACAATCATGGGCGATAGACTATAGAGACCACCACGAGCATTCTCGTGCTCTTAGGCAGTTATAGGCCTCGTTTAGCTGAAATGGGTCGTGTGGGCTCAATGGACTCATGGGCCCCATACGGAATAAATCCACGATAAGTGACAAATACTGAACTGAGCCATAACGTTCACATAGCCGTGACTGAATTTGGGCTAAATGGGCCACACGAGCGTGTGGGCCCACTTGGGTCGAACATTAGGCTTTGGGCCCATTTACACCGTTTCGACCATATATGTTATCTATGTCGCTCGAGGCGACTGTAGACCTTTAGGAAGGTTGTAAAATGACCGTAATGCCCCTGTAGGATAAAATGACCGTAATGCCCCTAAAGGGTAAAATGGCCGTAATGTCCCTATAGGGTAAAGTGACCGTAATGCCCCTCGAGGGTAAATGACTGACTTGTGCTATGATTTGACTAATTTGACTATGATTGTATGACCGTGATTTGATTGACTTATTGTGAATGATATGATGATTTGTGGACCAGACGACTGTGGACCCAGTAATGATCTGTTAAGGTCGCACGGGTCGCACGAGACGACTGTGGACCTACCGATGGCTTTAAGCTAGTTAATCTAATTATGGCTCTGTGCCAACCTAATTATGGCTATGTGCAGTCTTGATTATGACTTTGTGTCGATCATATTTATCCATGGTCGTGTGTCGGTCGTAATTATTGATGACTTTGTGTCGATCATACATACCCATGGCCGTGTGTCGGTTATATTTCCGTAGTTGATGGCTATGTGTCGGTCATATTACAGCTACTAGTGGCTTTTTAGCCATCCTGTTTATAGCTTATAGCTATCCTATTTATGGCTCTTAGCCATACTGTTACTGGCAGCTCTACTGCGTTATTATTACTGGAAGCTATGCTGCGATATTGGTGTGCTGGCTGGGTGGGTCGATTTTATCCCCACATGGTGTGTTGGTTGGTACGGGTGGTGTGTCGGCTGGATTGGGGGTGGGTTGCATATTTGCACCATACTGATGATGTATTGGGTTTAGGCCCACATTGATTACTATATTGGGCCAAGGCCTACACTGTACTGTTACTAAATAGGGCTCAGGCGCAGACTGTTACTGCTTGATAGGGGATTACACACTGAGTTCTCATAACTCTCCCTTTTCTTTTAACTGTACAGGTAATCCCCAGCCTTAGATGATTTGGAGCTGCGAGGGACTCGAAGGTGGCCACACGTATGCTAATATTTTATTTTAGACCTAGTTATTTAAATTCTTATATTGGGCTGATATTTATGTAGTAAGGCCCCTAGTGACTTTAATTTCTTATTTTGAAACTGCTAAACTGATACAAACAAGTTTTCAAAAATAATAATTGTTTCAAAAGACAAACATACATTTTCAAACTTCAAGATGACAATCATTGGAGTAGCTTCCGCAGGTTTTTAACCAACTAAGAAACCAACAGTAACAAACATGGCAATTGTTTAAAAACAATTTTCTCTCAACAAGCCTGATATCGAAAAACACTTAGATGTGACACGTCAGATTCGGTCATAATGTCTAGGCCGGGTTTGGGGCGTTACACGTCAATTCATCACACGTCTCTAAACGAAAGTACCTGTTTCCAGTGTTCTACTCGGTTTACACATTTAATTCCTTTTCATAACTTCTCAACATTTATAACATTTTATCTATTGCATAAAATCACCATAATTCATCGAAATACTACATTCAACCAGGACAGTAACATTGTACCCAAAATTCTCAAATTATGGTTATTTCATTTTATACATCATCACATGCATATTATGAACTCTTATTCCTACCTTACCACATTTAACTTATCACAAACACATTTTCAAACATCGTAGTGTCAAAGTCAGCATTTTCGAAAATAGCTCAGTTGGAAAGCACTTCTGTCTCAACAAAGTAATTTCGTTAGAGCCCGAAGATATCACACTATCACAGTCCACATATGGCATGTATAGTTAGACTCTTACTCGTGCTAGGTTCCGAGAACCGACTAAACCATAGCTCTGATACCACTAAATGTAACACCCCTTACCCGTGTTCAACGTCGAAACAAGGTACGAGGCGTTACCGGACAATAACACTTGCAACTGAACAAATTCAAGGCATAAATTTTCGTTTAGAATTTAAAACTTTTATCTTATATCATTAGGTCCCTAAAATGGGCCTACGAGGCCCAAAACATGCTTTGGAAGTGATTCGGGACTAAACCAAGAACTTTTAAAACTATTAGAACATTTAGAAAATTTCCTTGTTTTGGAGAGTCACACGCCCGTGTGGGTAGGCCGTGTGGTTACACCCGCATGTGTGGCCCAAGACACGCCTGTGTCCTCCTCCCATGCAACTCTCTATTTATGATGTCATCATTCGTTTTGGGTCACACGACCAAGTCACACACCCGTGTGCTAGACCGTGCCCTCTACACGGCTGAGACACATGGTTGTGTCTCTGCTTGTGTGGTAAAGAAGTTAGCTATTTTCCAAGCCAATTTCTACCTTATCATGCCCATACTTGATATAACTTGAATGACACATTTCATGACATATTAAAGCTACCAAAACATCCACCACACACAGGTAACAAGTCATAGCATACAATTTACTCAACCATGGAATGCATCATCATGAGTTTATAGCATAACCAATTTATTGGCCACATTAAATGGCCTTATACAACAATGAACTCTGAATATCATAGGTCATTATTCTAGGACAACTCATAGTAACATATACAAATGACCAAGTTCCCTATACATGCCATATCCATAAGTATAAAATCATCGATACTTAAATTGTAAGCTTGATAGTGTGTTTAGGTTCTCCGGCGACTTCCAACCCGAGCTAACCTGAGTACATTATAAACACGGAAAACAACATAGTAAGCTATAAAGCTTAGTAAGTATGTATGTAAATAATAAAAAATTAATTACCATGCTTTTAACAATTCTCATTATAAGCTCTCAAGATAATACCAACATTATTGCATAAAATTTCACAATTCATTTATGTTCATCTTGAGCTATTTACTCGTGTTACAGTCACTAAATTATTTTTATCCGGAGCTACGGAACTCCAAATTAAGATCCGCTAATTTTCCCTAAAACTATACTCACATATCTTCTTACCATAAAATTTCCAGAATTTTTGGTTTAGTCAATCAGTACATTTTATTCTTTAAAGTCTCCCATGTTTTGCTGTTCGACAGTTCTGACCCCTCTTCACTAAAAATTAATTATCTCATCGTACGAGATTCGGATGATGTTCCTGTTTGTTTAGTTTGAAAATATACTAATTTAGTATTTTAATCATATAAATTATAACCCATAATTATTTTTTTACAATTTTTAATGATTTCCCAAGTCAGAACAGGGGATTCCAAAATCATTCTGACTCTATCTCACAAAAATTCAACTATCTCAGAATATGAAATTCTTTTGCTTACATCGCTTATTTTATGTGAAAATAGACTCAATAAGCTTTAATTTCATATCTTATTAAACCTCTAATTCAATTTCCACCATTTTTGTGATTTTTCAAAGTGATACAACTGCTGCTGTCCAAACTGTTTTGTTGCTAATTTTACTCTATCATATTTTCTTTGTATTAATTCTCATTTACACACATAAAACACTAAAGTATATCCATAGTTAGCCATGCCAATAGCTAGTCATCATCAAATATTTACAACTCTTCATTGTACTCCATATCAACCTTACCAAAGTTCGATCACATATCGAGCACATTGCTCATGAATATATATACACATGTCTGCACTTAATCGTCACATAATCACATTCATTTACACTTTAGTCCTTTTTCCATCTTTAACATAAACTTTAATTCTTTACCCCATTGAACCACTTGGAATATCGAAGGATACTCGAAAATTGTCATACACGTAGTAAGATGCCAATGCCATATCCCAGATATGGTCTTACATGGGATCACATGTCGATGTCGATGCCATATCCCAGATATGGTCTTATACGGGATCTCATATCGATGTCGATGTCATATCCCAAATATGATCTTATACAAGATCGTCTGTCATTTCCGATGCCATATCCCAGATATGGTCTTATACAGGATCTCATATCGATGTTGACGCCATATCCCAGGTATGGTCTTACACGAGATCATATCGATGCCATGTCCTAGACATGGTCTTACACAGAATCACTATTCGATACCGATGTCATATCCCAGATATGGTCTTACACAGGATCTCAATTCGGTGCCGAGGCCATATCCCAGATATGGTCTTATACGGGACCTCCTTAATCTAATGTCGTGACAAGGGTATCCTTTCTATTCCTAAAGTTCAACCGGGACTTCGATATAGTAAAACTTCATTTTTTTTCATCGAGACCTCATTAACCAACTTCATATAGAAAAGTATACATTTCATGTAATATCAAGCATTTAAATACATAATAACATAATGCTGATTTATTACACACAAACTTACCTCAACTTAAAATGGCGAAAGGGACCGAGTCGTCCAATATGCGTCCTTCCCCCGTTCTAAGTCCAAAACTCATTTTTCTTTATCTAAAATATCACATTTGACTTATTAAGTTATTATACTATTCAATTCAGTCCAAAAATCATATTATGGCAAAATTACATTTTTGCCCCTAAACTTTGTCATATTTACACTTTTTCCCCTAGGCTCGTAAAATGATTTTTATTCAATTTCCTTATATTTTAGGCCTAGCCGAGCCATTTTTATAACTATAGAAGTCCACAATTTTCATTCATTCACACATTTTCATACATTTTTCAACTTTTTACAAACTAGTCCTTTTATGCGATTTCATCGAAAATCACTTAGTAAAAGTCGTTTATTACACACCGAGCATTCATATTCTACCATTAGACATCAAAACACATGCATGTCATCCATGGGTAAATTTTTAAACACAAACCCTAGCTCAAAATAATTGTAGAAATAGCTAAACCGAGTTACGAGAATCTCAAAAATGTAAAGAACATTAAAAACGAGGCTTGGATGCACTTACTATTGAGCTTGAAAGCTTGAAAACCCTATCAATGGCTTCCCCCATGCTAAAGTCGGCCAAGCAAGAAGATGGACAAGGATTTTTGGCTTTTATTTTGTCTTTTAGTCCATTTAATTACCAAATTACCAAAATGCCCCTAACTTAAAAATATCCTATTTCACTTATCTCATGTCCATTTTTGTCCAACAATTTAACCAATGGCCTAATTACCATTTAAGGACCTTTAATTTAAAATTTCATAGAAATTGGACACTTCTAACATGTGGAACTCAACTTTTACACTATTTACAATTTAGTCCTTTTGACTAAATTGAGTGCCCAAACGTCGAAATTTTCGAACGAAATTTTTACGAAATATTTTCGTGAAATTGTAGACCATAAAAATATAATAAAAATAAGAATTTCCTCGTCAAATTTGTGGCCCCAAAGCCACTGTTCCGACTAGGCCCAAAATCAGACTGTTACAAAATCAAAATGCGACAAAGCACCAGATTCAGAGTTATCTGCATTGTGGCTTAGCCATTAGTTCAAAGTAGAGTAATTTCTTCTTCACAATATCCCAATCCATGCATATGCAATGTACAATTGTCCACAATTACAGAGTACAGTTCAATATCAGAAATAGTTATCATCGTACACATACAGTTATGTTATACATATGTCAAACATAGATCATCAGATAGCCCTCATACAATTGAATTCAGATCATTCATACATTGAGAAGGTTAAGATCAGTGTCAGCCACACACCAGGCCTCAGAAAAACAAGATTCTTGTAACACCCCTAACCCATATCCGTCTCCTGAATAGGGTTTCGGAGCATTACTAGACTTATCAATTAAACAATCATACAATTCTCATATCCAAACAAATATCATTCAAATACAATCATATAGTCCGTAATACAAGCCCCCGAGGCCTAAAACAAGCATTAGAAGTGGTTCGAGACTAAACTGATAACTCAGGAAAATTTTGGAAAAAACATAGAAAATTTTCAAAGTACAAGGGACACACGTCTGTGTGGCCCAGCCATGTGTCTTACACGGCCAAAGACACGCCCATGTCACAGGTCGTGTGGACATTCAAAATGGGATCACATGGCCGTGTCCCAGCCCGTGTCCTCCCCCGTGTAACTCACTGACTTGGGTCACATAGCCAACCACACGCGTGTGTGACTAGCCCGTGTACCCTTCAAAATGGCCTCACACGCCCGCGTGCCAGGCCGTGTGCTAGACTATGTGAAAATTGGAAGGTACACTGACTTATGCCATACGGCCAAGTCACACACCCGTGTGCTAGGCCGTGTGGAGCTACTGACTTGGTTTCTAAATAAGTACTATGGGACACATGGCTATGTCACGGCTGAGGCACACGCCGTGTCTCTACTCGTGTGGAGAAAAATAGGTTATTTTCCAAGCCATCTTTCACCCAAAGTGTTGTCAACTTAGGCATATCAAAAAGCATATAACCATATCTTCAATAGGCATTTAAAACAACCACAACCAGGTCCAATTCATATAATTCCAATACCAACAACAACATTACTCTTAAACATCACAATTGGCCATTCGAATTCATACCAATTTCACATCCAAAAATCACCTAAATTATCAAACTCACCTATTAGACTTTGTGCCTAAATCAACATGCATACCACATTCTCAAATTCAATCATTTTGTACTCAAAATACCAATTCACAACAAGGCATTCACATAGCAATTATAAACCAAATATCAAAGGACATTTACACATATATGCATAACCAATTATACCAAAATAAGCCAAATCACATGGCTATACACATAACCAAACATACATCATTTACAAGCCAAATCAATTGGCTATATACATTACAAACATATAGGCCATATTGATCATAACACCTATACATGCCATATAACCAAGTACACAAGTTCAAAAGTACCAAAACAACGGTTAGATAATGTGATGAGATCTTCGACAACTCCCAATCCGAGCAAGCTTCGAAATCACTATAAAACACGGAAAAGTAAACAGATTAAGCTATTAAGCTTAGTAAGTTCGTATAGCAATAAACTCAACTTACCATATGAACACAATTTAAGTAATCAAACATATCATAATATAACTCATATTGATCCACAAACCTATCACATATTCATTCACAAGGTTAGATATGAAATTCACAAAGTTCATAGACTCAAAGCTTATATGATTCACATACATGCCTATTATGATATGTATCAATCACTTATTCTTTCATACCACCAATATACCCGTTGAACCATTTGGAATAATATCAGATACTCGAGAATCTTGCACCTTAAGTGCCAATACATGGTCGAAACCATCTCAATCTCATATCTCATATGTAAATGCTCATCTCGAGCTATCACCAGGTCTGCTCACACAAGCTGACAGTCAAAACGTAGCTACACGATGCTGCTCACACAAGCTGATGAGTAACTGCAACACATGCCGGAAAACTTAGCCACTGGTAGAACGTACGGACTAGAACCTAAAACACAATAACCCCTAATGACATGTCATTTGTATCCTGTCTATTCCTAAGGTTCAACCAGGATTTCACACATCGCCAAATCTTCGTCGAACATTTTCGTAAAGTCGTATTCATCAATAATGCAATTATAAAGCATTTAAAGCACAATTACATTAATGCTTATTAACATACGAACTTACCTCGAATTTATACAGAGAGAATCAAGTTATCAATCAACTATTTTGTTTTTCCCCTGATCTAATTCTGAACGCTGCTTTTCTTATATATATATATATATATATATATATATAAAAATTAACTTATTCAAAATACATTCTATCCAATTTAATCTAAAAATCATTTTTTTGCAAAATTACACTTTTACCCCTTAAATTTTAAATTTTTTACAGAGAGAATCAAGTTATCAATCAACTATTTTGTTTTTCCCCTGATCTAATTCTGAACGCTGCTTTTCTTGATATATATATATATTATATATATATATATAAAATTTAACTTATTCAAAATACATTCTATCCAATTAATCTAAAAATCATTTTTTTGCAAAATTACACTTTTACCCCTTAAATTTTAAATTTTTTACAATTTAGTCCCTAGCTCATAAAAATGAAAAATTCATGCAATTGAGTCCACACCCATGCTAGTCGAATTTCATCTATGCTCATAGCAGCCAACACATTTGATTATTTCACACATTTACCACATAATTTTCACATTTCTCAATTTAATCCTAATTGACAATTTTATCAAAAATCACTTAACAAATGTTTGTTTATCTAACAACAACCATTCATTTTCTATCATCAAACATCAAAACACATACACATTCATCAATGGTAAAACCCTATACTTTTAAAAATTTTGCAAATTAGTCCCTGGGCTAGCTAGATTAAGTCACAACGACTCCAAAAACATAGAAATCATTAAAAACTAATATCAAAATCACTTACATGCTAAGAAAAAGGCTTGACCGAATGAAGAACCCTAAAAATGGTTTCTTTCTCTTCAATATTTCAGAGAAGAAGATGGACTAAAAGATGATACATTTGTTTTCTTTATTTTTTGTTTTATGTTAATTTTACTAATTACAAAATTAACCTTGGCTTTTAAAATTAAATTTACTTAATCTTATGTCCATCTTTGCCCACTTACACTATAAATGGTCTAATTACCATCCAAGTCCACTCACATTTAAATTTTATAGATAATTGATACTTTTAACTAATAGAACTCCATTTTTGCACCTTTTATAATTTAGTCCTTTTTATTGAATTGAGCATTCAAACGATAAAATTTCTTAACAAAATTTTCATACATTCATACTATCATGCTGTGGACCTCAAAATAATAATAAAATAAATATTTTGACCTCGGATTTGTGGTCCCAAAACCACTGTTCTGACTTGACTAAAAATGAGTTGTTACAATTCGAAACCGATTTATATGCCACACGGCCTGGACACATGCCCATGTCCTTGCACATCACACGGCCTAGGCACACACCTGTGTCCTCTGTCCGTGTGGTTCCAAAACATAAAAGTGAGTTACACGGCTTGGACACACGCCCGTGTCCTTGCCCATGTAGTTCACACGGCGTAAGCACACACCTATGTCCCTGGCCATGTTGTCCTAAGCCACAAATAGTGAGTTATACGGCCTAGACACACACCCGTGTCTATTTTCTGTGTGAACCCTACACTAACATGGCCACACATGGCTTAGACACAAGCCCATGTGCCTTGCCCGTATGGCCCCAAATCGACGAACAGTGAGTTACACAGCCAACCACACGGCCTGGACACACACCCGTGTGGCGTTGACAGCCACATTTTTTTGCGACCAAAACTCATAAAATTTAAGGTTTTTGACACACACCTGATCTCATTTGAAGTAGAAACAACACGAAGAAGTCTTAGAACCTAATTTAACCATTTAACAACCAATCAAACAACTAAAATGACAATTCATCGCATAGATTAACACTTAACTAAAGACGTCGAAACCTCGACGCTACACTTCTGACAACGACTACTTACCGATAATTCAACAGTACTAAATTGGCACAACGTGCAAAAGATCACCTCCCTCCGTACACACGCCTAAGGAAACAAAAACAACCAGTTATCAGAGAGTTTATGCAAAAAATTAGAGAATTCCCAATTTCACAACTCGACAGGAAATGAAGGAAACTTTGCAGAGGTTTAAGATTTTCCATCAAAACTTACACAGAAATCTTCTACCAATATTCCAAACAACTTTGAATGTAATCGAAAAGGGAAAATTCAAGGAAATAAAAAAGAAAGAAAAGAAAAAAATAAAATAAAAAAAAGGGAGAAGGGAGAAGGGAAAGGAAGAACGTAACAGGGACCAAAGAGGAGAGGAAAAAAGGTTTAAAATTATTGTCTTAACCACCATCCAGTTTCCGACAACGAGCAAAATTTCTCCTAATGCATACGATGGGACTCAATGTAACACCCCAAACCCGGCCCAAACACTATAGCCGGATCTGGCATGTCACTGAAAAGTTTCTGTAAGAAATGTTGCAATTTCGAGAAATATTTTTCTTGTATTCAATCTTTTGTTCGAAAACTTAATAACTTGATAAGTTTAAATAGATATAGATTTCATTTGTTGTTTTATGAATTAAAAACCATAATCTCAATATAGCCTTAGTTTAATTAACATTTAAGTGTTTAACAATATTAAAAGCCCAAAATAAAACCCAAAACAAAGTATGATAGTCTAGTGGCCCATGGCCTTATTACAACGAGATGTAAAACCCATTTAAAATAAATTTCTTAGAAATAAATAAATGAAGTAAAGTCTTTTGCGGAAATCCTTGGTTCCCTATCGCATTGCCACCTTGCACTCCTCTCCAGCCTGGTCCGATGCACTAGGTGCTACCTGAAATTGTTAAGTAATTGGTTGAGTCGCGAGACTCAGTGTGCAACCCTCATGCACCATTAGATTTGGGCCTTAGCCCCACAGAATAGAATAACAGAAAATAATATTCAAGAAAATATACAAAGCCCAACCCAAATCCTAGGTTTCCATCCTCTACACGCCACCCATACCAGCCATTCACACCATAGGGGATTTCTACAATCAACCCACACCGCTACACACCATCGATGGAAATCATGCTGTAGTTAGTTGCTCATCGTCAGAGTTGTGACAGAGTCACCAGGCTGAAATGGCATAAGCCACCAGAACAGATCACTTCCCCTTTTCATCAATTTCCCAACCCCAAGTATACAAAGAATTCGACATACAAAGCATATTGTTTTAACAGGAACATTCACTGAAGAAGAACAGAAATCACTAACCTGATGATTAGCCTTTACCCTTCTCGGGTTTTCACTTGTCATGCCGAGATTTCGGCATTTAACAGAGTATAGCAGATTTATACATATATATTAGCAAATCGATCTACAACTTTGCTCCAAAACGCTGGAAGAATACGAAGATTTGGGCTCCCCTACATTCGGCCAAGGGTTAATAAATACCCAAATTTACACGTTAAAAATAAATAGATATCCTTACCTTGAATTCCCGAAAGTAACACGATTCGAGTGTTACTGAACTCTATCTTAGAGATCTAAGCGAGTGACCTCTCTTCAAATCCCGGAATGCCGCAAATAAGAGAAAAACTTAAGATTAGCTCCTTATAGCCATTTGGTTAGAGTCCCTAAAAAGCTGAAAAAGATTGAAATCTTACGAATCAATACTTACCTTTAGTTTCTTTCCAGATTCGGCACAAGTTGATACCACAAAAAGATTTCGGTAATCACAAGAGATGAGATCTAGGGATTTCGGCTTTTAAGAAAATCCCGAAAAAGATGAACGAGAGAAGGCTGATGTGTTTTCGGCTTTTAGAATTGAATGAGGAGTTTTGGCTTTTAGTGATGGGTGAAGAAATCAATGGAGATCAGAAGATTCGGCTAAAAGGAAATTTTAAAGAAAAAGAAAGAAAGGGTGAGGGAGGTGGTGTTTTTCGGCTTTTGTAAGAGAAAGATGAGAAAAGAAAACAATGGTGATTTTCAAATTTGGAAGAGAAAAGATGAGAAAAGAAAACAATGGTGATTTTCGGCTTTTGGAAGAGAAAGATGAGAAAAGAAAACAATGGTTCATTTTCGGCTTTTGGAAGAGAAAAGAGAAAAGAAAACAAGTGAGATGGCCTTCAATTTTCGGTACAGGAAGAGAAGAAAGAGTAGGTTCTAATGCCAGAATTAGAAATTTTAGGCACTTACCTAGCCTTGCAGATAAATCCTATCTTTTCTCCTTTATCTTAATCTACTAACTCATCCAAAAGAGGCTTAATTAGCTCCAACTCCTCCCTCCTTTATCAGCTTATTATCCACAAATTAAAAACATTAAAATTTTCCTAAATTATAGCCTTGTTGCCATCCACTCCACCTAACCCTAATGCTTAAAATTAGCTAGCTTAAATTAAAAGAATTGGGCTCCATGAAACTTAAATTTGGGCCCCTTACTCCCTTGTGTGGCGTCACCTCCTAAGATTGGGCCACAAGCCCACTTTGGTATTTTAAACATAGATACTACCTTTTAAACTCTATAATGCCCAAACAGATAATTTTAATCAAGGCCTCTACCTAAGCCTGAGCCCAATTTGGACCCCTAACACTTAAATTAACACATTAAACATATCCACCCATTAAACGCATAGGCCCAAAAATTCAGGATGTTACAGTTCTACCCCCCTTAAAGAAATTTCGTCCTTGAAATTTCCAACTAACTATTAATCGTACTACCCAAGTCTCACCACTATGCTTTCGTTGCGCACTCTAATTTAATAATATATAAACATTGCACGCATACAGTTTCCATACCCAAAAATATAGCATCCACACAAAACATACCCGACTTAATGGTGATTGAACAATCCCAAGCCTTATGCTCCTCAGACCCGCATCTTAAACACTTTCCTGACTTCCTCCAACATTCACCCGGATGACGCCTTCTGCAATATTCGCAAACTTGAAAGTTTGGACGTACCTTAACATGCTTCACAGAACGAGACTGCAACCCTAGAAAACTACGATCTCTTTTTTTTTAACAGTCCACGCACCCAACCCGAAGTGTTTCACCGATTTCTTTAACCTCCTTCAGTACCTCCCTAACTAGCTGAGTCAGCACATCAGTCCTAACACTTCCACGGCCTCGGTCGCGGCCTCTTCTTCCTCTTCTAGCGCTCATCGTTGATTCTCGTATTATCAGAATTAGAAATTTTATGAATTATTAATTCTTTCCACTGATTAACCACGAACAATCTTATGAATAGTAATTTTAAGAGTAGTTCTTTCGAATCTACAATTCAGTCTCAAGTTCACATCTCCTACTTCTAGAAACTACATACATTTAACAATCAACATACAGACAACATCCATACATCCACATTCAAAATATAGGGGTATTTTCGTTATTCCACTACCCAGGGGTATTTTCGTAATTTTATCCTACAGGGGTATTTTTGTAATTTTCAAAAATAGAGTTCCTTGTTGATTTCATGAAATAAAGGTATTTTGGTAATTTGAAATCCGGGGGTATTTTGGTAATTTTGGAGTCCAGGGGTATTTCGGTAATATTGAAATCTGGGGGTATTTCGGTAATTTTGGAGTTCGGGGGTATTTCGGTCATTTTACAAATTAGGGGCAATTTGGTAATTTTTACAAAGCAGGGATATTTTCAATTTTTTTTTTCAAACAGGGGTATCTTGGAGGATTTGATTTCAAGAGAAAATAGTAGTGTTCAGGTTGTTGTCGTGTGTTGGGTGAGTTTTTTTTAAGGAAAAATTTCGTTGACTTTGTAAATTGGGGTATATTTGCAAATCTTGGTGTTTTTCCAAAATAAGGGTATTTTAGTAATTTTGTAAAAATAAGGTGGCTGGTCCCTTTCGGGTTTTAGTTATAGATTTTGGCCCGTCAACTAATCATCGTGGCCAGGGTGAACAGTCACTACGCACCAGGTAGGATTCCAGCGAAGAGGAGGTGAGTCACTCGGACTGCTTAAGTACCAAGCTCTTCCGGATCCAATCCTAGACATGCGCATGCCTGTTGCCACACCCTAGTCTTGCGACTCGTTCACGGGTTTGTTTAGTGAAATTAAATCTTATAAGTTTTTAGGAGTTGTTTCAGCTAGGCCTAGAGTCCATCAGGTTCTAATCTAACTAATCTACGTCCCATAAAGCCCATCAAGCCCACATATACTTCACACAATGGTTTAGAGTACTTACCTGGCGGACTTGGGCCGGAGACGCAGGTGCCATGCCGAGCTAACAGACCTGTTATCATTTAAAAACATGCATGTTTCACAAAACCCATTTCTAGAAAATGTTTTGAGCCCAAAAACCCCTAGAGCTGAGTTTTGAACCGGGCTCTGATACCAATTTGTAACACCCCAAACTCGGCCCAAACACTATAGTCGGATCTGGCATGTCACTGAAAAGTTTCTGTAAGAGATGTTGCAATTTCGAGATATATTTTTCTTGTATTCAATCTTTTGTTCAGAAAAACTTAATAACTTGATAAGTTTAAATAGATATAGATTTCATTTGTTGTTTTATGAATTAAAAACCATAATCTCAATATATGCCTTAGTTTAATTAACATTTAAGTGTTTAACAATATTAAAAGCCCAAAATAAAACCCAAAACAAAGTATGATAGTCTAGTGGCCCATGGCTTTATTACAACGAGATGTAAAACCCATTTAAAATAAATTTCTTAGAAATAAATAAATGAAGTAAAGTCTTTTGTGGAAATCCTTGGTTCCCTATCGCATTGCCACCTTGCACTCCTCTCCAGCCCGGTCCGATGCACTAGGTGCTACCTGAAATTGTTAAGTAATTGGTTGAGTCGCGAGACTCAGTGTGCAACCCTCATGCACCATTAGATTTGGGCCTTAGCCCCACAGAACAGAATAATAAATTCAAGAAAATATACAAAGCCCAACCCAAATCCTAGGTTTCCATCTGCTACACGCCACCCGTACCAGCCATTCACACCATAGGGGATTTCTACAATCAACCCACACCGCTACACACCATCGATGGCAGTCATGCTGCAGTTAGCTGCTCATCGTCAGAGTTGTGACAGAGTCACCAGGCTGAAATGGCATAAGCCACCAGAAACAGAGTTGTGACAGAGTCACCAGGCTGAAATGGCATAAGCCACCAGAACATATCACTTCCCCTTTTCATCAATTTCCCAACCCCAAGCATACAAAGAATTCGACATACAAAGCATATTGTTTTAACAGGAACATTCACTGAAGAAGAATAGAAATCACTAACCTGATGATTAGCTTTTACCCTTCTTGGGTTTTCACTTGTCATGCTGGGATTTTGGCATTTAACAGAGTATAGCAGATTTATACATATATATTAGCAATCAATCTAATAGTGTGAAAGGTTACACACTTGATTAATGTCGATACCTTTGCTAAATTGATCTACAACTTTGCTCTAAAAAGGCAGAAGAATACGAATATTTGGGCTCCCCTACATTCGGCCAAGGGTTAATAAATACCCAAATTTACACGTTAAAAATCAATAGATCTCCTTACCTTGAAATCCCGAAAGTAACACGATTCGAGTGTTACTGAACTCTATCTTAGAGATCTAAGCGAGTGACCTCCCTTCAAATCCCGGAATGCCGCAAATAAGAGAAAAACTTAAGATTAGCTCCTTATAGCCATTCGGCTAGAGTCCCTAAAAAGCCGGAAAAGATTGAAATCTTATGAATCAATACTTACCTTTAGTTTCTTTCGCGATTCGGCACAAGCAGATACCACAGAAAGATTTCGGCAATCACAGGAGATGAGATCTAGGGATTTCGGCTTTTAAGAAAATCCTGGAAAAGATGAACGAGAGAAGGCTGATGTGTTTTTCATCTTTTAGAAGAATTGAATGAGGAGTTTCGGCTTTTAGTGAATGGGAGAAGAAAATCAATGGAGATCAAAAGATTCGGCTAAAAGGAAATTTCAAAGAAAAAGAAAGAAAGGGTGAGGGAGGTGGTGTTTTTCGGCTTTTGTAAGAGAAAGATGAGAAAAGAAAACAATGGTGATTTTCGGCTTTTGGAAGAGAAAAGATGAGAAAAGAAAATAATGGTGATTTTCGACTTTTGGAAGAGAAAAGATGAGAAAAGAAAACAATGGTGATTTTCGGCTTTTGGAAGAAAAAAGATAAGAAAAGAAAACAAGTGAGATGGCCTTCAAATTTTTGGCACAGGAAGAGAAGAAAGAGTAGGGTTCTAATGCCAGAATTGATTAGCTATCCCCCCTATTTATAGAAATTTCGGCACTTACCTATCCTTGCAGATAAATCCTATCTTTTCTCCTTTATCTTAATCTACTAACTCATCCAAAAGAGACTTAATTAGCTCCAACTCCTCCCTCCTTTATCAGCTTATTATCCACAAATTAAAAACATTAAAATTTTCCTAAATTATAGCCTTGTTGCCACCCACTCCACCTAACCCTAATGCTTAAAGTTAGCTAGCTTAAATTAAAAGAATTGGGCTCCATGAAACTTAAATTTGGGCCCCTTACTCCCTTGTGTGGCGTCACCTCCTAAGATTGGGCCATAAGCCCACTTTGGTATTTTAAACAGAGATAATACCTTTTAAACTCTATAATGCCCAAACAGATAATTTTAATCAAGGCCTCTACCTAAGCCTGAGCCCAATTTGGACCCCTAACATTTAAATTAACACATTAAACATATCCACCCATTAAACACATAGGCCCAAAAATTCAGGATGTTACACTCAAACTCGGGACGAGACAAAATACAGATGCTTAACCAGTGAACTAATAGGCTCATTCTTAACACAGATTTACACAAAATTGCATTTAACTATATAACGCATGGATAGGGGTTGTTTTAAAAATAACTAAACTTTTAACGATGCAACTTGAACTCTAGACCTTAAACACAACCACAACACAGAACCACAGATATAGAGATTAATTACTACAGATTCTCACAATTAAATTCTCAAAATTTTGGGGCGTTACATTTAACCAAATAAAATGTCATATTATCAATTTACACATGACTTAACGAAAATTTGTGCCACGTAGATAACATGGTTAGTGAAATATGAAAATGAGCCAAAATTAAAGTTTGATGTATAGAAATGCATCAAATTAAAATTGATGTATAACATTGCAAATTGCATCAAAGTTCATGTATAATTTTGATATTAATCCCTATTATTCTATGTGGGAGTTAAAATTCAAAATTTTCTTGACAAAGATTGTGATATTACGACTGCATTTGGTTCACTAAAAATAACTTTCGAAAAATGATTCTTAAAAAATGAATTAATTCTTTTGGAAAAGTTTATATTTTTTTTTATGTTTGAATGATTCTATGTAAAATATTGTTTATTGTTTGGCAAATTTTCTTGAAATTATTTTCTAACAATTATTCTTAGTGAAACAAACACAACATAAATATATTTGTTTAAAAAATTATCATAACATTTTACTTTGACAATCAAAATTTATTTTATAATAAGATAAAATTTTATAATAATTAATACCATATATAAACTTAATAATAAACAATGTCTAATTAAAACTTAATTTAAATTAAGTATATTATATATATGGGAGCCGATAGTGACACATTAGAGTTGGAAGGGATAAATGAAGTTAAGCATAAATTAAACAAATTCTCATATTTGTAAGCTTAATTCACAAATTGGTACCTAAGCTATACCCTTTCTCTCATCTTGTACCTAAACTTTTTTTTGGTCACAAATTGTAACAGCCCGGTTTAGACCCTAGTCGGAATAGTAGTTTTGAGACCACAAATTCGAGGTCATAAAAATATTTTAATATTATTTTTAGTGTTTACAGTATGTGATTAAGCATGTGTAAAAATTCTGTGTAAAAATTTTATTGTTTGTGTGCCGAATTGTGAAAAATGACTTAATCGCATAAAATGCAAAAGCTGTGCGCTAATTGTTAAAGTGCTTAATTGGCATGGCTTCTTAAATGAAAGGTCCTTATGTTGATAATAGACCATTGATAGTGGGAATGGACATAAATGGTCAAATATTTGGTGGTTAAATGGTTTATTAATCAAGGGTAAAATGGTAAACTATGTAATAAGTAAATAATAAATAAAACATAAACAAATTTTAAGCTTATTCTTATCATCTTCCACCGAAAATGAAAGAATGTAACAGCCCGATTTTGAGGCTAGTCAGAACAGTGGTTTCGGGACCACTAATTCGAGGTTGAAGAAAATTATTTTGATATTATTTTATGTGTTATAGCATGATTATAAGGTTGCATGGAAATTTTGGTGCTTTAATTTTAATGATTGTATGCTTAATTGTGAAAAAGGACTAAATCGCATAAAGTGCGAAAGTTCCATTTTTCAAGCTAAGAGTGTCTAATAGCTATGGAATATTAAATTGGAGGTCTTTAAAGTGTAAATAGACCACCTTAAGAGTGATGGCCGACCAAGGGGGACAAAGACATTAATTTGGTCAAAATTTTGGTGAAATTAGGTGACCAAAAATGAATAAAATAAGATAAAGAAAACTATTCACCCTTCTTCTTCCACCAAAAATTGAAGAGAAATTTCAGGTTTTTGGAGTTCAAACTTTCAGCCAAGCTATTCTCTTTCAAGTAAGTGATTTTAGAAGTCTTTCTTGATAATTTTTGTACTTTTGGAACCCCTAAAGCTTAAGCTAGCTAAAGAGGGGACTATTTTGCAAAATGGTTGAAAGTTTAGGGACTTTCCATGAGAGTGTTCATGTTGTTTGCTGAGTTTTTATGGAAGAAAATGAATATTAGTGAGTTAAGGAACAACTTTTGTGAAAGGTGTTACCATGAAAACACCTAAATGGGACCTATTAGTAAAGGTTGAATTTGTGTAATAAATGCATGAAATAATTGGTTTTGTGAGTTGTTGTAAGAGAAATAAATGTTCAACTAGGCTTGTTTAATGAGCAAATGTGATGAAAAACGACTTACGAGCCTAGAGGCAAAATCGTAATCTTGGTAGAAGGGCAAAATGATCATTTTTGCCTAAGTAGAAATTTTGATATATCTTGAATTATAAAGTGATTGAATGAGTGAATTTTATTATTATAGATCAAGAAGAGCGCGGAAACAACCTTGACCGAGGAAAAGGCAAGGTTACGGACTAAAACGTCGATTAATACATTTTGCATCGAGGTAAGTTTATGTGTAAATGATACATCTTTAATACATATGTTGTTACTCATTGGTGCATTGTATAAATTAGATCAATTATGTTTGAGATTGATTGAAATTGATAGATAGTGAATAATTCTCATATGAACCTCGGAATAGATATGTAAGTGCGGAAAAATATTCGTAAATTTTCTTATTGGTGGGCTATGTGTGATACCACCGTAATTATTCTTTTTGGCGGGCTGCGTGCGATACCACATTATTATTTAATCACGATGGGCTATGTGCGATACCATCGTTTGTATTATCATTTGGTGGGCTATGTGCGTAACCACCGTAAATATTCTGGTTGGTGGGCTATGTGCGATACCACCATATTATTGATTAATGGTGGGCTGTGTGTGAAACCACTAGGTACTTAGTATTATTCCGAATGGTTCATCGAGAAATTGTCTACGTAAATGTTTTATGTAGCTTTGTGGTGATGAGTACAAGATATGTGAGCAATATAAATGTTATACGGTTGGAAGGTGGTAAGAGACGAGATGAGTAAGCATGGTTATGAAAATGTGAATTATTCTTGTTTAGTATGAAATGTTATTGACTGATTAGCATGTGCTATGATGCTTATTGTTTACATGTAAACTTACTAAGCTTAAAGCTTACTTCATTTCTTTTCCCTTGTTTTATAGTGTCAAAGAGCCGGCTAGGGATATGAAGATAATTTGAAGATCATCCACACTATCAGCTCATCTCGGTATATTAGACTTAGCATTTTGAGTATGGCATGTATAGGGGCTAGACATAGTGAAATGTTTTGTTGTTTTGGCCAAGTGTGTTGGCTCTTTTAAAGATGAACACTTTTGTAAATGGCTATATTTAATGGCTCATTATCATTATATATATGAAAATATGAGGTTATTCATGAATGTGGATGATACATGATTGAGTTGCTTGGTAAATGGTTGAATGTGATTGATGTTGTATGAGTTAGGGTGATAAAAAGAGCTTGGCAAATAGCCTTGTTCTTGTCCACACGGGTAGGCACACGGGCGTTTGTCTAGGCTGTATGTGACGCACGGTCAGTCCCATGGGTGTGTGACCAGGTCGTGTGTCCCCTACATGTTAGTGATGCAAGTCAGTGTCGACCACGGGCTAGACACACGGGCGTGTGCCTAGACCGTGTGCTCCTTATTTGGTTGCTGACATCACAAAAAGAATACCCAGGTTTTCACACACGGGTGATGACACAGGAGTGTCTAGGCCGTGTGGAGGACACGGGCCAAGGACACGGGCATGTGTCCGGCCGTGTGAAAACCCCTGTAAGTTTGAAGAGAAAATAAATTCCACACAGGCTAGGGACATGGGCGTGTGTGACCACACGGCCTGTCCACACTTGCGTGTCCCATTTCACACGAGCGTGTGGCCTAGTTAAGGCAAAATTTTTCTAAGTATACAAAAGATCCCTGTTTGATTCTGATGCCCTTCGTTTGCAAGTGAAAGGCCTCGTAGGCCTATAATAAGAATGTTATGAATGTGAATGAAAGATTTTATATTGGAATGAAATTTGATAGCCCAAAGTTGTATGTTAAAGTGCGTTAAGTCCGGTAATGCCTCGTACCTGGTTCTAGAGTTGATTACGGGTAAGGGGTGTTACAAAGAAAGAACACCATTGAAGCTCTTGAAAAATTCAGCACTTGTATGACTTAATTGGTATGTGTTTTTAACTCGGTTTTTGATTATTTCTACGTTTTTGTGATCGTTGCTTTGAGTACTAGCTAGCCCATGCCTAAATTTTTGAAAGCCTTGATGATTTTGAAAGTTGACATTGATGAATTCATGAGTTTTATGATGTTTGATGACAGATTATGCAAGCTTAGTGTTTGATATACATGTTTTGTAAAGTGATTTTTGATAAAAATGTCAATTAGAGATTAAATTGAGAAAAGTGTAAATTGAGGGGTTAAAATGTGAAATAAATGAAATATGTGAGCTTATATGAGCTAGGGAAAATTCGGCTAAACATGTGTATAAGGAAATTATGTGTGTTTTGTGATTTTATGAAATAGGGACTAAAATGTCAAAATGTGCAAATTTGAGGGCTAAAATGTACAATGCTTTAGCTATGTGTTGTGGATTGAATTGAATGATTTGGTGAATGAATGAGTTAAATTTGAATATGTATAAATCAAGAAAAGAGAAATTCAGACTTAGATCGAGACAAGAACAAGGTGCTCGATTGATCAACTTGTATCGTGTTTCTACGTCGGAGGTAAGTTCGTGTATAATACGAATTGTTTTAATTATGTTCACATGTTATTTAATGAATGAAAATGTGGTTGATAAGTTATTAATGCTAAATGTGAGTTTGAAGAGATGTGGCACTAAGTGTGCGTAAATAGAATCGATACAGTGGGAATGGCACTATGAGTGCGAGATAAAGAAAGCATCGACTATATTGGTTGGCACTGTGTGTGCGATACCGAGTCAAGTTCGGTTTAATTTAAAGGCACTAAGTATGCGATGATATTAAAGCTTCGGCCAAGTAATTGGCACTAAGTGTGCGAGTAAACCGTATGGTTAAAGAAGATCGAATGAATTATGGCATCGAGTATTATGTGCTAAATATGATAAATAAAAATGTGATGGAATAGGTACGTACAGAACCTATGTGGTTGATTATTTTGTGTATCAAATAGAGGGTTGATTAAGTGAATGAAAGTCAAGGAGGATTAGATTATGAAGCATTATAAATGCTTGTACATAAACTTTGAGATGTAGTATGAATGTGAGTAATAGCTTTAGATGAAGTTGAATGGTGATGAGGATTGAACTATGTGTTAGTTAAATTTTGCATGTTAAATTTGCAATGTTGAGCTATTTGTATTATATTACGAACTTACTAAGCTTTAAAGCTTACTGTGTGAAGTTTTTCTCTGTTTTACAGTGTCTTTACAACTAGCTCGGATCCGGGGATCGTCAGCGACTTAATCACACTATCAGTCATCTATTTTGGTACTTTGAAAGTTGTATATTTGGTATATGGCATGTATAGGCTACTGATTATGGGATGTTTTGAGATATATAAATCTTGCCATGTGATACGGCTTGATAGTTGAACAATTTTAGTATGTGTTTTGGATATGTGAAAATGATAACTATATGGTGTATACGTGATGTTATGTGATTGGTTATATTGGTATGTTTTTGTGATGTTTAAGTGGTATGTTTCATGCTTGAATTGGTTGATGGGAATGGTATTTAAAATGTATGTTTTGTGATGTTGTAATTGAGCTTGTAGGTTAACCTAAATTTGGGTTGTAACACCCCAAACCGGGCCTAGAAGTTAAGCCCGAGTCTGGAATGTCACATTAAAGGCACACTTCAAAACAATTTTACCAGTTAACCATTTAAGGCCCAAAAGCCCAAAACCCTTGTATCTTGTTAAGTTACGTTGAAAAGCCCATATTTTAGAAAACATTCATAGGTTAAGTTATTTCGAAAACCATGTTAACTTTAGAAATTTTATGAAATTTATTAAGCGGATAGTTTAAACAATAATAATAAAACCCAAAATCTAAAGTCAATTAGGAGTTACATGGCCTTATTACAATCCAATGAAAAAAACAAAGTATTTAAAATAAATTCATTTGAACAAAATAAAACATTTGATCAGCTTGTAGTGTGGCCATCTCCGAGTCCTCTCCCACGTCGAGTCGTCTATTTAGGATCACCTGAAACATTAAATAAAAGGGTGTGAGTTTCGAAACTCAGTGTGTACAACCCTTGGCAATCAAATCACATACAAATATTCACATTGGGCCTAAGCTCTATCAAAATCGATGGTCTTGGGCCTTAGCCCACAATGACCTTATATCATATCATATCATATCGTATCATATACAAACAAGATAATGCAAAACCCTCCCCAAAAATCCATCCGCTACACACACCATTTCCCTTCCAGCCATTACACACCTGTGGGGATTTCTAAATCAACCCACCCATCCTCTACACACCAAAGGTAGCCCGGTTGCGGTACTACCTAACGTTGCAGCAAAACTGCTAATCATATAATGGGGTTAAAGCCACCGGTGGATCCATGGTCGTCAAGCGACTATGCGATCCTCAAATCTTCCTCCGTACCATAATTCTCACCCATATGCATCCTAAGTAGAATATCATATGAATGCATCAAACACATGAGTAACATCCACAAACTCATATTCGTCACATAGGGGTATTTTCGTCATTTCACTACCCAGGGTTTTTTCGTAATTCTACCCTACAGGGATATTTTGGTAACTTGGCAAACTAGGGGTATCTTGGTAATTTTGCAAAATAGGGGTATTTTAGTAATTTTACAAATCTAAGGGTATTTTGGTAATTTTACAAATCTAAGGGTATTTTAGTAATTTTACAAATCTAAGGGTTTTTGGTCCCTCTCGGGTTTTAGTTATGAACTTTGGCCCATCAACAAGTCCTCGCGGTTAAAGTGAACAGACACTACGCACCAGGTAGGATTCTAGAGAAAAGGAGGTGGGCCGCTAGGGCCGCTTAAGTACCAAGCTCTCCCTAGATCCAATCCTAGACATGCGTATGTCCGTTGCCACACCCTAACCAGGCGACTTGTTCACGGACATGTTTAGTTAGATTAAGTCTTATGAAATTTAAGAGTTGTTCAAACTAGGCCTAAAGTCCATTAACCCTAACGTACTTGTCTACGTCCCCATAAAGCCCATCAAACCCAAATTACATCCTTACGGCCCATTAGGCCCAAATCACATCCTTATGGCATGTTAGGCCTAAAACAATTCCAGATCATGTATTATGCTTGATAGACTCAATTCATACACCAAACCAAACAAACTCATCAAACCTAGCCTTAGGGCCCACCGGGCCCATTTAGCCACTTTCGGCTTTTCGGCTTTCGGCCTTGCCGATATCGTGTGTGCAGTGTTTGTACACACCTAGTAACCTCGCGTGCTGTAAACCCTTTAGTCACGAACCTACAATCGACATTATTAGTGATTAACCAAAGCTTTAACACATACTTATCAAAAATCGAAACCTCACCGTACCCTTACCGTGTGCCTCACGTTCTAGTAGCCCTTCCTTTGCTACTATTTGCGACTATCCTCTAGATCTGCACCCAAACATCTATATCGTCAAAACCAAGTGACCCATATTGCACATAAGTCACCCCTATGAGACACATTAGATTCAGCTATTTACTAAACCATGACTGAGTCGAGAACACTTACCACCTTGTTAGCAATCCTTACCTACCACGCTTGCGATTGTTGAGCCTTACCCTTGTTAATACAAGTTAACGATAAGGGGGGGTTAGATAGCCCTTCGGCTTTTAACAGAACAGACTAAAAAGTTCAATTAAGCACTTACCAAAATTCTCCTTTGATCCTGCAGCTTAGATATCTACTGAACAAGATTCGGCTTCCAACGTGACTAAGAGTAGATAACAATCGATTGAGGTGGAGGAACAACAACAAGGGTTCGGAAAGAGTAGAGATTCGACAAAAGAAGGATGATAGTAATTTCAGCAATGAAGGGAATTTGGCTATAGGGGAATTTGGCTTTCAGAGAAAAAAGAAGAACACAACTCTAATAGGAATTTCAGCAAAAAGAATGATGGGTTTTCTTTTCGGCAAATGAAAGAATTTGGCTGAGGGGGAGAAAAGGAAGAATAACAGAACCCAAGGAACCCTTCAATGAATTCGACACCCCCTTTTTATAGCCAAAGCCGAATCCTACCTTCCCTCCACAGTCCCATTCGGCACCAACTCCTCCCTCTCCTCATCTCCTGACTTTTCTCCCTGATAACACCTTAATCTTATCCGAAA
Organism: Gossypium australe; assembly: GCA_005393395.2. Classification (NCBI taxonomy): domain Eukaryota; kingdom Viridiplantae; phylum Streptophyta; class Magnoliopsida; order Malvales; family Malvaceae; genus Gossypium; species Gossypium australe. Next base: position 92,093,420 of record CM016621.1, on the reverse strand, counting down.
TTTCCTCCACATCCAACACACATGTTTACTTCAAACTCTCCACGGCAAGAGTTAAAAACCAACACAACTCTGGCCATCCATATAATAAAATAAACACTCCACAAAATACCATTCCTAAGCCTCGAACCTTGGACCTCTTCAGCTTACAACACGCCACCTTATAGCTCCCAAGTGACGCCACTTACCACTGGACCACAAGCCCATTTGTGTCCTATTTCTTCTTTATTTATTAAAAAGGCCTACTAACTGAAGCCACTGTTCCCTAAGGCTAAAACCAAAATTTTTCCTTTTACTTGATCCTAGGACATCTCCAACACCCCTAGACATTCCAAATTCATTAATCCTCAAAGCCCATATGCCAATTGTCATTTTTCTCGCTCACTTAAAAAAAATTTCTAAAATCCAAAGCCCAAAGCCCAATAGGCCCAATTCTTCTAGGCCCAAATTCGGGGCGTTACATGGGTGGTAAAATTGGCCTTGCAAATGGCCTATATTTGCCCACACGGTTGAGCACACGGGCGTTTGTAATTCGAAACAAGTCAGACTCGCACACAGGCCAGACACACGGGCATGTGACAGGCTGTGTGAATTAAGTCAGTGTTGCCCACGGGTCAAGTACACGGACGTGTCTTCGGCGGTGTGGACAAGTCAGTATGTATGCCCTGTTTTGCCACGGCTTGGACACACGGGTGTGTCTGATGCTGTGTGAGGCACACGACCTAACCACACGGGCGTGTGACCTCTGTAACTTTGAAAAATGTTTAAGTTTCATAAAAATTTTGTATGTGCTCGATTTAGTCCCGACCCCTTCCTAAAGCATGTTTGAGGTCTCGTAGACATTCTTAAGGGACTTTGTGTCAATGATTAATTATGATTTAATGATGTATGAGTTATGGATGTTTAAATGTTATTAATTGATTGGTAATACCTCGTAACCCTAGGCCGGTGTCGGATATGGGTTAGGGGTGTTACACAAGTGGTACCTAAATTACTTTTATCCCTAAGTTAGCACCGCCTAAGGCTGAGAAAAAATGAGCAAATAGAGAAATTGAATCGAACCAAAACTTGATTTAGGTTATTTTAAGTTCGATTATGTTTCAGTAAGATGATGTCATTGAACTACATCAATTTAGTTCGGTTTTGATTTATTTCAGTGGACACCGAAATGTAAAAAACAAAAATGTTTAAATTCTTTTTTTTTTTGTTAAAAAAGTCCAATATCTTTTAAACATATAAGTCCAATATATCATTTAAAACCCAAGACAAAATCCACTTCTTCTAAGTTCCAAAAAACACTTTTATTATGCTTTTATATATTCTATAACTAAATAAAAAATAAACCCTAAATATAATTTCAATGTGAGTCTCTTCACGAATTCATTGCTTATTTATTATTATTGTTAAAACTTCTAAGAATTCAAGCATTCATCTCTTTTTTACTTATTATGTATTGTGTTTTTTTTTCCTATTATTATTGTTGTTAAAACTTCTAAAATTTTGGTTATCATTATTAATATTTCTAAGTTGGTGCCTTTTATCACTATACATTAAGAGTTGTAAAATACAAATAATTTAACATTTGGTTATGTATAGTGAAAATTGAGAGTGATTAAATTAATTTTTAATAAATATTTATAATTATAGATTTTAGAATTTTTTTTAAAATAAATACATTAAGATTTTATGTATAATTAAAAAAATTTTAAAATTGTAAAATAGTTAACTTGCTTTCTAGCCTCTTCCCTGAGGAGATTTGTGATCAAATTCGGGGTATTCACAGACCTGCTGATGGGATTGACGAGCAGCTGGTGTGGGGCTGGGATAATTCATGACTGTATTCTGTTAAGAGTGGATATAGACGGTTGCTGCAGGATAATTTATTACATACCGCTGGGAACGGGGTGGTGGATGCTGGGTCGGATGGGTTGTTTTACAAAATGTTGTGGCGATATTTTGCGGTGTCATGAAATATTTATTTCATAATTATAATAACTAATCTTATCATCACGTTATTAAGCGGTAAATGTAAAATAATTTTATCACAATTTGGACAATCTTTTATAGTATTGTTCCATCCATGGAAATTTTACATAAGAAGAAGCTTGTGCTTACCCGTTGTGTCCGCGTGGGTGCCCTGTGAATGAATCTGCAATGCATATGTGTGGTGGTTGCATTATGAGTGGGGATGTCTGGTCCATGTTGGGGGTGTCCTGACCGGACCCTGGCTCTAATCCAAGTTTTGCTCATGATCTTAGTCAGTAATTCAGGTTGCACTGTGATGATGACTTCTGTTGCCTAGTTGCAATACAATTATGGACAAACTGGTACTGGAGGAATCAGTTTGTGCATGAATCGAAATAGGAAACTGTTGCTCAGAAGGTAAGGTTTATTAAAACCTACAGTGGTGATTAGCGAGCAGCTCAGTTAAGGAACAAAGCTAGTGGTGATGGGGAGGGGGCGTTGGATGGTGTCCCCCGGTGTACGGCCATTATAAAGTCAACTTCGATGCTGGGTTTAGGGCGGCTGATAAGGGCGATAGGGGTGGTGGTTCGGGATCATCGGGGTCGAGTGATGGCTGCATGCATGGAACAGTTCCAACGGGTGGGGAATTCTTGAGGCAGAAGCTCGAGTGAGTGTGTGCGCACTGGTTGGAGATGGGGTTTTTAAGGATTATGTTAGAAAGCAACTCGCTCTCTGGGATTAAAAAACTACGATCGACTGAAGAGGATTTATCGTTGCTCCGAGCGTGGACGACAGATGGCAGGCGGTTAATGCAGCGGCTTGCAAGCTGTGACGTTTGCTATGGGGATCGCGAAGGAAATAAGGTGGCACACATGCTGGCGAATCACTGGGTGGAGGAGGTGCCGAGTTTCCTTTAGGATCAGGTACGGAACGATGGTTTTGAGTCGCAAATGATGATTGGGTGACCGACCGATTGTTATCGTGCTAATTTTGACCCTTAGGAGGCTAGCTGGTTTATTTTATTTGCATATCTGAATTCTTTAATTGTTTTTAGGTTAGACTATTGTGCAAGGTTAATGGCACTTTTGGATTTCAATTGCTATTTGTTTCTTGTAGTGAAACCTGTGTTTTGTTTCTAATGGACTAAATTACCAAAAAAAACTTTTTTTTAATTACGAAAGTAGACCAAATTTTTAAAAATTTATAGGAATGGATAATTTTGGTAAAACATGGAAACATTTTTAAGAAAAACGTGAAAAAGTACTTCCAGCTAAAAACGTAACACTAATTTTTTTATTTAGTATCATCTATTAATGTAGAAATAAAACTTACAAAATAGACTTTTAATCCAAAGTCTCATTTTTTTAAGTAATGTGGGATATGATATATGCGTATATTTAGACTTATGAATAAATCTAGATAATATAGGATTAATACATCCTTATTTAACTAATAACATAAAATTAAAAACTACACTATATTTTTGTAATTTATATTTTTTTATAATTAAACAAAGCATAAAATTTATTTTTTTATTTTTTTATTTTCTTTTCCTGCAATTCCAAAGACCGGTAACCGAAATTATGAGCCAAAAAAGTGTAGGAAAATAATTGCATTAACATTGTCTCACAAATAAGAAAAGTGAAGTAGACCGACTGTTTTCATTTGGTTCCATGTTGATAAAAGAAATATTTATTTTTGAAATAAAAATTCTTGAATAATGTTGTTGGTAAAGCTGAGTTTATTTCTATTCGAAATGAAAGCGCGGAATATTTTTGATAGAACAGAGTTTCCTTTGCCAAAGGAATTAGAATCGTAATATCATTTTCAACAAATCTAATGTGTCAGCTTCAATTCAAACCCATTTTGTAAGCCATTAGTCATCTAGTGATATAAATAATGTACTTGAACTAGTTTAAAATTATAAAATATTACTCTATGATCCCAAAAAATCAGATTAAAGTTTTGTATAATATTGTATTAGTTATATTTATATAATGTAGAAGTCATGTGTATTAGTTTTAAGAAAATAAATTTAAAGTTAAAACTAAATCTCTATATCAAATTATTAAATAATAAAATGATGTGAATATAATATTAATACATGTGTTAATATCTATATAAATAAATTATTAATGTGTAGAATATATACAAATTTATAATACTATGAACAAATAAAATTAATATTATTAACTGACATCATGAATAAAATTGTAATGAAGTTCAACATATTACTTTAAAAAAAATTTATTCAAAATAAACCATAATAACAAATTATGCAAAGTATAAATACAACCATCAACATGTAAAATTTTTCTAAAAAAACTGAAACATAAAAGGAAAACATTTGTTATATTATCAACAAAATTTTTAAACTTAAGTAAAAGAATTATAAAATATAATGTAGCCTTATCCTTATATTGTTAGTTAAAAGAAAAAGCAATCCCACATTGTCTAGGAACGAGCTGCAAACATATTCATGAATCTATATATACACATATCTCATATTCCACATTTTTTAAGAAAACAAGGGTATCATATCCCACATTGCTTAAGAAAACAAGAGAAATGAGCCTTTAGGTCTATATATAAAGACATGTTTTGTAAGTTTTATTTTCACACTGAAAGTGTTTTACTGGTTACATGCAAAAAATGCTTTCAACTGGAAGCATTTATTTTTAGTTTTCCTTGAAAATGTTTCCAGCTAGGAGTATTTTACCAAAATCAACCCATTCTTGTAAATTTTCAAAAATTTAGTCTATTTTTGTAATTTTCTTTTAAAAAAGGAGCCTTTTTTTTGTAATTTAGTCTTTCTAATGAATTCAAATTTAACAAATTTATTTTCAAAAAAAAAAATGAAGCCCCTACTCTCTTTTTTTTGCAAAAAAAAAAACTAATTAAGCCCCTATTTTTCAAAAAACCCTCAAATTTAAAAAAAAAAAAATTAAGCCCCACCTTTTTTTTTTGCACTCATTTGGGTACTTGAACTTTCAAAATGCATTAAAAAGCCTTCAAATCTTTTTTTAAAAAAAAGCAATAAAGCACCTACCTTTTTTTTCACTCAATTGGGTACTTGAACTTTCAAAATGCATCGAAAAGACCCTCAAACTTTTTCAAAAAAAAAAGCAATTAAACCCCTGCTTTTATTAAAAATTATAATATTAAAATCAATAAAAGCTATAAATACTATTAAATTTTAATAAAAATTCAAATATTAAAAATTTATATTAAGAATGTTGTTTAAAATTTAAATTTATTATTAAAATAAAGTTGTAATGTGAAATAATATATTAAAATAATAAATTGTATTAAATATATTAGTAATTTACATTATAATATTTAATATTTAAATGTTTTTAAAAACTAAATTAAAATATTATTTATATTATTAAGCTTTATTAAAGTTAACTTTTATATAAAAATAAAATTACTCATAAATGAACCTTTTTTCGTAGAATGATTTATACTTTTTCATGAGAGTAAGTCAATTTACAAAAAAAAAAAAAAAAAAAAACTTATTTTTACTTCACTTGTAAGTTATTTTTCGTTGACCAAATTATTTTTCATGAAACAAATAAAAAAATATAGAAAATATTTTTCGTGAAATAGACATTCCCTACAATTCTTTTTGTAATTATAAATAACCAATTGCACACAAAAAATGTAAAAAAAATTTAAACTCATAGACGACTATAGAGATGGATGCTAAATCCATCACTGTTTCACAATTAACATGCCACCTCGCTTTTTTATAAATATATAAATTTGAAAATCATTATCACCTCTATGAATGTTAGATGTATCCATTCTCGATTTACTTTGCTCGGTTTAATTTAATTTTTACTATTTATCTTTAATATTTTCAATCTTTTTAAAGATAAATAAATATTTAAACATATTTCTTCAAGAGAATATTTAAATATAAAAACTTATGAGATTTTCTTTTTGGTGATAAATAAGAAAATAGAGAAACAAACTACATTACATAATTCAAACCCCTTAGCAGGGAGACTTCAAAAACTTGCAACCTTTGATTATTTGTGTGAGCCAACTTTGTTCGTCTATCACCTTTTTGGTTCTCCTCTCTAGGAATAGGCAAATGCTCTAAAGATGAACCTGTGAAAATAGTTGAAGAATCCTCCTAATTAAAGCCGTATTAGGTCCACCTGCTGAAATCTCATGTATGGCACTAGCCATTTCAATATTGCCAGTTCGAATCTGCACCTCCTTATATCCTCAATCACTCAAGATGCCTAAGCCATCTAAAATGCTCCACAATTTTGCCTCGAACACTGAGCAGCTCCCTAAGAATCTATTGAAATCCAAGATCCATTTCCCAATACGATTACATACCCCCTGCTGTAGTATAGCCATCCTCAAGTCTAACAGATCCATCAGTATTCAAGCTGTAAGGCCCAATTTATGCCCAGGGCCCATTAGCAATAAACCCAAAAAATAAACATAAATTAACAGTCCAAAATTACAAAGTACAAGCCCAATTACCAAACAAAATTCAAAGCATAAATACTAAACCCTAGGCCCAACTAAGCCCAAAACCTAAACCAAAAACAGAAGAAAAAAAAGAAACCCTAACCTAGGTCAGCCCAGTCGCCGCCGCACCTCTGTACACCACCACATCTGCACTCTGTACACCGCCATGTCACCCCGTACCAGGACAAACAAACAGCACAGCAAAGAAAACAAAATATTGTATTTTTTTAATTCAAAAATTCAGCTATAAAACAAAGAGGAAAAGCCTTTGTAATTTTTTACACACGAATACGAAAATATCAATAGAATACAGAGCAAAAAAATCAAAAAGCATAGCAAAGAGCAAAGGTTCTCCCTTTTTCCTTTTTTTTTTCTTTATTTATTTCTTTTCGAAACTGTTGGTTTCTACATAAAATGATTTTCTATTTTTTTTACTACATATACGTCTTAAAATATAGTATAACAAATTACCTTTTTTTGAGCTTCGATCGCCGTGCACGACGGCAAACGGTGGCGGACCGCATCGGCTGATGACCGAAAATCGGAAAGAGAGAGGTTTTGAGAGAGTTTTTTTTTTTTTTTTGAGGAAGGAAATGAAAAATGAAGTTTTTTTTTTAAAAAAACTGACCTAAATACTACATCAAAACGGTGCCGTTTTGAACCAAGGCCGCGCCAAAACGATGCCGTTTTACTTCAGTCCCGCACGTACGACCCAACCCGCTAGGAGATCCACGTGTTTTTGTGTCGATGGTCTATTTGAGCACCAGGTGTAACACCCCAAACCCGGCCCACGAGTCTTGACCGGATCTGGTATGTCACGGAGTAAAAACATTTTGAAAGATTCTGGTTAACAATGGAAATCTGCAAATATTGTTGAATTTGCAAAACGATGTTTGCTAAAACTAAGATAGGTGGGTTTGATAAACACTATGGAGTTGAAAACTTTTTCTTTTCCTTTGAAACCATTTGATCTTTTAGATTTTAGAAATGACGGGGTTATTAATAACTTGGTAAAATTTGCTACCCGATGGTAACGTCCTTGAAAACGCGTACGAGTACCAATTTTGAAAATGTTGCTTTTACCGATTCGCTTAACAGTTCATAAGTTCGTTAGAAATAAGGTAAAAACTACTTAATCATACGAATAGTAATAAAATAATAAGCGGCCATATTACAACCCAATCGAATTTAGCAAATAGTAAACTTTAATGGTACGAAATAAGACTTCTAAACCGAGGAACAAGCATGGTCACCTCGAGTCCTCTCCGGCTCCGTCTCCGCGACCGATTCACCTGAAAAGTTAGGGAAAGGGGTGAGTCACCAAGACTCAGTACGTAATTAGTACACATGTCCCCACATACGGCTTAGCCCCTATCCACAGAACAAACATATACATGAATATGCAATTATGAAGCCCAACCTAGCCATCCATACTCCTTTTTCTACCCCGTGTGGTACCAAACCACTGGTGGTGCCAAACCACTGGTGACTTAAAGTCACGATATCCGTCAATACTTGTGGTGTCACGATATCCGTCAATACTTGTGGTGCCAAACCACTGGTGACTTAAAGTCACGATATCCGTCAATACTTGTGGTGCCAAACCACTGGTGACCCGAAGTCACAATCAAATGATGGGGCCAACCCATCGTGTGATACCAAATCACTGGCGTCAATCCCATATCTCAAATGTGGGGCCAACCCACGGTGGTACTAAGCCACAGGGACGAGACGCTATGAGGTGCCAAACCTCTAGAGGTACCAAACCTCCGGTGACCGTAGTCACAATGTGTTACCAAAACACTGGTGTCCGTCGACACGAATATCACTGCCCCTCCACTCATTTATCCCACATCATCATGCTCACATAACAAGTATCATGATCCCATATATCATGCATTTGTATATAGCATAACATTTAACAGCATATGATGGCATACACAACATATATCATAGATCGAGTATTAGGGGACTTACCCGAAAACCAAGCTTATGCCCACAAGGCAAAGATACTACATGATAGGTGATAAATATCATTTTAATAACAATTTATACTAATAAAGTGTGTAAGAGCTTACACACCTGATTAAACGATCACCCACCTTGGGTATCCAACATCTTAGCCCTTATTTCGGCTAACATGCACAACATGTACATTTACAATAACATACATAAACCAGCAAGAGAACAGTGCGATAACTACGCACCTGATCACAAACAACGTTATGCCTTCAATCCCGAAGCTATCCTTAATCGATACTACGGCTACTTGCCTACGTTGTTGCTCGGATGCTGGCCCACACCCCGGTGGCCAATCTCGCACAGCCGAGACAGCTCTCCTTTTAAACTTGGGGATAGGGGCTATCCCATAAACTCCTTGACTGGTATTTGCCTCCATCGATATACTGAATCAGGTCAAACAGTTAATCACCCAAGTCATAAATCTAAGTATCGAATCTTACTAAATATTTCTTACCAAATCAGCCTTGAATCCCGGAGGCTACTATATGCTTCTTTTGATTAACCCCTACTCCAACATGAACAGAATCGATTAGCTCCTTTAAAAGCCAAAATAAAAGGCCTAAGGCCGAATGTTACCCTTCCTTACCTTGTTAACTAAACCCCGGGAACCACCTCTTGAATATGGGTTGTTGAAACCACTTGATCTCCATAGATCCCAAAAGCTTCTCCTCTAATACTCGACGATTTTGCCCCTCGCTGAAGCTCGAGAACTAAAACTTGACCTTTGAGTGGTCGAAAATCCTACACAAACCTTGTGTTAAAAATCGGCTATCACACTATCCCAAGAATAATGACCCTTGACCGAAATGTATGTAACCCTTACATAAGCTAGTCGAGAGCTTCCTAGCTCCTTCTAAAATCGAAGCTCGAATATTGCCGTCTCTCGGTCAAGAGCAAAAGGAAAGAAAGAGCAAGCAAAAACCAAAACAATGGCTACCTCTCTCGCTATTCCTTCCAAACCGCAGCTCAGTCTCTCTTTCTTTCTCCCATTTTCGGCTAAGACAAAAATGAAAAGGGAAACAAAACAAAGGTTTTTGGCCAAGCTTTCCTCAAACCCAAGGCCGGAATGAAGGTCTCTATGGAGTTTACCATTCGGCCATGCACCAAAATGTCAAGAAAGGAAGAACCAAAAATCAAAATTCGGCCATGCTTGTGCAATATTCCAACCGACCATGCTATCCTCTTTTTCCCATACCATAAAAATTATTAAAACTCTATAAAATAACTAACCATGCCGCACATGCTTCCTTTTTCCCAAAGCCAAGACTCATGCTTGCTTAAACTAATAAAAAAATAATAATAAAAACAATAAAAGGTTGCAGCTCCATTCGGCCCTGCTTTGCAATTACCCAAGCCGCACATGCTCTTCATGCTAAGTTCAATATTGTTTATTTAATATTCTATCACCTTTCCTATATTCAAAAAATAATAATATAACTAATAAAAACTCATCAGCTTAGCCTTCCCTTGCTAAAATAATAAAATAATAAAAGGTTATAGCCCATGCTCCCAAACGGCAATGCTCCCAAAACCAAAATAATAAAGCATTGATTGATTCCTTGCCCATACCCGAATCCTTTTTCCAACAAATAAAATAAGCAAATAAACAAATATAACCCATACTAAAAATAATAATAATCAATAATAAAATAACTACTCCATCCTCCATAACTAATAATCATAATAATAATAAAAATAAAATAAAAACAACCCATACCTCAGCAGCTTTTGAGAAAATTAAAAAAAATAATAAAACAAAATAAGGCCCCATGCGTGCATGTGCCATGCAAACACTCACGCTGGCCAAAACAAAAAAAATCCCAGGCACAGCCCCCAGGTCTCGAACCCGAGACCTGGGGAAACACTCCCCAGCGCCCTGCCAATATGCTACTGAAACTTTCATGCCATAACCCGCGTCACATTTCCTTTTAAGCCTTCCATCGCTATCGTCCTTTACCTTAATCGCTAAAGCCAAAAATAAAGTACCCATGCGCTACAATTGTGACTCGAACGCGTGACCTCTTGAAGACCTTTGCTGCAAGCGTCCAAACCACTCGGCCAGGTTGAAATTTATGACCTAAACCCACCTCGATTTCCTTTTAACCCTTATTCCTTAGTTTCTCTGTTCAAGCGCCAAACCAAAAATAGAACGCGCTAACGCGCTACCTCTGGGTTTCGAACCCCCGACCTGCTGGAGGCTTCTCACGCCTCCAGCCACTTGGCCTCTGATCCTTTCGTGACAAAAACCCAACCAGATTTTTATTTAAGCCCTTCTCCGCTAGCTCCCCTTTTATTCTGGGGCTAAGAAACCAAAAATAAAAATTATGCGCCCCACGCTACTCGAACCCCTGACCTGCTTTGACGCCAGTCCAAAGCCTTAAGTGGCACACTAAAACCACTTTACCTGGGCATTTTACATGCCATAACTTACCAAAATTTATTCTTAAGGCCTCCATCACCCAAATTCCACTTTTGACCCAAAATTTTCAAAATTTCCAAAATAGTCCCCCTTTTTATCCTCGAGCTTTAATAACCCCTAAAACTCATCAAAACAAATCTTAAGGCCTATTAACACCTAAGATATGCTTCAAACACACAGCCCCTATTTTAGGATATTACAAATCTACCCCCTTAAAACAATTTCGTCCTCGAAATTGCTTACTAACGAACATCCGTACATTCCAATTCACCGCACCATGCTCATGCTGCGCACTCTGATTCTATAAAATTAACACATTCCTTAAATACTATCCCGAGATTCGTATTCAAGGTTCCATACTCCACTAGCATACAACCACGAACTATCTTACCTTCTAAGCACAGTTTCTTAGTTCACATTCAATGTTCAAGCACTTCACCAATAGTACCAGTATGAACCAATCTTATAAAACTCAAATAATAAAAGATATTCCATAACAAGAAACTCACCTGCTACCACCTCCTCAGTTGCCTCGCATCTAATCCTTTAGCATCTCAGCTTGAAGTTCCACGTCCTTGACTTCGCGCCCTATCCATCACTTGAGGATAGTCTTTAATCAAGTGAGACTTAGATTTACACCTAAAACATCTTCGATTCCGGTTCCAACACTCGCCGTCATGATACCTTCCACACTGAGCACACGGACAGCTCCGATTTCCCGCAGCTGGCGTAGTCACACGAGCAAAATTTTCAATCCTCGGTCTTTTCCGAGACCCTCAGATGATTCAGACGGTCCACAATTTCTCCTATCCCGGTTCCTATCATTATCTCTGTTTTGTCTCATCGAGTCCTTAATCCCTTCAGCTACCTTAGCTTTTTCGACTAACACCGCGAACTCCCATTCCTGATGAGGAGCTATCAACAGTCTTAGGTCGTCCCTTAATTCGTCCTCAAACCGGACACATCGTTCATGTTCCGTAGCCACCACTCCTCGAGCATATCAGCTTAACCTTAGGAATTCAGCCGTACTGGGTGCCATGCCGGATACCCCACGGAACAACTCCGCTCCATTGGCTCGAAGTTGCTCGGGAACAGATTTTCGAGCTCTCGTATTTCCTCCCGCTTTAACCACCATCTCTAAAACTCGCAGTACCGCCTGCGATACAGCATCATCCCCCGACTGATCTTGCCGCTCATTGCCGAAGACTGGTGGTGGAGATGGTACCTCATTATCAGACCCTTGACCCGATCTAACGGGTTCCGAAACAGCCATTCTGCCTCGACCACGTCCTCCAAAACTCATCTCTTATCGCGTAATCTGACTTAAAAGTTTTATGCATTAGAAAATTTGTTCCACTGATTAATCGCGAACAATTTTATGGAATAAAGTATTTAGAAGTGGTTCTTTCGATCACACATAGGTTTCAGTTCAAGTTTGCTATTCTAATTCAGAAAGTCACATTCATGCTCATAAACAGAGACATATTCATATCACCTCAATAGTCAGAGGTACTTGCGCGAGCTGATCGGTGTCGGAGATTCGGTGCCATGCTGTTTAAAACTAAACCATTTTCATAATATTCCACAAAAGCCTATCAAGAAAACATTTTTGAGCCTTGGGCCCCCACAGTCGAGTTTTGAACCGGGCTCTGATACCAACTTGTAACACCCCAAACCCGGCCCACGAGTCTTGACCGGATCTGGTATGTCACAGAGTAAAAACATTTTGAAAGATTCTGGTTAACAATGGAAATCTGCAAATATTGTTGAATTTGCAAAACGATGTTTGCTAAAACTAAGATAGGTGGGTTTGATAAACACTATGGAGTTGAAAACTTTTTCTTTTCCTTTGAAACCATTTGATCATTTAGATTTTAGAAATGTCGGGGTTATTAATAACTTGGTAAAATTTGCTACCCGATGGTAACGTCCTTGAAAACGCGTATGAGTACCAATTTTGAAAACGTTGCTTTTACTGATTCGCTTAACAGTTCATAAGTTCGTTAGAAATAAGGTAAAAACTACTTAATCATACGAATAGTAATAAAATAATAAGCGGCCATATTACAACCCAATCGAATTTAGCAAATAGTAAACTTTAATGGTACGAAATAAGACTTCTAAACCGAGGAACAAGCATGGTCACCTCGAGTCCTCTCCGGCTCCGTCTCCGCGACCGATTCACCTGAAAAGTTAGGGAAAGGGGTGAGTCACCAAGACTCAGTACGTAATTAGTACACATGTCCCCACATACGGCTTAGCCCCTATCCACAGAACAAACATATACATGAATATGCAATTATGAAGCCCAACCTAGCCATCCATACTCCTTTTTCTACCCCGTGTGGTACCAAACCACTGGTGGTGCCAAACCACTGGTGACTTAAAGTCACGATATCCATCAATACTTGTGGTGCCAAACCACTGGTGACTTAAAGTCACGATATCCGTCAATACTTTTGGTGTCACGATATCCGTCAATACTTGTGGTGCCAAACCACTGGTGACTTAAATCACGATATCCGTCAATACTTGTGGTGCCAAACCACTGGTGACCCGAAGTCACAATCAAATTATGGGGCCAACCCATCGTGTGATACCAAATCACTGGCGTCAATCCCATATCTCAAATGTGGGGCCAACCCACGGTGGTACTAAGCCACAGGGACGAGACGCTATGAGGTGCCAAACCTCTAGAGGTACCAAACCTCCGGTGACCGTAGTCACAATGTGTTACCAAAACACTGGTGTCCGTCGACACGAATATCACTGCCCCTCCACTCATTTATCCCACATCATCATGCTCACATAACAAGTATCATGATCCCATATATCATGCATTTGTATATAGCATAACATTTAACAGCATATGATGGCATACACAACATATATCATAGATCGAGTATTAGGGGACTTACCCGAAAACCAAGCTTATGCCCACAAGGCAAAGATACTACATGATAGGTGATAAAATATCATTTTAATAACAATTTATACTAATAAAGTGTGTAAGAGCTTACACACCTGATTAAACGATCACCCACCTTGGGTATCCAACATATTAGCCCTTATTTCGGCTAACATGCACAACATGTACATTTACAATAACATACATAAACCAGCAAGAGAACAGTGCGATAACTACGCACCTGATCACAAACAACGTTATGCCTTCAATCCCGAAGCTATCCTTAATCGATACTACGGCTACTTGCCTACGTTGTTGCTCGGATGCTGGCCCACACCCCGGTGGCCAATCTCGCACAGCCGAGACAGCTCTCCTTTTAAACTTGGGGATAGGGGCTATCCCATAAACTCCTTGACTGGTATTTGCCTCCATCGATATACTGAATCAGGTCAAACAGTTAATCACCCAAGTCATAAATCTAAGTATCGAATCTTACTAAATATTTCTTACCAAATCAGCCTTGAATCCCGGAGGCTACTATATGCTTCTTTTGATTAACCCCTACTCCAACATGAACAGAATCGATTAGCTCCTTTAAAAGCCAAAATAAAAGGCCTAAGGCCGAATGTTACCCTTCCTTACCTTGTTAACTAAACCCCGGGAACCACTTCTTGAATATGGGTTGTTGAAACCACTTGATCTCCACAGATCCCAAAAGCTTCTCCTCTAATACTCGACGATTTTGCCCCTCGCTGAAGCCCGAGAACTAAAACTTGACCTTTGATTGGTCGAAAATCCTACACAAACCTTGTGTTAAAAATCAGCTATCACACTATCCCAAGAATAATGACCCTTGACCGAAATGTACGTAACCCTTACATAAGTTAGTCGAGAGCTTCCTAGCTCCTTCTAAAATCGAAGCTCGAATATTGCCGTCTCTCGGTCAAGAGCAAAAGGAAAGAAAGAGCAAGCAAAAACCAAAACAATGGCTACCTCTCTCGCTATTCCTTCCAAACCGCAGCTCAGTCTCTCTTTCTTTCTCCCATTTTCGGCTAAGACAAAAATGAAAAGGGAAACAAAACAAAGGTTTTTGGCCAAGCTTTCCTCAAACCCAAGGCCGGAATGAAGGTCTCTATGGAGTTTACCATTCGGCCATGCACCAAAATGTCAAGAAAGGAAGAACCAAAAATCAAAATTCGGCCATGCTTGTGCAATATTCCAACCGACCATGCTATCCTCTTTTTCCCATACCATAAAAATTATTAAACTCTATAAAATAACTAACCATGCCGCACATGCTTCCTTTTTCCCAAAGCCAAGACTCATGCTTGCTTAAACTAATAAAAAAATAATAATAAAACAATAAAAGGTTGCAGCTCCATTCGGCCCTGCTTTGCAATTACCCAAGCCGCACATGCTCTTCATGCTAAGTTCAATATTGTTTATTTAATATTCTATCACCTTTCCTATATTCAAAATAATAATAATAATATAACTAATAAAAACTCATCAGCTTAGCCTTCCCTTGCTAAAATAATAAAACAATAAAAGGTTATAGCCCATGCTCCCAAACGGCAATGCTCCCAAAACCAAAATAATAAAGCATTGATTGATTCCTTGCCCATACCCGAATCCTTTTTCCAACAAATAAAATAAGCAAATAAACAAATATAACCCATACTAAAAATAATAATAATCAATAATAAAAAACTACTCCATCCTCCATAACTAATAATCATAATAATAATAAAATAAAATAAAAACAACCCATACCTCAGCAGCTTTTGAGAAAATTAAAAAAAATAATAAAACAAAATAAGGCCCCATGCGTGCATGTGCCATGCAAACACTCACGCTGGCCAAAACAAAAAAAATCCCAGGCACAGCTCCCAGGTCTCGAACCCGAGACCCGGGGAAACACTCCCCAGCGCCCTGCCAATATGCTACTGAAACTTTCATGCCATAACCCGCGTCACATTTCCTTTTAAGCCTTCCATCGCTATCGTCCTTTACCTTAATCGCTAAAGCCAAAAATAAAGTACCCATGCGCTACAATTGTGACTCGAACGCGTGACCTCTTGAAGACCTTTGCTGCAAGCGTCCAAACCACTCGGCCAGGTTGAAATTTATGACCTAAACCCACCTCGATTTCCTTTTAACCCTTATTCCTTAGTTTCTCTGTTCAAGCGCCAAACCAAAAATAGAACGCGCTAACGCGCTACCTCTGGGTTTCAAACCCCCGACCTGCTGGAGGCTTCTCACGCCTCCAGCCACTTGGCCTCTGATCCTTTCGTGACAAAAACCCAACCAGATTTTTATTTAAGCCCTTCTCCGCTAGCTCCCCTTTTATTCTGGGGCTAAGAAACCAAAAATAAAAATTATGCGCCCCACGCTACTCGAACCCCTGACCTGCTTTGACGCCAGTCCAAAGCCTTAAGTGGCACACTAAAACCACTTTACCTGGGCATTTTACATGCCATAACTTACCAAAATTTATTCTTAAGGCCTCCATCACCCAAATTCCACTTTTGACCCAAAATTTTCAAAATTTCCAAAATAGTCCCCCTTTTTATCCTCGAGCTTTAATAACCCCTAAAACTCATCAAAACAAATCTTAAGGCCTATTAACACCTAAGATATGCTTCAAACACACAGCCCCTATTTTAGGATATTACACCAGGCCCTTCCACATTTTCAATGTTTTTAATCCAGTCTTTTTTTTTTATTTCTAATTTATACCTCAGAGTTTATTTCAGTTTCGATTTGATCCTATCAGAACGGTGCGTTTCAGAGGGCGGGGAATATTTCCCATTTAACCCCTTCTTGTTATTCGCTCTTTTCGAATTGATCCTTTATTTATTTTTTTTATCTTAATTTATCTCTTTAATTTGGTTTGGGTAACAATTTGCTTTAATTTAATTTATTTATTTATTCATTTAGTTACTCATTTGTCATTTCTTTATTTTATTTATATTTTATATTTTATTATTATTATTATTATTATATTATTATTATTATTATTATTATTATTATTATTAATTAACTTTGTTATTATCACTATTATTTCCTTAATATTTACTTGCTTAATATTTTTAATACATTTACTTATTTATCATTTTCTTACTCTTAAAATTTTAAATTTAATATTAAGCATTATTTTATTTTATTTTTACTCCTAAAATATTCAAACTTAACATTATGCATACATTTTATCTATTTATTTTTTACTATTATATTATTATTATTATTACTATTATTACTATCACTAATACTATTATTATCACTAGTATTACTATTTTTATTTTTATTTTTATTACTATTATCATTATTATTATTATTATTATTATTATTATTACTATTATTTATTTTTTTACTATTATTATTCGTTTATTAGTATTATTACTAATATTATCATTATTATTTTAAATTTTTTACCTAATATTCATTTATTTATTTATTTGTTTGTTCATTATTAAAATTTTTTGATTAATTTTTTATTTACTTACTTGTTATTTTTTATAATTAGTTTGTTTTATTTTATTTTATTTACTTATTTTTGCTTTTTATCATTTATCTTTTTTTTTTGCTCTTATTATTGTCATTTACATTAATGTATTATTATTAGCCTTTTATGCATATTAGCACCGTAATTCATTTTTTACATTAAAATTGTGTTACATTAATCTTTGTCCGATACATAAATTTTTTTATTAAGCATTTTTTCGTAATTCGAGATTCGAGAAATCGTACCCTAACTTACTGGGTTTCGAATTTTCTCGTCGAGTCTAAAGAACCAATTATTTGTTTAAATCAAAGCATATAAGTTAAATAAAAGCTTATTCTCGGGAATTTAAAAATGTTGTGTCCGAACTCATTGGATGTGACATTTGGTTATCCCGAGGTAAGGATTTTTAAAAATAAAGGCAATATTCTGTATTTGGAATTTTGAGAAATTGTGCCCTAACTTACTGGGTTCCGATTTTGCACTTGACCCAAATAACTGAATATCCTCCTTGAACTTAAATGCATGAGTTTTAAAAGTCAAAAGACAAGCTTAGTTTCGAGGATTTGAAATGTCGTATCCTAACTCACTGGACGTGACATTTTACTTCTTCGAAATAGGAGGGTCTTAGTATCCGATTTAATTTATTCAAGTTTTCTTTAAAATAAAGAGGATCATATTTTAAAATCTTTTCAAGTTTTCGACATTAAGACATTAAATTAATCAATTAGGTACCAATTTTGGGCGTTACGAGGGTGCTAATCCTTCTTCGTGCGTAACCGACTCCTGAACCCGTTTTCTCGAATTTTGTAGGCCAAAATCATTGTTTTAATAAGTAAAAAAATGTTTTAATGATCAATCTCAAGGTGATCTGATCACACCTCGAAAAAAGATTGGTGGCGACTCCATTTTCATTTTTAAAGTTGACCCTTTTTTTTTCAAAAAAAATGGTTCCGACACAAGTAAATACCATGCTCAGACAAGTTAGAGCACGAACAAGAACGTTGAAACGAACTCGTATGTCTCCTACCGGACATCACCGGACATCATAAAGTGTTTTTCCCAGCTATATGAGGCCTTAATAGTGTCATTACTGCTCTAGGATGTACCTTGAAAAATAAATAAATTACGATTTTTCCATATGCGCCAGATGTGAATCCCAAATAAACATTGCCAATCAACCTCCCCAAAGCAAATATTGTATTCATTCTGCAAATTTGAAGTGATCCATTCTTGCAAATTATCAGAATAAAAACTAGCAAGTCGGTTAATAGGAATTAAAAGGTTCCAAATTTCTCTTGCTGAAAGGCAGTCTCAAATAGTATGCAACAGATCTTCAATGCTATGCCCACAAACCCCACACGTCGAGCTATGATTAATCCCCCGCCCAAACTCTTTCCATATTAGTGAGTAATCTCTGTTTGAGCACCAGCCAAATAAAAAATCTAACCCTTTGTGGTCCTTGATATTTCCAAGGGATATTCCGCGCTTCCTCCTTCGGCTTCCATGAATTTTCCTGGATTTTCCTATAGGCGCTTTTGACGAAAAAAGAGCCTATCGTCGTCTCCCCCAAATAATCCTATCCACTCCTGCAGACGGGTGTGGTGAAAGTACCCCAACAATCTTACAGATGACTGTCTCTGGCAATCAAAGCTAAAACAAATCAAGGTTCCAAGTACCATCATCTGAGACCATATCACCTAGCAAGCATTCTAGATCAAGGTTTGAATGTCCTGGGTTTAAATTAACGAGGGCCCTACATTAAGAATCCATAAATCAAATTAATGAGATTTTTTTAAAACACATTGTTACAATTTTATCTATAATAATTATATATAATGATAAATGATAATTTCTTATAATAAACAACGCAAGACAAATAATTACTATAATCACCCTATATAAGCTATTTAAAGAAAAATAATCCGATTCCTCTCGCCCCACATCACATCGAAATTCACTTCATTTAAACAGATAAATTAAAATTTTATCAGATGGTGTCAGCGGGTTTGAGTTTTGCCATTCTAATTGCGTTGAAATAGCTTTAACATTTTAAGGCCCAATTTGATAAGCTGATCCAAATTGACCCATTAAAAGTCAAGCTATTTCTTCGGATTAGGGTTTCAGGCTTGTCCTCTCTTAATTTCTTTGACTTTCCTTTGCCCGCAGCACATCCGCGCCACGTTCTCCAGGAAGCTCGTCAACCATGGCGGAACAGGTCTACACTGAGATCTATTGTCATTATCATTCTTTTCTTTTCTTTTCTTCTCATTTACTGGTTTTTTTCTCATTTGTTTGCAGACCGAGAAAGCATTTTTGAAGCAGCCCAAAGTGTTTTTAAGGTAATCTTACTTTTCTATACCAAGGAAACCTTTGAGCTTTCATGCTTTTTTTCCAATTTTGGGTTTTTTTCTTTTTGAGTTTTGGTGGGTTTTATTTGATGTGATATTGTTGTAGCTCTAAGAAAACTGGTAAAGGGAAGAGACCAGGAAAGGGAGGGAACCGCTTCTGGAAGAGCATTGGTTTGGGATTCAAGACCCCTCGTGAAGCTATTGAAGGTTTCGTTTCCTTTTAGTTTCCTTCTTGTTTCATGTTATGTGTATTCTTGATGTATGTATTTTAGGTGATATCACGGTCAGTTATGTAGACTTTATGTAAGTTCTGATTGTTACGTGCATTTATTAGCTTAAGCTGAGTAAATATTTCTTTAAGCTAGCTGGAATGACTCTGTCATGCTACTTAATATTTGCTTTGTAACCCAAGTGTCGGATGTTCGTGTATGAGTTTAGAATTCAATGGGTAACTATATTAAGATTGTTGGTTGAATCATTTAGTAATGTTGTGTACCTTGTTTCCTGAAGGAACTTACATCGATAAGAAATGCCCTTTCACTGGCACTGTTTCAGTCAGGGGCCGCATCTTAGCTGGTACTTGCCATAGTGCCAAGATGATGAGGACAATCATTGTTCGACGGAACTATCTTCATTATATCAAGAAATACCAAAGGCATGATCCAGCTTAATTTGAATGTGCTTCTCTTATGAAAATGGTATTTCATTTATCTTTTTGGAGAATAAAATTTTCTTTTCATTTTCCAGGTACGAGAAGAGGCATTCAAACATTCCTGCTCACATTTCTCCATGCTTCCGTGTGAAGGAAGGGGATCATGTCATTATTGGTCAATGCAGGTAATACTTCTAAAAACGGATTTTGTTACATTTGTTTATTATGAATCTACAGAGTTGAATAGTCATGTTTTGGCAATTTTGGTTTTGTTTGTAATTTGTTTTTGTCAATTATTTTTATAATAATTCAGGCCATTGTCAAAGACTGTGAGGTTCAATATTTTGAAAGTGATTCCTGCTGGGTCTTCCGGTGGTGGGAAGAAAGCTTTCACTGGAATGTAAGGGCGTGAGTGTTATTTTAAATATATATATATATATATATATGTGTGATAGTTTGGGGTTTTTAGAAACCTATGAAGGCGGCACTAATATTTTGATGAACTGACAACACATGGAATTTTCAATATATTCCCAATTATTATTATAATTATTGTAATGATCTTGAAGTATATGGTATTTGTTATTGGTTGGAAGGTTTTACCGTTGTTTCCTGCTTTCTATTGCCGAATTCCAGTTACAAAGTTTCTTCCTTGATGAAACTATTAGCAAAGTACTACGGATTTTGTATTCAGTTTATTATTTTATAAACTGAAACATGTGCTGACATCTCAATAAAAATCTTGAAAAACAAATATAATTAATTAGTAATTAATATTGTTAATAAGTAGCATTACATAATTCATTGACTCATTATAACCAAATTATAAAAATTGATTATCCTATGTAAGCTTAATCCATCCAATTTGGGATTTAGATTGTATTTTAGGCATAAATTACACGTATCGTGCGAGATATTCAATGGGGTATCAAGCGCACTGCGGAATGAAATGCAAATCACGTTGCTGGAGAAAGATAATCAATATTTGGATGCAAAGAATCTCTTGGTGAGACTAATATGTTATGATGTTAAGCAATTTTATTATTCTCTTAATTATAAAAAAATAATTCTTTAGATTTTATTTTTTAAAAAAATTGCCAAACGTAGCGGTTTATATTAATCTCTATATTTTAATTTTGAAATATTGACTTTTTATATATTTTTTTTAATTTAAAAATCTTGAACTTTTTGTCAACTTTCTAATGGAATTTTCGATTTGGTTATTATAAAATATGTAAAAAATTTTAGCCTCATTAATAGTCATTATTTATAGTTTTTTTTTTGTTAATTTGTTATTTACTCTCCAAAAGTGCATGATTCATTAAAAAAATGCTTTAATTTTTTTATTTTCAATAAAAATATAAAAATATTACAAGGTCCTGAAAAATTAAGAAATGTTTAAAATTAAAAAGAATAAAAATCATTTTAAATAATTTAAAATTTTTGAAAAATTTCAAAAATTAAAAAAAGTGTTATTTACTTCTTGAATGGTAATAAAGTATTTTATGTTCGATTTAAATCCAATTCGAACATATTTGTATAAAATACACTATATGAAAAGAATTTGATATAAAAAACGGACTACATTTTGCAAAATACAAAAGTAAGAAATTAAGTCTAAAATTTTTTATAGTGTATTCTGAATAAAAAATATACACAATATATTTAAATTTTATTAGAATCGGTTTAGAGTTTATTTCATTATTTAAAAATTATTTTACACTAATATTTCATATTCTTTATAATTAAATTTAATTAAACATATTTTTCATACATAAATTATTTGAATTAATTAAAAGATATACTTGTTCAAATATGATTTAATATGGACTAAACGAATAGTTCAATTTCTGGAGAGACATTATTACCATTAGGTGTTCATGGACGATGCTAAGTTTAAGAACGATTTCAAAAATTTTCTATCTCCAAGTTTGTTTCGCCAAAATGGACCATTTCACAAAATAAAAATATTAATAAAAGTTTTATATTAACTTTAATTATACAAAATATTACCATGTTTTTTATATTTTATTATTTTATACTATAAAATGGCCAAGTTAAAAATATAAGTTTAAGCCCACCCCAAACTAGTCCGGTCAGTAGGGTTGGTTAAGGTACACAGACCCATGAACACCTCTTATTACCAAGGATTAACTATCATATCTTTTTGAAAATTTGAAAATTTTATATTTTTAATAAATTTTAAAATTTTAAAATAATTTTCAAAATTTTTTAAAAATAGTTTTAGTTTGTTCATAATTTTTGAATTTCTTTTCAAAAATAAATTTTTTTAAAAATTATTTAAAATATTAAAAAATTTGGTAAACTACTCAATTAGTCATCTAAATTTTAGAGCGCTTACAGTTTGGTCACCCATAAAATCCGTCATTATCCTTAGACAAATTTGTCATTTTAATGACAAACGATAAATTCTAACAATGGTCTTATTTGACCAATAGTGTATATTAGTCAATCAATTTTCACGTAATTATATATTTTTAATCTTTTTCTTTAACGTAAACCCAAAAATTAAACATCATTTTCACGTCATCTGGTTCATGTTTCACCTAGAGGGGTTTACGTTCATGAGGGAATTGAATGGACGGGATCTGGGTAAAAGAAAAGATTTGGATCTAAAAGCTTAGTTAAAAATGTTGTAAGAACGAACCCAAGAACAAAGATTCAACGAAGCCAATTTTTTCTCTTTTGGGTGTTTGAAAGATTGGATCTTTCTTCGATATAAAAGCGAAAGCAAGCTATTACAATGAAAGCTATGTAGGAAAAATCACATTTAATAAAACGATCTTCTTTCAAAATAGAAAATTAAAATTTTGAAAATCAATTCTGTGATTTTTATAATAACAAGTTTTTCTTGAAAAAATACTGTGATTTGTGCTAGATGAATCCTAAATGTTTTCGACTTTCAACTAAACGATATTTTTCGCTATTCTCGTACCACGAATTGTTTCGAATGTGAGCTTGAACAATTATGAATCAAACATAGAACTAGAAATGATTCATTACTATTAATAGAAAAGTAATTCTCTCTCAATAAAAAATGACATAATTATTATTTCTAGAAACTAGAATTTATACTTGAAAAATAAATTCTCTTTACTTTTGGGTAGATTAACAATATCTCAAAGTTATGTGAAACTTGTGTAAATAGCTCTACTAGTGACATCTATTTATAAGGAGAGTTAGGAGAATACTGATTGAATTAGTAAAACACAAATAATATTTATTTAATAGAAAAAACTAGTCTTCTAGTTTAACTAGAAGAGGGGGGTGTCACTCCCTAGTTAAATACACTAGAGATGCTGCCCCTCATATTTAATATTAGGGGAGTTGAGCCTCTCCTGTATTGTGTCCAATTATATACATTTTTTAAATTTTTAACTCAATACTTTATAATTTAATCCAGCACAATACATATTTTTCTATTTTTCAAAATAAATATTATTTTTTAATTAATTTAATTAGATAAATTAATTTTTTTCAATTAAATATTTTTGTCAACTCAATTCTAATTCCGTTAAAGTCATGGCACTATATCGTAAAAGAATCTATGAGAAAATATATTTAAATTTCAAATTCATTGGATTCACAATAACTATTTTATTTTATTTTATTTTCGAACTCCAATTATTTAATTAAATAATAGTTCAAAAACTTAAATTAATTCTCAAGTCATTTCTAGACTTAGTGAGAAAATACATTCATTTCCGAATGTGATCATTTCTCTAACTCTATTATTTTCATTTGTTTATGTTAATTTAGTTCTACATGCAATTCATTTATGGTTTCAACAAGCTAACGGAGGGACCTATTAGATATATATAATTAGTGATCAAATGATTTATAATTAAGTTATTTAGTCACGAAGTCATTCCACTATAGTATCATGACTGAGCTCTCCCTAATTGAATACCATTACAAAAGCTACTCAATCAGTGCTTGTCCAATTATCTTGTCATAAGTGTGTTACCCTCATAGGATATCCTTAATCTCTTTGGGATAAATTTGTTCTTTCTATATGATCCTATTTTATCTCATGATAACCATTACATCTCTCTTCATGAAAAGTTAATTACTATCAAATAATAATTAAGCCATTTATCATAAAAGATGAACAACCCATGGCTACGTTTACTTTTCATCTATCATGTAATTCTAATGAGAGAATATCATTTACTCATTCCTTGAGCTATGGATTTCACTATTGTGAATGATGCTATATATTGCAGAAGTCGTATACCTAACGCACTAGCTTTTGGTTGCTTATTTATTTGAACTTAGGTTTTTACGTACATTAAAGTATACGAGTCACACATACATAGTCCATCATCTACTCAAGATTAAGGTATGCAACACTATGAACATCACAAGTGAATAAATCCATAAACGGATTCAAGATTTATTCTTCTTGGGTCTTATTCGATGTACTGTTAGTCCATTCAACCACATCTATGTTTCTATCTTGTGGTTGTTATCCGCTTTGATGTTCAAGATAAAACAACTCCCTAATTGAACTTGATAGAAGATATATTAGTCTTTCAATCGGTTCGCTCATTTCTAATTAGACTAGGGACATGTTTAGGCTCATCTACTAATAGAAGTTATCTTTTCGTATAACAATCCAACCATGTATTACTGCTTAGTATTAGTTAAACATTAGATAACTATTGAGTCATTATTTGCTTCCATTTTTCTTTGTATGCTAAAACCATTGAGGAAAATATACGAAGGGTATTAATGTAATTTATGAATATTACTATTAAAACAATTTTTGGAAAAATATAAGTGTACATAGACGAAATATTAAACTTAAGACAATCTTAATCAACTAGTAAGAACATGGATTTCCATCCAATTAATAACTGAACATAATTCTTTAGGCATTCACACATACTAATAATCGCCTCACATTTGGCCATCATTCTAACTTAAGCATAACTTCTTGAGAAGTTACTTAACTAGAATGATCTTGAGTGAATAATCATTAACTCAACATCTATCATTCCATGCATCACAAGTGAGTCATCTTGTGACAATCTCAACAAGTAACATGTATGACTAGTTGTCCTCTATTAAAGAAAAACATCTTGTTATATTGCATGATAATACCTACAATGTGCTTGCCCAACTATCATATGATTACAAGATAATTCTTCTTTCTTTTAGGAAATCTCCTCAGTGAGATACCCTAAGAACTCATTCGATAAATATTTTTCACCTTGATTAGATAGAAGTGACTTTATGGGTAAACCTAATTGTTTCTGCATTTTCGCATGAAACTCTTTGAATTTAACAAATGTTTCATTTTTGTGGTGCATTAGTTATACATACCCATATTTGGAATAATCATATATAAAAGTTACGTAGTAATTGTAACCACTTTTTACACTAATGTTCATGGGGCCACATACGCCAGTTTGCACAAGTTCTAAGGGTTTCATGGCCCTCATTCCTTTTGCATTAAAAGATCATGCAAGATTCAAATTGTGGAAGATCAACTTCCTTAAGTAAACTTAAGGTGACATCTTTCACAAGTCTAGTGATTCTTTCTTGGTTAATATGACCAAGTCTCAAATGCTAAATGTACGTCTCATTAGAGTGAAAAGTTTTAAGTCTTTTATTTGATAATTTAGTTTCAAGTAGTGTGTACAACTTTGGTTTGATAAGGTATAGATTATTAACATCCACCTATTATAGATAATAGTATGATTTCTAAATATTGCAACACTATTATTAAAAGTCACGGTCAAGTTGTTTTTAAATAAACATGCAGTAGAAATTAAGTTTCTTTTGAAACTTGGTGATAAAAAATATCTTTCAAAATAATCTTTCTAAAATTATCAAAATAAAGATGTACATCTCTCACTGGTTCAACTGCCACACTTATCCCATTTTTGGTCCACAATGATAGACTCTTATATTTAAGATCTTTCGTTTCCTTGAACTCTTGTAGAGAAATACAAACATGGTTAATGACTTTAGAATCAATAACCTAGTGGTCTATCATAAAGAGTTTCATACCTTTTCCCTATATCACCCTTCACTCGATCCAGTCGCCAGACCCAAGTTACAGGATGTTACATCAGTTAAAAGATTCAAACACATACATTTATCGCAATAACATGCAACAAATCAATACATATGTGTAAAAATTCATGTTTAATATAAATTACAAACAATTCCGAGATTTAATTGAGCATACAAAAGCTTTTAAAATTGACCTCAGTACAAATTAGGACTAAATTATAAACTTTTAAATAACTAGGAAAAAATCATAAAAAAGGGTCACACGGTCGTGTGATAGGCTGAGGCCGTGTCATGATGAATCACATGGCTAAGTATCTAAACTGTAACACCCCTTACCCGTATACTACGCCAGAACCGGGTACGAGGCATTACCAAACTTAACAATACATTCTACCAAATCCCGAGCCACAAAATTTCACTTATAATTTAAACTTTAACAAACACATGCATACACAACCATTATAACTCCATGACCAACATGAGCCACAACTCGTGGCTAAATACAGAATAACCCTTATTACCGTTATGAAGCAATACGTTTAATCAAATTAATTAACACATATACAAAATGAGTTAGTCCAGCCCCTATACATGCCATAACTTAAATCATTTATAAATAAAGATACCCATAGATAGCTTGTTAGTGTGAAGCGATCTCCGATGACCTTCAGCCCGAGCATGTTTAATAGGACTCTGAAACATGGGAAAGAAAAGGGGGTAAGCTTATAAAGCTTAGTAAGTTCACATGTAAAAATAATAAGCATTAGCAATGAATTTAGCTTACTACTAAGCTGTCATAACTTGTATAAATAATGCTAAGTTCTTACTTTCTCAACTTACTCATTTGTAGCCTTACCATAGCCTCAATGAGACACATCCTCACAACAAGTTCTCTAATTGATACAATCATTAAATCACATGCTTATACCTTATTACTCATGTTCACATTAATCTGTCTACTTGAATCGCTGTCACTAAATTATTTATTTCTTGAACTACAGAGCTCCAAATTACAAACTGCTAATTTTCCCTGAAACTAGACTCACATATCTTCATACCATAAAATTTCTAGAATTTTTGGTCTTTCCAATTAGTACAGTTTATTCATTAAAATTTCCCCTATTTCACTATTCGACTATTCTGACCTCTCTTCACTACAAATCAATTATCTCCTTGTACAGAATTCAGATGACCTTATAGTTTAGTTTATTTGAAACTAGACTCATTCAGAATTTCAGGAATATAAATTATATCACATAATTATTTTTGTACAATTTTTAATGATTTTTCCAAGACAGAACAGGGGATCACGTAGTCATTCTAAACCAGTCTCACAAAAATTTAAATATCTCAAATTATACAAATCCTTTATTTGCTCTTTTCTTTTATATGAAAATAGACTCAATAAGCTTTAAATGCATACCTGTACTCATACCTGTACTCTTTCTTCATGTTCTCACCTTATCATTTCTTTGACTTACTCTTTGGACTACTCGGGAACCTTTTCCTTTTTGAACTTACCATTGCCATGTCTTGACATGGTCTTACCTGGTATCCTTGCCTTATGAACTCACCAATGCCATGTCTTGGCATGGTCTTACATGGGACCTTTGCCTTATAGTAACTCATCAATGCCATGTCTTGACATGGTCTTACATGATTTCCTTGCCTTATAGAACTTATCAATGCCATGCCTTGGCATGGTCTTACATGATATCCTTATCTTACCAAATGCCCTGTTCCAAACATGGTCTTACATGGTATCCTTGTCTTACCAAATGCCATGTTCCAAACGTGGTCTTACATAGTATCCTTGTCTTAGTGCCAATGCCACATCTTGATGTGGTCTTACATGGAGTCCTTAATCAATGCCGATGCCATGTCTTGACATGGTCTTACATGGTATCCTTAACCGTCAATTCCTCCTTAAATGCCATGTTATGAACATGGACTTTTCCGTCAATTCTTCCTTAATTACCATGGTATAGCCATGGACTTTGAGATATCAATGCCTTGTCAAGTCATAGCTGAAACATACTTGCTCAAATTCTCAAGGTTAGTCGCATAACTCAATAATAACATTACTAATAACAATAATTGCATAATAATAAAATGCTACTCAACTTACATACTTACATTCTAAATCTCATCATATCATCAACTTAACTTATTCTCATCAAACTATGCTAGTCAATACTTTCCTGTTATCATACAAAGCCATAATACAAACTATGGTCTAACATATAAATTATACAAGTTCTCTTTCCAATATCGAATTATTATCGAACATTAATCATTATATCTAAAACTCAATACTATAGTATTTATGGCCAAAATATCAATTTATCATTCAAATATGCATAATTAAATGCTTATTAAACATATGAACTTACCTCGATACTAAAACGGTCATTTTACCAACTTTTTTGATTTTTGATTTTCCTCCCGTTCTAGGTCCAAATCTCATTTTTTGGGGTCTAAGATATCACATTTCACTTATTTAATTAATGTACTACTCAAAACAGTCCCTAACTCAAACTTTGGAAAAATTACAATTTTGCCCCTAAACTTTTGCATAATTATGATTTTTCCCCTAGGCTCGAAAATTAAAATTCATCCCTTATTCTTATGTTTTATAACATGCTAATCATTTTTCCCTTCTATGGCAACATCAAATTCTTGCTCTAACATGCACTTATGTACATTAGGTATTTTTACCGATTATGTCGTTTTACTCGTTTTCACTTAAAATCGCTTAGTAAAAGTTGTTTAACATAATTCTAAGCTTCATATTCTGCCATAAAACATCAAAATAAATACATTTCACCTATGGTTATTTTTCCAAATATGAACCCTAGGTTAAATTATTGCTAGAATAAGCGAATTCGAGTTACCGGGACTTCAAAAACGTAAAGAACATGAAAAACGGGGCTGGAATGGACTTACCATGAAGCTTGGAAAGCTTGAAAACCCTATCCATGGCTTCCCACATGTTAAATTCGGCCTAAGCTTGAAGATGGACAAATTTGGCATTTAAATTTTGTTTTTAATTCATTTAATTCACTAAATTACCAAAATGCCGCTTAAAAAAATCTTTTGAAACATACCCATCCATGTCCATTTTTGTCCACCAACTTAACCAATGGCCTAATTATCATTTAAGGACCTCCAATTTAAAATTTCATAACAATTGGACACCTCTAACATGTAGAACTCAACTTTTGCACTTTTTACAATTTAGTCCTTTTGACTAAATTGAGTGCCTAAATGTCAAAATTTTCGAATGAGATTTTCACGAAATCATTCCGTGAAATTGTAGACCATAAAAAATATAAATAAAATAAATTTCTCAACATAGAATTTGTGGTCCCGAAACTACTGTTTCGACTAAGCCCAAAATCGGGCTGTTACATAAACCGTATCACAGACTAAAGCCGTGCAAAATAGAGTCCACGGTCATTTCGCCAGGCTGTGTAACAAACTTAGGCCATGTTGACCTAAGTGTAAAATCTTACAAACATTCTCTTGACTGTGTAGCCAGGCCATGTGAGAGAATATGGCTGTGTTTAACCAAAACCACCTTGAACATACAAAGCACCGGACCATGTCATTTTCCCATGTATGACACACAACTATGTGGCCAAACCGTGTGGTACAAAATGTCATTTTAGGAACTATTTCAAGCCTAACCAAATTCATGCACAATCTAAGTTCAATTACACATTAATGTCTACTCAAAACCTACATAATTTTCACAACAAGCATACCAATATAACGTTTTCATAACACATTCATTCAGGATACCAATGTGCCTCAAATGACACCCCAACAACCAATCCTATAAGTTAGGCACTAAGCTTACTAAAACATTCAAGTTGACACAAACATTTTGTAACACCCCAGACCTGGCCTAGAAGTTAGGCCCGAATCTGGCGTGTCACATCAAAGGCATAATTCAAATGATTTTGCTAATTAAAAATTTAAGGCCCAAAAGCCCAAAACCCTTGTATTTTGTTAAGTTACGTGGAAAAGCCCATATTTTAGAAAACATTCATAGGTTAAGTTATTTTGAAAACCATGTTAACTTTAAAAATTTTATGAAGCTTATTAAGCGGATAGTTGAAACAATAATAATAATACCTAAAATCTAAAGTCAATTAGGAGTTACATAGCCTTATTACAATCCAATGAAAAAAAAACAAAGTATTTAAAATAAATTCATTTGAACAAAATAAACATTTGATCAGCTTGTAGTGTGGCCATCTCCGAGTCCTCTCTCACGACGAGCCGTCTATTCAGGATCACCTGAAACATTAAATAAAATGGTGTGAGTTTCGAAACTTAGTGTGTACAACCCTTGGCAATCAAATCACATACAAATATTCACATTGGGCCTAAGCCCTATCAAAATCGGTGGTCTTGGGCCTTAGCCCACAATGACCTCATAACATATCATATCATATCGTATCATATACAAACAAAATAATGAAAAACCCTTCCCAGAAATCCATCCGCTACACACACCATTTCCCTTCCAACCATTACACACCTGTGGGGATTTCTAAATCAACCCACCCATCCTCTACACACCAAAGGTAGCCCGGTTGCGGTACTACCTAACGTTGCAGCAAAACTGCTAATCATATAATGGGCTTAAAGCCACCAGTGGATCCATGGTCGTCAAGCGACTATGCAATCCTCAAATCTTCCTCCGTACCATAATTCTCACCCATATGCATCCTAAGTAGAATATCATATGAATGCATCAAACACATGAGTAACATCCACAAACTCATATTCGTCACATAGGAGTATTTTCGTCATTTCACTACCCAGGGGTATTTTCGTAATTCTACCCTACAGGGGTATTTTGGTAATTTGGCAAAATAGGGGTATCTTGGTAATTTTGCAAAACAGGGGTGTTTTGGTATTTTTGCAAAGTAGGGGTATTTTGGTAATTTTACAAATATATGGGTATTTTAGTAATTTTACAAATATAAGGGTATTTGGTCCTTCTCGGGTTTTAGTTATGAACTTTGGCCCATCAACAAGTCCTCGCTGCTAAAGTGAACAGGCACTACGCACCAAGTAGGAATCCAGAGAAGAGGAGGTGGGCCGCTAGGGTCGCTTAAGTACCAAGCTCTCCCTAAATCCAATCCTAGACATGTGTATGTCTGTTGCCACACCCTAACCCAGCGACTTGTTCATGGACATGTTTAATTAGATTAAGTCTTATGAAATTTAAGAGTTGTTCAAACTAGGCCTAGAGTCTATTAACCCTAACATACTTGTCTACGTCCCCAAAAAGCCCATCAAGCCCATTTCATGTCATAAAGCCCATTGGGCTCAATTACAATCCAATCATACAATCGTTCATGCCAAATCATTAATTATGCTCACATATCAACCATTACCATTTTTGGGCCCACAAGTTCGGCAGGCCCATTTAGCCACTTTCGGCTTTTCGACTTTTCGACTTTTCGACTTTTCGGCTTTTCGGCGTTGTTGGTATCGTGTGTGTAGTGTTTGTACACACCTGGTAACCTCGCGTGCTGCAAACCCTTTAGTCACGAACACATACTTATCAAAAACCGAAACCTCACCGTACCCTTACCGTGTGCCTTACGTTCTAGTAGCCCTTCCTTTGCTACTATTTGCGATTATCCTTTAGATCTGCACCCAAACACCTATATCGTCAAAACCAAGTGACCCATATTGTACATAAGTCACCCCTATGAGCCACATTAAATTCGGCCATTTACAAAACCATGACTGGGTCGAGAACACTTACCACCTTGTTAGCAATCCTTACCTACTATGCTTGCGATTGTTGATCCTTTCCCTTGTTAATACAAAGTTAAAGACAAGGAGGGGTTAGATAGCCCTTCGACTTTTAACAAAACTCGCTAAAAGATCAACTAAGCACTTACCAAAATTCTCTTTTGATCCTACGGCTCAAATCCGACTTTTGAGACTAGTATGGTGACAGAGGCAATTCGGCAACACTAGGGAGAATAAGAAAAGAAGTGATTCGGCTAGAACCAAGTGGTGAACCAAAAAGGGAATTTGAGAAGGGAGAGTATGGAGGATTCGGCTTCTAAACACTTAGAGAGAAAAAGGGTGTTTGGGCATCTCACAAGTGAAGAAATTCGGCCAGAAGGGAAACAAAATTTCGGCATTACTCTAGGAACTTAATTCGGCACCCATATATATAGCCCCTAGCCGAAACTTCCTTTCTCCCAGAGTCCGAATCGGCACCACTATATCCACCCCCAGTCTCTATCTTTTCTCCCTTATCTTTACCTTAAATTTCTCTCCTGAACACTCCCCTCTAGAGTCCCCTCCAATGCCACCTCCTTTTGTCCAGGCACAAAAATAAAACTCCTTAATTCTCCCCTCTTAGGCCTCGAACCTTGGACCTCCTTAACTGACAAACACACCACCTCATAGCTCCCAAGTGACGCCACTTGCCACTGGACCACAAGCCCATCTTGTGTCCTATTTTCACTCAAGCTGCTTAAGAGGCCTAATGCCTGAGACTAGGGTTCACTAAAGTTAGAAAATAAATTTCTCCCTATGGTCTTCCCTATCTCTAAGGCCTCAAATAAACCCAATAATACCTTAATATTATTATTCTAAGTGCTACACATACATATTAACTTCAATGCACAGAAATTAGGGTTTCAAGATTTTTGGGGCGTTACACATTTCAACCATTACATCACAACTAGTTTATCTACAAATTCATACTTATAGCATGTTAATTTAATCGTCATTTAAGCTATTAATATACATACCTCTTGCACTCATCAAAAACATATACCAATATACATATTCAAATCAGTTACATATGACCATTCCTTGGTTATTATGAAATCAGCATTTCCATTACCTAAGCATGGTAATACTAGCATATGATTTACTTAACTAATTCACTAACGAACATCATTCATTATACCACATTTAACTAGTAACTTGCATTGGACCTAATTCATCTTTAGTCATATCCCACACATTTATAATCACCATTTCAAATCATCTAATCCAACATTTCCACAATTTGGCAATTTCCAAACAACTAACCAATAAGCCTCAATAGGCACCAGAACATACCAAAATCACTTATTTAAACTTGGTCTATACTTTCATACTTTCAAATCATTCCATATCAAAATATACCACAATTTAAACATTATCCAAGTGCAAACCAAAACTATGCAACCATGGTAAACACCTACAATAACACCTATGTACATGCCACAAAATTGAGCTTTAAACGATAGAAAGACTACTGAATCAATATTAGGATAGTGTAAGCTTCAGATGATCCACTTGATGTGTTCCGCAAGTTAGCAATCTACAAGGGAAGGGAAAACAAACGAGGTAAGTATATATGATGCTTAGTAAGTTCATAGGTACATCAGGTATAATTATACACACTACATGCTACTTAGCTTGGTAAAGTTTGCCTATCATGGCAAGTTAAATATAAAAAAAAAGGTGAGTTCAACATTTAACATACCATATAGTAACTCAATCATATAACAATTCATTATCATTCACAAACAAACAATCGTTTAATTAATTCACTATCTTAATCAAAACATACAATCTTTTTATCCATAATACATCCCATTTTAATTTAATTTCAATTACTATTTCTTTTTCTTTTTCGAATTCTGAATTGAACTTGTTGATTCATCACATTTCTATATCGAACTTTTAGGCTTGTATAATCAGTTCGTATGATTTTTCAAATGCCATCGATATCCATTAATCACAACATGTATACAAATCATCAAATTATAATATTAACCCAATTCAAATATCATTTATCAATTTTTCATTTTATACCCCTATTAACTTGACTCGGACTCGAATGGATACATGATTCCAACCAACACACCAATTTGGCACCCAATGCCTCATTGGATAATACTGAAGTAAATAGTTTGCACCCAACGCTCATCGGTATAATCGAAGTAATTTGGCA
Source organism: Gossypium australe (assembly GCA_005393395.2). Lineage (NCBI taxonomy): Eukaryota > Viridiplantae > Streptophyta > Magnoliopsida > Malvales > Malvaceae > Gossypium > Gossypium australe. Next base: position 92,059,075 of record CM016621.1, on the reverse strand, counting down.
CTTAGTGCCTCATCGACACGTAGCCGAAATAACTTTGAACTCTTACTATCCTATGGCATGCCAATTATATCTCATTCAACTCGAGCAGATAATAGGGTAGCAATTTACTCAATTTCATTTATAAACCAATTTCTCAATTCAATGCTGTCATTTCATCAACCAATCATGTAACAACCCTAACCCATCTTCGTCTCCGGATTAAGGTTACAGAGCATTACCGATCAATCGAAACACATTTATCATCATAACATTTAATAAATTGGAATCAATCAAAATCATATTTAACACATGCATATGTCCCTAAACCAAGTCTTCAAGGCCCTAAAAATAACTTAGAAGCAATTTGGGACTAATTTGAAACAAAACAAAAGTTTTAAGAAAAAGATGTAAAAATGTAAAAATAGGAGTCACACGGCCGTGTGGCCAGGCTGTGTAACATAGCCCAGACCATGTAACAATTGAACAAGGGACACACAACCATGTCCCAGCCTGTACCTTCATCCGTGTAACTCACTGCGTAGGGTCACACGGTCTTGTCGCAGGCCGTGTAACTCTCTGAGTTGCCACAGACGGCTGCGTGCCAGGCCGTGTGCTAGGCTGTGTAACTCACTGACTTAAAACACTAAGAATTTACAAATGACACATGGGCATGTAGCCAGGTCGTGTGTGTTATATGACCGTGTGACAGCTCGTGTCCCAGGTCCTGTGATCCATAAATTGACCTTAAATTCAAGCCATTTCAAGACCAAATCATACCTAACTAACTACTCCATTTGGGCAAACATTCAAGGGATTTAAACATCATTCAAATACACCTAAAACATACCATTTCAAACATCCTAATTCATCTAACCAATATGCCATTCAAATGCACCACAATTGTATCAAAACATCATGGATCAAAACTAAGTAACATAGCTACTTTTCAAGCATATAACCTAACTCAATCATCTACCAAATCATATCACAAGTCACAAACATACCGAAAGGTTGTAACACCCCTTACACGAGTTTGACACCGGAACAGGGTACGAGGCGTTGCCTAAATTAAACACATACTCACATACATTTCCAAGTCATAAAAGTGTGTTCAAATTTAAAACTTTTCAAGTTCAAATCGAGTTCTATAGAAAACTTTGGAAAATGTCATTACAAACAGGGACACTCGCCTGTGTGGAAGGGCAACACGCCTGTGTGACCTAATAACATGGCCATGTTAAAGGACCGTGTAACACACACGGCCTAAGCATGTAGGGACACGCCCATGTCCCAAGTTTGTGTGGATTTATTTCTCAATTCCAACCTACAGGAGTTTTCACACAGCCTGGCACATGCCCGTGTCCATGGCTTGTGTCCCTCACACAGCCTTGACACGCCCATGTCTTAGTCCGTGTGCAAAAACCTTGATATTCTGTTTCTGACGTCAGCAACATCATATGGTCACACAGCCAAGGCATGCTCCCGTGTTCTTTGGTTGTGTGGCGAATTAAATGCCTAAATTCAAATGCATACTTCACATGGCCTGGCCACATGCCCATGTCCTAGGGTCGTGTCTTCCACACGGTCAAGACACATGGCCGTGTCTTAGTCCGTGTGGTTACTACTGGGCATTCTGTTTTGCCAGCTTATGATGCAGGGGGACACACGACCGAATTACACGCCCATGGGGCAGACCGTGTGTCACACACAGCCTAGACACACGCCCGTGTGTCTACCCGTGTAGACATAAACAAGGCTATTTACCAAGCCCTTTTTGCCACCCTTACTTGCACCAAAATAAACCCACCTCAAATAACTTACTCATTCATACATTAACATACCAAATACTCAACCATGCAATTTACACATCCATGAAAACATAATCATTTTCATATATCAACAGTAAATCATTTTCATATATCAACAGTAGGTAATAGCCATTATCCATGGCCTTATACAATATGAATTCATTTTCAAGACAAGCCAACACATTTGGCCAAACCAATATGACACTTAACAAAAGACTAAGTCCTTATACATGCCATAATAAAAAAGGATAAATCTAGCTATACCAAATGTTCAGTTTGATAGTGTGATCGAGCCTCCGATGTTCTTTGATCCCAGAGCTAGCTTGGCAGCACTATAAGAAGATGGAAAGGAAAGGGAGTAAGCATAAAGCTTAGTAAGTTGCATGTAAATAATTAACATCAATTACCATGCATTATCATACTCATAACATATTATAAGCTTGCACATAATTCTCATAAAATCAAAAGTATAACTTACTCATTTCCCTATTTACTAACCATACAACATAATTCGACCTCATTTCTCATGAAATTCATGTGGGTACCTGTATCACTTACAACGTAGTCGTAACTTTTCTCACTTTTAACATGAACTCTAAATTACCTGTTGAACCCATGGGAATACTAAAGGATACCAGACAAGCCTCACACAAGAGGGTAAGATGCCAATGCCATTTTCCAGACATGGTCTTACACTGGCTCACATATTGAGACCGATGCCATGTCCCAGACATGGTCTTACACTAGATCTCATCTCAATGTCGATGCCATGTCTCAAACATGGTCTTACACTAGCTCTTATAATGTGGCCGATGCCATGTCCCAGACATGGTCTTACACTAGCACACACATCAATGCCAATGCCATGTCCCAAACATGGTCTTACACTACCGTACATGTAAACGCCGATGTCATGTCCCAGACATGGTCTTACACTAACGCACATGTCACTCAAATGTCATGGCTTGGATGTAACACCCCTTACCCGTATTTTACGCCGGGACAGGATACGAGGCGTTACCTAACTTAAACATATGCATACACACAATTTTGAATCATAAAAGTCCGTTCAAAATTAAAACTTTTCAAACTTCTTCTTAACATCCTTAATATAGGCCTACGAGGCCCAAAACACATCTTAGAAACGTTTCGAGATCAAATCGAGTTCTTTGGAAAACTTTGGAAAATGTTATTAAAAACAGGGGCACACGTCCGTGTGTAAATGTGACACGCCCGTGTGACTTGATAACATGTACATGTTGACAGATTGTGTGATTCATACAGCCTAAGCATATAGGGACACACCCGTGTTCTACGCTCGTGTAGATTTATTATCTCAATTCGAACCTACAGGGGTTTTCACACGACCTGATACACGCCCGTGTCCCAAAACCTTGACATTCTGTTTCTGACGTCAGCAACATCATATGGTCACACGGCTAAGGTACACGCTCGTGTCCTTAGCCCGTATGGCGAATTAAATTCCTAAATTCAAGTGCTGACTTCACACTGCCTGGCACATGCCCATGTCCTATGGCCGTGTCTTCCACACGGTCAAGACACACGGCCGTGTCTCAGTCCGTGTGGTCGCTACTGGGCATTCTGTTTTACCAACTTAAGATGCAGGGGGACACACGGCCTAACTACACGCCCATGAGGTAGACTGTGTGCCACACACGGCCTAGACACACGCCCGTGTGTCTACCTGTGTGGACATAAACAAGGGTATTTACCAAGCCCTTTTTGCCACCCTTACTTCCACCAACATAAGCCATATCAAACAACCTACTCATTCATGCAATAATATACCAAATACTCAACCATGGAATTTGCACATCCATGAAAAACATCATCATTTTCATATAACAATAATGAGTAATAGCCATCAACCGTGGCCTTATACAAAATGAATTCATCTCCAAGTTAAGCCAACACATTTGGCCAAAACAATATGACACTTTCCAAAGACTAAGTCCCTATACATGCCATACTCAAAAAGATAAGTCTAACTATACCAAATGTTCCAATCGATAGTGTGATCGAGCCTCTGACTTCCTTCAATCCCTGAGCTAGCTTGGCAATACTATAAGAAATGGAAAAGAGAGGGGTAAGCATAAAGCTTTGTAAGTTTGCGTGAAATAAATAGCAACATAAAGGCTTATGATAACATCCATACATTACATTGAGTAATAACACAAATTCTCAAGCACATTGCCATAACTTACTCATGTTTACTCTTACCAATCACATATCACATATCAGACGCATTTCTTGTAAGTTACTCACATATACCTATATCACTTCCTCACATAACTTTAGCACTAATTTCATCTTCAACATAAACTTAACTCCTTATCCCGTCAAACCACTTGGAATACTTGAGGATACACAAGAATCATCATACACGAAATACGATGCCAATGCCATATCCCAGATATGGTCTTACATGGGGTCACATCTCGATGCCGATGCCATATCTCAGGTATGATCTTACACGGGATCGTATATCGATGCCATGTCCCAGACATGGTCTTACACGATTACATACCGAAGCCAGGTCCCCGACGTGGTCTTACACAGAATTACTGCTCGATGCCGTTGCCATATCCTAGATATGGTCTTATACGGGATCTCTTTTCGGTGCTGAGGCTATGTCCCAGACATGGTCTTATACGGGACCTCCTTAATCTCATGTCGTGACAATGGTATCCTTGCTATTCCTAAGGTTCAATCGGGACTTCGACTTAACAAAATTTCATCATACTTTCATCGAGACATCATTAACCAATTTCATAAAGATAATATGCATTTCTCATGCTATCAAGCATTTAAAAATATAATAACATTATGTAGCTTTATTATACACAAACTTACCTCGGTACCAAGATATGTATATTTGTTCGATTTAGTCCACCACCTTGTTCTTTCATCGATTTCGGTCCAGGCTTCGTGTTTCTTGATCTATAATGGCAATTTCACTTATTTAATCACCACATAAATTAAGATGTTTTAAAATTTCTACTTTGGCAAAATTACCATTTTGCCCTTAGACTTTTACAAAATTATGATTTTACCCCTAGGCTCGTAAATCGTTTCTAATCAAATTTCCTCTTTAACAAGCCTAGCTGAACATTAATTACTCTTATAGCAACTCAAAATACCAATTATTTCACACATTTACCACCTATTTTACAACCTTTACAAAAAGGTCATTTTTAGGTGTTTTCATGGAAACTCTTTTCACAAAAGTAGTTTATTTAACAACCAAGTTTCATTTTCTTCCATAAAAAGTCAGAAAACAACACTAGTGCTCTCATGGAAAAACCCTAGACTCTCAACCATTTTGCAAAATAGTCCCCTCATTAGCTAGCTTAAGCTACAAGGGTTCCCAAAGTACAAAAATCATCAAAAATGATCATCAAGGTGACTTACTTGCAAGGATGAGGAGTTGCTGAAAATTTTAATCTTCCAAAACCCCTTTTTGGCTGATATTATCAGTGGAAGAAGATGAAGATGAAATGTGATATCATCTTTATTTTTTTATTACATCAATTAGTCACCTAATTCACCTACTTTGACTAAATTCTTATTTTCTTGTCCCCTATGGCTGGCCAACCCTTTCCTAAGGGTCTAATTGCACCTTAAAGACCTCCAATTCAAGGTTCTATAGCTATTTGACACTTTTAGCTTGTAGAACAAAACTTTGCACTTTATGCGATTTAGTCCTTTCTCGCAATTAAGCATGTAATCGCTAAAATTAATGCACCAAAATTTCATGCGCTGATATAATCATGTTATAACACATAAAATATTATTAAAAAAATTCTCTAACCTCGAATTAGTGGTTTCAAAATTGCTATTCCGGCTAGCCCCTAAATCGGGCTGTTACAATTCTCCCCCCTTAGGGATTTTTGTCCCCGAAAATATTACTAGCAAAAAGGTTGGGATATTGGTTTCTCCTAGCCTCCTCGGGCTCCCATGTAGCCTCTTCTACCCCATGTCTTTGCCATAGTACTTTCACAGGGGCTATACTTTTATTTCTTAACTGTTTGACTTCTCGTGCCAAAATCTTAACCGATTTTTCGCCATAAGTCATGTCTGGTTGAATTTCAACCTCTGTTGGTACAATCACATGCGAGGGGTCTGATCGGTAGTGACATAACATAGACACGTGGAATACATCATGAATTTTTTCAAACTTAGATGGCAAAACCAAACGATAAGCGACCGGCCCTATCCTCTCGGTAATCTCATACAGTTCGATAAAGCGCAGACTCAATTTGCCTTTCCGGCCAAATCTGAGAACTTTCTTCCATGGTGACACTTTTAAAAATACCTTATCACCAATATGAAACTCAATCTCTTTCCATTTCAAATCCGCGTAGGCCTTTTGTCTATCAGAAGCAGCTTTTAAACAACCACGTATCACTTTTACTTTCTCTTCAATTTCTCTGACCAAATTGACCTCGTGAATCTGATTTTCTATGAGTTTGGTCCAATACAAGGGTATTCAGCACTTACGCGCATATAAAGCCGTTTTCAAACTCGACTGGAAACTGTTATTGTAGGCAAATTCTACTAATGGTAAGTACTTTTCCCAATTACCTTGAAATTCTAAAATACAAAATCGAAGCATGTATTCAAGTATTTGTATTACGTTCTCCAACTGCCCGTCGGTTTGCGGATGGAAAGCTGTACTAAAACTCAACTTTGTGCCCAAATCTTCTTGCAACTTTTTCCAAAATCGTGATGTAAATCTCGGAACTTTATCTGATATGATCGATAACGGTACCCCGTGAAGTCTCACAAAATTTGCAACATACAATTTCGCCAGCTTGTCAAGCGAATAATCAATGCGTACTGGTATAAAATGGGCCAATTTCGTGAGTCTATCAACCGTAACCATACGACATCATTCTTTTTCAGTGACAAAGGTAAACCCGTCACAAAGTCCATAGTAATACGGTCCTATTTCCACTCAGGAACCATAATAGGCTGAAGTGAACCCGAGGGTAGTTGGTGTTCAGCCTTCACTTGCTGGCAAATTAAGCATCTCGATACAAACTCGAAAATATCTTTCTTCATACTCGGCCACCAATACCATTTCTTCAAGTCATTATACATTTTTTTGCTGCTTGGATGTACAGATAAACATCCACTATGTGGTTCAGGTAAAATTTTCCGAATAAGTTCATCATCTCTTGGTACACAGACCCTATCTCAAAACATCAAGCATCCATCTGAACTAATACGGATGTCCGACTCAACACCCGACTCAAATTGAACTCTTTTGGCTTGCAAATCACTGTCGCCTTTCTGAGCTTCACAAATATCTTGGAGAAACATCCCTCTAGCTCTTAACTTGGCTAGAATAGAACCATCATTCAATAAAGCTAACCGCGTATTCATAGCCCTCAATGCAAACAAGGATTTCCTACTCAAAGCATCAGCGACCATGTTCACCTTTCCCGGGTTATAGTCAATCACTATCTCGTAATCTTTTATCAGCTCAACCACCTTCGTTGCCTTAGATTCAATTCTTTTTTGTGTCATCAAGTACTTTAGACTTTTGTGATCAGTGAATACCCGACATTTCTCACCATACAAATAGTGTCTACAAATCTTTAATGCAAATACGATGGCAGCTAATTCCAAATTATGGGTCAGGTAATTCTTCTCGTCTTGCTTTAACTGTCTAGAGGCATAAGCTATCACCCTGCCTTCTTACATGAGTACACAACCCAATCCATTCAACGATGCATCACTGTAGACCACAAATTCCTTTCCCGGTTCAGGTAGTACTAAAACTGGAGCCTCAGCCAACAATGCCTTTAGTTTCTCAAAATTATGTTGGCACTTTTCTGTCTACTCAAACTTCACATCTTTTTGTAGTAGCCTCGTCATCGGGGTAGCTATCATGGAAAATCCTTTGACAAACCGTCGATGTAACAGTCCAATTTATACCCTAGTCAGAATAGTGGTTTTGAGACCACAAATCTGAGTCAGTAAAATATTTTAATATTATTGTCTGTGCTTTTGATATGTGATTAAGCATGTGTTAAAGTTCCGTAAGTTAATTTGTCCATTTGTGTGCTTAATTTGATAAAAGGATTAAATTGCATTGAATGCAAAATCTACATGCTTTATGAAAAGACACTTATTTGAGATGGCTTTTAATGAGGAGGCTTTATGAGGCAATTAAACCATTTTTTTAGATAATGGATAGTTGATGGACAAATATGCCCTTAATGTATGTTTGTTTTAATTATTAATTGAAAGGTTAATAAGGTAAATAGATTAATATACATGTTATAATAAGATAAAACATAATAGATGGCCTTTATCATCTTTTTGTGCCGAAATTGAAGAAAGAAAAGAAAGAAAAATTGAGCTAGGGTATTCGGCTAGGTTTAATCCAAATTAATGTATGTTTTGACTTTAGTTTTTGATGATTTTTATGTTTTTGAGATTGTTGCTTAGTCTACTATCAAGACCATGTTGTAATTTGAAGAACTGATGATGTTTATAAGATGTGTCATTGATAAAATGATGAGCTTTGTGATGAGTATTAGTGCTAAATGAAAGATACGTGTTTAATGAACATGTTTTGTTCTTGAATTTTTGGTGAATTTAGCTAATTAGGGCTAAATTATGAAAATAATTATTTTGGAGGATTAAATTGTGGAATAAATGAAATGTATGGATTGATATGAGTATAGTGTGTATTCGGTCAAGCATGGGTAAAAGCAAATTTGGTGTATTTTGTGATTTTGTGAAATAGGGACTAAATTGTCCAAATGCGAAATGTGAGGACTAAATTGAAAATTGCTCTAAATATGTGTATTTGGATTGAATTGAATGTTTTGGTGAATAAATGAATTAAATTTGTATATGTTTAGATCAAGAACTGAAGAAAACGAATTTAGATCGTGGGAAAGCGAAATTAGTCAAATAACCGAATCCGATCGAATATCCAAATCCGAGGTAAGTCTATATACAAATAAATGTATTTGTATCGAATTATGTATGTTCATATGATTATTGATAATGATGAAAGCATATGAGATGTTGTGTCCATGAATTCCGAGATAAAGTCGTCATAGTGTTAATATCTGAGAAGTCCCGTTTGAACCTAGGAATAGATAGGATAGTATATGTCAAGACATAAGTGTCTGTTATATGAAATTATATAAGACCACGTCTAGGACGTTGGCATTGATTCGAGATTTTCGTGTAAGACCACGTCTGGGACATTGGCATCGAGATGAGATTTACGTGTAAGACCATGTCTGGGACATTGGCATCGTATTGATTTGTGTAAGACCCTGTCTGGGACAGTGACTTCGATATTTGGTTACATGTAAGACCACGTCAGGGGCGTTGGCATTGTACGACTATTCCGAGCACTCTGAATATCCTATTTAATTCCGAATTGTTCAACGGGCAAGTCCGAGATGCAAACGACTATGTGATTTGTATATCTGTTTCAGGTACGTTTGATATGTACACTAAGTGTGTATGAAATGTAAGTGTCTATATGAACTTACTAAGATGAATATGTGTATTGAAATGATGAGATAATATGTGAAGATATGCTTGAATGAGCCATGTGTATATGTGATATTTAAGTTGAAGAATGTGGTAAACTATGGCTAAGCAATAGAGCCAAAGAAAATGTGATGAATTTATATTGAGAAATAATAATGTTATTGTATCAATATGGTTATGTGCATTTTTATGCTAAGTTTATTTGTATATGGCTTACTAAGCTTTTGAAAGCTTACTCTGTGTGTGTTTGCTCTGTTTTATAGATCGTTTAAGCTATGAGAGGCTCGGGGATCATTGAGGATCGTGATCACACTACTCAAACTTGTTTTGGTACCTTTGAAATATGTATATAGCTAAATATGACATGTATAGGCTAGGCTTTTTGGTATATGTTTGAGATATGAAATTAGCTATGCGATGTGGCTAGTTATATGTTGGTATTATGCATTGTGAATATGGTATATGATGTTGGTTTTGGTATGATCTCTTGACTATGAAATGGTCAAGTTTATAGTGAGCATATGGATGAAATTAGAGTATGTATGATTGATCAAAGAAGTGGTTATATGGAAGGTAAATGTGGATGTATCATGGTTAGATATATATATATATATATATGTGTGTGTGTGTGTGTGTGTGTGTTTTAGTTGTGCAAATTGGCATGATTGAAAATGAGATTGAATGTGGAGTATTGTTGATTATTTGACATGTCTTTGGTTGTCAATTGTACATGAAATGAATTGGTATATTACTTGTAGGATTGACCCAAGTGTGGATGGCATTTTGGCCTTGCAAATGGCCTGTTTTGCATACACGGCCGTGGCACACGGGCGTGCCTGGTGGCCGTGTGAATAAGTCAGTAGCTAGCTTAATTTTACACGGCCATTACACACGGGCGTGTCCGGTGGCCGTGTGGATAAGTCAGTATACATGCTCTATTTTGGCACAGCCAGGACACATAGGTGTGTCTGGTAGCCGTGGGAGGCACACAGCCTCCCCACACGGGCGTGTGACCTCTGTAACTTAGAAATGTCTTTAAATTTTCGCAAAATTTCATATATGTTCAGTTTAGTCCTGACCCTATTCTAAATCATGATTAAGCACTACAGGAAAATAGGGTTATAGACAAAACGCCGCAAATATTATACATTTGTGGCGTTTTCCACAGAACTCCACTAAAAACTGAGCAATAGCGGCGTTTTTGTTCCAAACGCCCTAAAAATTGAGCAATAGTGGCGCCTTCTAAAAAACGCCGCAAAGAATTAAGCACAATGGCGGCGTTTTATATTGAGCTTTAAGGGTATTAACTGCGCTTATCTGAAAACGCCGCTATAGATTGAGCATTAGCGGCGTTTATTGGAAAACGCCACTATAGGATGACCATTAGCGGCGTTTTTAAAAAAGAGCCACAAAATAATTGGCACAACGGCGTCGTTTTATATTGAGCTTTAAGGGCATTAACGGCAGTTTTTGATAAACGCCGCTATAGAATGAGAATTAGGGATGCTTTTTAAAAAACGCCGCTACAGATTAAGCATTAGTGGCGTTTATTATAAAAACGCCACAAAAAAACATTTTATTTGCCATTTTGCTCCCTATCTAATTATTATTTAACTTGTTAATTTATATTAATTAAAATACAATTTATTTTTAATTGAATATTTTTAATTTATTAAATAATTTCTTTTATATATATTAAAATTATAGTTATAGTTTAAATTATTTAAGAAATAATAGATAAACTTTATATATATTAAAATTAAAAAAATTGGTAACCCATGCATCTCTAAAGAAACAAATTAATTAGTAAATTGAAAATTTTATTTAAATTTCCTAAAATATTGAAAGAATATATAATATTCAAAATTTATCTAATTAATTTACGGTTTAAGGTTTATAGTTAAGGGTTTTGAGGTTTGTATGGGCTGACTAGGGTTTCGAGTTCAACATTTCAAGATTTAGTGTTTAGAGTTTATGGTTTATGGTTAGTGTTAGGATTAGGGTTATGGCTTGGGTTTATGTGTAACACCCCAAACCCGGCCTGAACAGCACGACCGGATTGACATGTCACATAAGAAGGTTTTTACGAAACTTCACAATTGTCTAAAAATTTTAGAATCTCTTTTGAAAGCTTCAAGTTCGGTAGATCATTTGAAAACTAGTGTTCATTTTGAAAACTTGCGTTTAATTCAAATTCTACTTTTAGGTGATGTTTGAAAACACTTGTTGTTGCTTAAAGTTAATTTGAGATGTTGTCCGGTATCATTTGTAAATTCGTTGGTTAAGTTTTTGGAAAAACTTTCATTTACATTTTATTAAGAAAACATCATACCATCTAATTCATAAATTAAAGCATTTAAAGTTCAAACCAAAAATAACCCAAAAATATTAGTGGCCTTATTACATAATAGAATCCCCGAATCAAATAGAATTCAAAGAAAAGTAAAGTTTAATTTACTAAAATCGTGCATGGCCACCTCAAAGTCCACTCCGGCCCATATCCACTGGACTAAGAATTACCTGCAAAAATTTAAGCAGAACGGGTGAGTCAAGAAGACTCAGTGTGCAATTACCCCACACGATCCATAGCTGGGCCTAAGCCCCCATAACTCAATCGGGCCAAAGCCCAAACACCATGGCATATTAGATAGTCAATGTAATATACCCAGCCCATCCTAATGTTCCATCCTCTACACTCCGCTCCATATATCCAACCTCAGCACACCTGTGGGGATTTCTACAATCAATCGTCCATCCGCTACACTCCTCTTTGGCAGCCATGCTGACAATTATGCTGCTCAAAGCAGATATGATGTGGCCTAGCCACTGAATCAGTGTGACCGAGTCACCGAGCCATCAGAATAGTGTGACAGAGTCACCGATATACACTACCCCTTTACAACATTATCATCTCCCCAATTCCAAGCAACATACAATCATAGTAAAATGGATGCAACATTTATTAACATACACAGAATCATCAAAGCATATATATATATCCATGCGAAAGTGTTTTAACGGCCTAGTCAGAAAATCACTAACCTGGTATCTCAATTTTACCTTCCAAGGGTAGCCCAATAGACATTACCGAAGTTTCAGCTTCCAAACAATGCATATATTTATTGCATAACAAACAAAGGAAGGTGTGAGAATTACACACCTGAAAACGCAAAGAACTAGACTCTCAATGTCGTCGACACCTTCACTAGAAGAAACAACCACAATCTGTCTATCCCAGGCAGATGTCGGCTCCCTACCACAACGCGGCGGAAAGTCTCGCACCGCCGATACTGCATGTCCTTTAAACTTAGGAGCAGAGACCACGGGTTTGCTCCCCTCAGGCTCCTTAGACGCACCCCCTTGGATCGGCTAGCACTCATACCCACGATGTAATAACCAATTTTGGCCCGGGCCTGTCAGAAGCAACAGAGGCCCAATACGGACTAAAGGCCCAAGCAATAAAAACAACCCAATTTAGCCCGAGCCCGAATCAGAAACAAAAAAACAAAATAAGCCAAAAAAAATCCAATAAAAACAGTCCAACAACAGTCCCTTGTTTAAACAGTTTTTTTTACAAAGCCCAAATCACAATCAGCCTACCCGGAGCCCATTAAAACCCAATTACAAATTAGCCCGATTAAAATCGAAGCCCAACTACCCTAATTTGGCCCAATCCACAACAGCCCATTTTCAGAAAAGGAAAGCAGAATCAGGAAACCCTAGGGCTCCTCCCTTTTCAGCGCCGCTGCGCGTCCCCTACACATGCGTCGCCCCAGCTCCCCACGCGCGACGCCCCAGCTTCCCACGCGCGTCGCTCCAGCTTCCCAGGCACCTCGGCCTCCACGCGTGCCTCGCATCGTTTCAGCAACCCACGCGTGCCACTGTCAGCTACCACCATCGCCCATGCCTCGATCAACACCCGCACGCCTCCGCCTTTGCCCATACCCTACAAACAGAGAAAGACGAAGCAACAGAGAACGAAGCAAAAAATAAAAAAAATCTGCAAATCGGTTAATAAAAACCAAAGGGAAACTTTTCGTATTCTTCTCTTCTTCACCCGGACGCATTACCAGAAAATACAAAAACCAAAAGCAAAAATCTTTGTAAATTCGGTTATAACAAAATCGAAGCAAATCTTGTAGCAAGGGTCCCCTTTTTTACGAACACTCGAGAAATACAACAAGAAAAGAAACTTGAAAAGGTGTTTTTTAGTTTGGTTGTTCGTCTTATTTTCTGTTTGATAATATCGTTGTGTTTCATCTTTCTTTTCCTTAAAAATCTTTACAAACAAAACAATAAGACAAACCATCAGTGACAAAAAGAAAAAAAAAGGGGAAAGGGAATGTTACCTGAATCCACAGACGCGCCAGAGAGCCCATTCCGTTGTCATGATCGGGTTCAAAAACGGGCTTCAATGGCGTCTCGAATCGGAGGCCGGACGCCTCTGTTGCGCAACGTTGGCCACCGTATGATGGGGGTGCAACGGATGGCGCGATGGGCGGCCGAAAGGGAGATCGATCGTCGATTGAGAGGAGAGAAGAATGGCCGTCGTTTTTTGTATTCTTTGAAAAGGGGGAGCTCTCTACCTTTTCATCCTTTTTGAGAGAATAAAGAAAGGAAAAGCTTTAGGTTTTTTTGTTTTTAATACTTCTGGGCTTAAAGTTTGAATTGAAACAAAGCAGGATTTGGGTTAAATTCATTTGAATAAAACGGCGCCGTTCGACCTTCAGGGATAACTGCGCATATCCCTCTAAAGGGATATTTGCGCGATGATCCCCTCTCCCTTTTCGCGCAACTGATTTCAGCCCAATTTAAATTTTTTATTTTATTTTGCTTTTAATTTAGCCCGCGTCCAAATCATTTTGAAAAGATGCGCATTAAGGCCTGGGAAATTTACTCGCCCGGTCCTCTTTATTTTGCGCTCGTCCTATTTAAGTCCACACCTTTTTATTTTATGTATCATGGTTTCAACCCTTCAATTTTATTCTAATTTCAACTTGGTCCTTCTTCCTTTATTTTTGTAGTTATAATATTATTATTATTAATAGTAACATTATCATCATGTCTTATTCCCTTTCTATTATTTTTTATTATATTTGCCACTACTATCATTGCATTATTGTTGTCTTCTTTATTATTACTACGTTTATCACTTTGTTATTATTACCTTCATTGTTATTGATATTAATAATGTATTATTCTTTGTCACTTATTACCATTATTTCATTCTTATTATTTATTACTATTATTTCATCGTAATCATTACTATCATTGCTATCACTATCATGATTGCTATTACTATTATTTTACTACCATTCGATTTATTGCTATTCATTTTACATATTTATTCTTTTTACATTATTACCAGTGGAGTCGCCATGGTATTTATTTGCAATCTATTGGCTTTTAAATTTTCATTTTTATATACATATTATCCTTGTATTGAATTTCAAATTCCAACACATTCAAACCTTTTCTAAATACTTCATTGCATTAAAAATAAACGTTGAACCAATTAAGATTGCGTATTTGAAAAGCAAGGCAATATTTGCGTGTTTAGAAGTACGAGAGATTACATCCTAACGTGCTGGTTGTTGATTTTTCGTTCAACTAAATAACCAAATACCATTTTCATATGTTTTGAAGATCAAAGATGATCTCGATGTCAGAGTATAAAGGTGCTATATCCTAACGTGTTGGGTATGATACTTTTATTCCATGGAAACGAGATAATCTTGAGATTCAATCCCAATTTAACGAACTCTCTTTTAAATTTTTACCCAAGATATTTTCAAGTTTTCAACATTAGGACAATACCAATCAATTTGGTACCGATTTTGGGTGTTGCAAGGGTGTTAACCCTTCCTTGCACGTAATCGACTCCCGAACCCATTTTCTCAGATTTTGTAGACCCAAAATTCTTATTTTAATAAATCAAAATGTTTTATTAAAATAATCCATCTCAAGGTGATCCGATCACACCTCGAATAAAAGATCGGTGGCGACTCCCTATTTTTAAAAGTCGATTCCTGTTTTTTTCAAAAATGGTTACGACAGCTTGGCGACTCCACTGGGGAGTTTTGAGAGTCAGGCCATAAATTGATTGATTTTTGTCCTTTTGATTGAAAATTTGGAAAATTGTTTTAATCATGTTTCTGTCGATGCATCTGCCTATGCTATAACTGTAATACTGTTGAGTCCCATGATACTTGCATTTACATCGCATGACCGCTGTGGTCACACCTTTAAGTGGAGTAAGAAACTAAGCCTTCGTGAGGTTTTCACCTCCGCATGGGCTAGTGGATTGCTTCCGGGATACATCCGTACCTATGTGCTTCGTGAGGTTTTCACCTCCGCATGGCCATAGGGAAATGTATCCCCCTAAACCGAACTCGGTCCGTATGAGCCTATAATGGGTGAGGATCGAGGAATCTGCTGGTTCAGGTACCCCTCTTTAGAATCGAACCCCATATAGAAGCCCTAGAGCCTACCCTAGGCAGAGTGTCGAAATAGTTACCCAGATAAGCATTTAATGATATTTTGCTTGTTTTGATTATGCAATACTAACTTGCGTTGATTTGTTTGATTTGCATGACATTCCATGTAGTAGAGGTATCAATTTCTATTCGGTTGCTGAGACAGGAAGTTTGCTATGGAAAACGACTTTCTTGATAAAGTAGAGGACAATGCGGTCGTACGCGCATGGTCAGAAAAGTTACAGTTGGAAAAAGGAGATAGCTTAGTTGAAGGTCATACGTCGGAGCTGAGGGACTTCACTTGCGTTAGCGTGACACAAAACGAGCTTCAAGAGTTGCGAGATATCTGGACCCATTGGGAAGATGAAGCTAAACAGATATTCTACCACCGTTATGGTGATATCTCTCACTTATTGGATGTTAAGATAGATAAACACCTGTTCTGGGCTATGGTCCAGTTTTGGAATTCCGCATACAGTTGCTTCACTTTTGGGAAAGTGGATTTGGTGCCAACAGTAGAAGAATATACCACTTTACTTTGTAGTCCCGGGATACAAGTTGACAAGGTTTATATTAGGCCTGCCTATGTCCCTCCTTTGGCGAAGAAATTGATGAAAATTACGGGAATGAGTGAACAGTGGATCTCAACCAAGATTCAACAGAAAGGTGAAGGAAGATGTATTCCTTGGGTAAATTTAAGGGATCTGATTTTGATGCACCCTGATGTGAGGAGGAAGGTTGATATCTTCGCCTTAAGCCTCTACGGACTAGTCATCTTCCCAAAAGCCCTAAGACACATAGATGAAGCAGTGGTGGATTTGTTCGATCGATTGGATAAACAAGTTACACCTGTCCCAGCAATTCTTGCAGAGACTTTCAAATCATTAAATGCATGCAGAAGAGCGGGAGAATGAAGGTTTATCTAATGCGCATAGCTATTAATGGTATGGTTTTATGGGCATTTTTGGATGATGGATAAAGCCTCTTGTCGACCCTTTTACAAGGATTATTCACCGATAAAAGAGGAAGTAGCCGTGTCAAGATGAGAGGATATAACGGAAGAAGGATGGAGGACAATTCTTCAGAATCTTCAGGAGGGAGACATTGAGTGGAGAGCTCCATGGATGGTGCCTGGAGAGATCCTTTACAGGTGCAGAGACTTTAATTGGGTCCCTCTACCCGGAATTTGGGGAGTCATCGGATATGCCCCTCTGCTAGCAACAAGACAATACCAGTCTAGACAGTTCGTGCTAGCAACACATGGGTTGGATCGAAG
Source organism: Gossypium australe (assembly GCA_005393395.2). Taxonomy (NCBI): domain Eukaryota; kingdom Viridiplantae; phylum Streptophyta; class Magnoliopsida; order Malvales; family Malvaceae; genus Gossypium; species Gossypium australe. The sequence goes on along the minus strand of CM016621.1, from coordinate 92,041,988 downwards.
CGAATTCTCTTATACAGGAGAAAGTTATAAAAAGAAGATTAAGGAAGTTGCGAATGCTTGGAAGCAAACCCATCGGATGAAGAGGTTGACTGTGGGCGAAACGACGACTTCTGAGTATAAAGTGTGGCTAAACAAAAGAATCAACGATAATATCCCGAGACCGAGTTCAGATAATGCTCAATCTAGGGAGGAATGTTTGTAAATAATACCAACTGAGTTAGAAATTATAAAGCAAGATTTTGTAAAGCGGAGTTCAGCGCTCGAGAAGAAAATTGAGCAGTTAGAGGAGGAGAGGATGCTTTTGAAATTGGATGTAGAGATACAGAAATCAGAAGCAGAAAAGATAAGAAAAGGGAAGAGCAAAACTGGAGAAGAGTTGGATAACCTAAAGAGGGACTACAAAAAGATGCATCTCTCGATGAGAACTGTAGGGCTAGGAACGACTTCGGGTCAATGGCGACAAGAGTTACAAGAAGAAAGAGCTAAGGCCGAGCAATGGGAAAGGAAATTTCAAGAAATGAAGGCTCAGAAGGAGATCCTAGAAAAGCAAGTGTCAGAAGGCCAAAATGGAAGAAATGAATTGAAGACTAGAGTGGCGGAGTTGGAAAGGTCCTTAAATCATTATCGAAATCACAACTTGGTAATAGAATTAAAGGCAAGTTTGAGTAGAATCGAAGAAATGGAAAAGAAGATTGAAGGGCTAGAAGGGACCCTGCAGGATTGCGAGAATTATATTGGGTACTTGAAAGAGAGCAAAGAGCAACAGAAGGAGGGGTTACATAATGCCCAGTAGCAGATCGAAAATAGGGACTATTGCATGAGGGAAGCCATAAATCAGATTCGAGAGGTGGCCGAGCACTTGCAAATTTTGGCAGCAGAGGCAGAGGTATCAAGTGTGCTGCACGAGTCACGGACAAGCCGAGGACAGGAGTTAGCCTCGTTACTCCGAAAGATTAGGGATCTAGGCGCTAAGGCAAAACCATATCTGTAATCTGTTTTATGTAAAAAGCTTTGTTTTCTAAGGAAGTTTCCTATGGGGAATTGAATCAGAGTTGACACCTTTTTACATTCATACCATGCATTTGCATTGCATTGCATACAGTAGCATCATATCACCCTAATCATTTACTGAGGCTAAGATCGTATAATTTACAGTTACGACATTATGAATCTAGAATCACGTCATCCTTATAGGACACGACTAAGAGCTAGAGCCTTGGATGCTGAACTCAATGAAAGAATCGAAAGAATGGAGAGAATCCAAGGACAGTTGCAAGAGCAGTTGGCCAAGTCGCAGCAAGAAACCAGGGTTCTGATGGTAAGATCCCACGAAGAATTGCTCGAGCAGAAGGATCAAATGGCCAAAATGATGGAGATGATGACAACTCTGGTCAAAGGAAAAGGACCAGCGCAGAGTCCTGATATTATAGAACCCCATTCAAGAGTTAATCAGAGTCCATTCCATCCTCCAGGTTTCACTCCACCTCACGCCCCTGCAATGCATGGAGGATGGCCTCAAAGGGAATCTACGAGCCCGGAACAACCACCTGTACCACCACCTGCCCATCTAGGGCAAGGAATATTCGTATCAAACCCCGGATCTAATCCTGCTGACCCAATTGTCCCAGATTTGGATGATCCAATAGAAATAGCCAAGCTGAGAATGAAGGATCGTGATGCTCAGGACAAGTATAAGAGTCTGGAAGAAAGACTCAAGGCAATAGAAGGAACCAGAGTCTTCTCTGCACTGAGCGCCGAAGAGCTCAGTTTAGTTCCCGATCTGGTCCTGCCCCCGAAATTTAAAGCACCAGATTTTGAAAAATATGATGGGACGAGATGTCCAAAGGCGCATCTTATCATGTTTTGTCGAAAGATGGTCGGTTATGTGAACAAAGACAAATTGTTAATACACTGTTTTCAAGATAGCCTGGTCGGATCAGCCCTCCGATGGTATGATCAACTCAGCAGGGAGAGGATCCGATCATGGAAGGACCTAGCATCAGCATTTTGTGAAGTACAAGCATGTCTCCGATATGGCGCCTGATCGACTAACGCTGCAGATGATGGAAAAGAAGCCAACAGATACTTTTAGACAATATGCTCAAAGGTAGAGGGATATCTCAGCCCAAGTAGAACCCTCACTGACTAAAACAGAGATAACGATCCTCTTTATCAACACTTTGAAAGCGCCATTTTATGACAAGCTGGTGGGAAACGCCACAAAAGACTTCGCCGATATCGTAATGTCTGGGGAACTTATTGAAAATGGCATCAAGAGTGGAAGGGTGGAAGGTCCTGAGAGTTTGAAAAGGCCAGTACCTATGAAGAAAAAAGAGCCTGAAACTCACATGGTGGGGACTGGGAGCCGCTATGCTTCTAATCCGTACCCAACCCAACCACGACCTCAATTTCCCCCACCTCTAAACTTTTATTTTCCACCTCAAAACCCTTACTATCAAACACCTCCTCTTTACCCCGTCTGTGTTGGAACGCCGGTACCCCATGGCGCAGCAGAATAAAATTAGATCTGGCGATCCAAATCATGGATCCATGTGTGAGGAACGAATCAGGGTGAAATAAAGGTTTCGAAATTACCAAAACTTCAATCTGAGTAGACAGCGACGCCTTGGCAACAAGAGTTTTGATCTACTGTCGAATCAAGCCTCAACCTTTTCTGATGTCGGCCTCTACGTAATCCACCCGGTTTGACTATGAACGGAAGAAATCTCCAAAACTGTTTTGGAGGCTTATTTGCTTGACGGCTGCTAGACCTAACAAGCAATCACTTAGGGTTTTCATATTTAGTTTTGTCTCCTTTTAAAACCTTTTATAATGGGTGCCTTTCTCATTGGGCCTTTTATAATAGGTATCCTCTTAATTGGGCCTTTTATAATTGGTATGTCTTGAATGTATTACAAGATTAAATAAATACAATAAAGTTTTTAACCGAAAATTATAATTACATTAATTATATCTGAAAATTACAATTACATTAATTATAATAAGGATTCCGGTAAACTATATTTATTTAAATTTATATATGAATCAAATTCATATATTAATAAAATTATGTTATCATTATGTGTACAACATCCTTGTACATATAATATGTTCAATATTTGATTGCCCAATTAAATTAATTCTTTAATTAATTTAATTTATGGGACAACCAAGCACAATACCAACTATATTTTATTCCGTTCATTTCAACCATAGGGTGTGACCCTGTAGGTTCTTGCAACGTTAGCAGTAATACTAGAACGATTCTATTGTCACAGACAATGAGTGGCATCTAGCAATGCATCATTGCTACCTAAGTTACAAGAAGTCATGATTCGACATAACCTTTCGTGATTAACCTTTCATGCATTAATCCTTAAGTCCTTTATCTCTGGAACGGATACAAGTCATGGGATAGTCACACTTGCATAATCCATCCCATGTTTCTTGATATCTTGAGTAGACTATGATATACAAATTAGTATGACATCTCATATCAACTTATTTGAGCATGGCCATGCATTTCTAGTCTCACTCAATCAAGTGGCCTAAGATATTACTCCTATTATGTAGGAGGGACTTATCCTTTATTGATCAACCATATCCCTCTACATAGATTGCGGTATATCCAACATCAGCCTTTATAGAACAACCTGTTACGGTGTACGTTTGACTGTATCAAAATATACAACTCACGATGCTGGGATAATAATGATCTCAAGTCTGAGGATCATATACATATTAATCACTATGAGTAATGTTGTGACAATTACATAATAATCCAAGAAACATACTCATAGCGGGTCAATCCAATATGTTGTTCTCTAACACACATATTCATGCATTGATTTTGACACTCCATATCAATGACAACTCTTTATCATCAATCAACTACATGTTAGTCTTAATGCATTATTATTGTCCTAGTCAACAATAATACTCGACTAAGGATCTTTTAAGAATAATCATATTATTCTCAGGACATTATTATAAAACAGTTTATCTATACACACAGAAAGAAAAACTGAAATAATAATGACAACGCTTTATATTAATAAACATGGTAAATTAAGTATGTTATTACAACCATCTCATGATTGATCTTTGGGCATACTCTTACAGTCTGTGCCACTGATAACCAAAGACCATTCACTATATTCCCGCCAAGTATTACGCCTACTCAAAGTCAGCCCAAAAATGAACAAAGACCAACAAAGCCCAATCCTGAAAAACTTCAATTCACCCCTATTCCTGTGTCGTATGGAGAGCTGTGCCTGAAATTACTAGAAAAACAATTAATATCCCCACATTATATGGTACCATTGAAGCCTCCATACCCGAAATGGTACGACCCCAATGCCAGTTGCATGTATCATGCTGGAAACCAGGGGTATTCTATGGAGAATTGTATAGCCTTCAAAAGGAGAGTTCAAGGTCTTATTGATGCCGGGATTTTGCGGTTTGACGGTACTGGTAACGTGGCTGAAAATTCACTCCCTAACCATGCTGGAGGGAACGTGAGTGTAGTGACGAAGGAAGACGCGTGGCAAGCTAAAAGTTACGTTTCTGAAATAAAAACACCTTTGCGAAAAGTTTGGGAAGTGATGGTCAAAAATGGGTTGTGTTGTCAACCCAACAAGAATTTTCAAAGAAAAAACACAAAAAATCAGAGTTTTTGTGATTTTCATGGCATCGAGGGGCATGACATCCAGTCTTGTGAAGAATTCAGAAAATTACTCCAAGACATGATGAACAACAAGGAGGTCAAGATCTTTGATAAAACGGAGGAGGCCGAGGAAAGGGAAATATGCGCCTCTGATAATCAACCACCAGCCTTCCCTTACAGCGCTGACCAACATTTGGTGATCTACTATGAGGCAAAAAAGGAAGAAGTAAAACCAAAGATGATAATCAAAGTACCTTCTCCCTTCCCTTATAAGGACAGCAAGGCGGTGCCATGGAAATACGATGTCGACATTACCACACCTGAAGCTACAACTGGAAGTGTTAGTGAGGTGGGGCATTTTACCCGCAGCGGGAGATGTTATTCCCCTGAAGTGGATGAACCAAAGAAGAAAGCCGTTGAAGCGAAAGGAAAGGCACCAATGCGTAGTGCTGAGGCCGATGTTGAAATACAGTCTGAACAAGAAACTAAAAGACCCATGAATAAGGATGATGCACATGAATTTTTAAAATTCATCAAGCAAAGCGAATATAACATCGTGGAGCAGTTGAACAAGCAACCGGTAAAAATCTCAGCATTATCTCTACTGCTGAACTCAGAACCACATCGAAACGCTTTACCGAGAGTGTTAAACCAAGCGTATGTGCTGAGCAACGTACCCGTTGAAAAGCTTGATCGGTGGGTGAACAATTTAAATGCGGATAATTTCATCTCCTTCAGTGATGACGAGATACCACCAAACGGCAGGGGCTCTGTAAAAGCATTGCACATCACAACTGGTTGCAGGGGCTACATAATATCGAATGTGCTTATTGACAACAGGTCTGCGCTCAACGTCATGCCTTTGGCTACACTATCTAGGATGCCAGTGGATATGTCTTACTTAAGGCCTTGTCATTCAACAGTAATGGCGTTTGATGGGACGCGATGAGAGGTCATGGAAAAGATTGAGATTCCTCTAGAAGTGGGTCCGTGTACATATGATATTGAGTTCCAGGTCATGGACATCGCACCTTCGTATAACTGCCTCTTAGGGAGGCCTTGGATCCATTCTGCCGGGGCAGTTCCTTCATCTCTTCATCAAAAGGTAAAGTTTGTCATGGATAACCGCTTGATCACGGTCGCTGGTGAAGAAGACATTGTTGCGTCTGTCACTACTGACGCACCCTACATTGAAGCAAATAAAGATGCAGTAGAATGTTCCTTCCACTCCTTCAAATTTATCAATGCTACATTCGTTGTTGAAGGAAATAAGATTCCCACACCCAAACTGTCAAGGAATACCAAGATGGGAATCAAGCTGACTGTGGGAAAAGGAGCCCGAGCAAAGAAAGGTTTGGGAAAATACCAGTAAGGAATAGTTAGAGCACTAAAGCCAGTACACCATAAGGCTCGATGCGGTTTAGGATTCAAGCCTGACGTGCGAGAAAGAAGGAAACAGTTACAGAAAGAGCAAGAAAGGAGGATTGCAAGAGCCTCAGGTCGGGAAGTGGAATGGGAGCCCATAATGTATCCGCCCTTGTCGAAAACCTTTACATCTACAGGAATGATATACCCGGGGAGAGATAATTCACAAAACACATTGTTATCGGTTGAAAGGGGCCTTCAGAACTTCAGTATAAACGTCATTGACAAAGGGGATGATGCAGTGGAAGATATTTCAATGATACGCCCTAGCCCCCTGGATTTGTTTTGAACAATTGGACTGCCGTGGATCTTCTCGTAGTTTCTAAGTCCTCTCCAAAGTAATGCTCAATGCTGACTTTTTGTATGCCCCTAAGTTGTAGGGAATCTGTTATAAGAGTTTATGTTGGCTATTTAGCTTTTAAATGAACATTAATGAAGATGCATTTTGTCATGGTCTTTTCATTCTCATTGGCTTCATATTTATTCCCTCTTCTCATAGCCTGTCCTTATATATATCTCATATCATGCCATAGTATCACGTTCGTAGGTTCCAGTACCTCGATGCTCCTCTACAGTTTTCTTTTCCATTCACCTTTCAGGTGCTCAGATATCAACGACGTGAACAATCCCTTTACAAGACCTAAGATTGATTTCGAGAAAGCTATTTGTTTAGGAGAATGCGAAGCTGAGGAAAATGCTGAAAATTATGTCTCGTCCCCTGACTTACTAAGAATGGTAGAACAAGAAGATAAACAGATTCTGCCCTATCAAGAATCTGTTGAGACAGTAAATTTGGGAAGTGAAGAAAAGAGGCAAGAAGTGAAAATTGGGACCTCCATTTCAGAGAACACCAAACACGATTTGATCGCCTTGCTTCATTAGTACAAAGACGTATTCGCATGGTCGTATCAGGACATGCCAGGTTTGAACGAGGATGTAGTGGTCCATAGACTCCCACTGAAGCCAGAATACAAACCTATTCAACAAAAGTTAAGACGAATGAGACCTGAAATGCTTTTAAAGATAAAAGAAGAAGTCAAGAAACAATTTGATGCCGGCTTCCTACATGTCTCTAAATATCCAGAATGGATGGCTAATATAGTCCCAGTACCGAAGAAATATGGCAAGGTGCGAATGTGCGTAGATTATCGTGATCTGAACCGAGCAAGTCCTAAAGATAACTTTCCTTTGCCACACATTGATACGTTGGTAGATAACACAGCAAACCATTCATTTTTTTCTTTCATGGATGGATTTTCGGGTTATAATCAAATAAAAATGTCTCCCGAAGACATGGAGAAAACTACCTTTGTAACGATGTGGGGGACATTCTGCTACAAAGTGATGCCATTCGGATTAAAGAATGCAGGGGCAAGCTATCAGAGGGCTATGGTGATGCTGTTCCATGACATGATGCACAAAGGAATAGAAGTTTATGTCGATGATATGATTGCCAAATCTCGGGGGGAAAGAGATCATGTTGGGAACCTCAGGAAATTGTTCGAAAGATTAAGAAAGTTCCAGCTGAAGCTTAATCCAGCCAAGTGTACGTTCGGGGCTACCTCGGGAAAATTACTAGGATTCATTGTTAGTGAGAGAGGTATTGAGGTTGATCCAGATAAGATAAAAGCCATACAAGAACTATCGCCCCCGCGCACATAAAAGGAAGTCAAGGGATTTTTAGGGAGGTTGAACTACATCTCTCGATTCATTGCTCAACTTACCAACCAATGTGACCCGATTTTTCGACTCCTTCGAAAACAAAATCCTGGAGAATGGAACGAGAAGTGCCAAGTGGCTTTTGACAAGATAAAACAATATTTGTCTAACCCCCCGGTGCTAGTATCGCCAACTCTCAGGAGACCGTTAATATTGTATCTGACTGTGTTCGAAAATTCAATGGGTTGTGTACTGGGGCAACATGATGGGTCGGGGAAAAGAGAAAAGGTGATTTACTACCTCAGCAAGAAGTTCACAGAGTATGAAGCAAAATATCCATCAATTGAAAAATTCTGTTGTGCTCTGGTCTGGGTAGCTCGAAGGCTCAGACAATATATGCTGTATCATACGACGTGGTTGATTTCAAAGCTGGACCCAATAAAATACATGATGGAATCCCCTACACTCTCAGGAAGAATGGCACGATGACAGATCCTACTATCGGAGTACGACGTCATATATGTGAGTCAAAAATCGATAAAAGGGAGCGCAATAACTGACTTCTTAGCGACTCGAAAAATAGAGGAATACGAGCCATTGAGATTTGACTTCCCAGACGAAGACTTGATGTGCATTACAGAAAAAGAATGTGAGTCGTCAAAAGAGAAATCATGGAAGATGAGCTTTGATGGTGCATCAAATGCATTGGGGCATGGGATTGGAGCAGTCTTAGTGTCACCAGAAGGGAATCATTATCCATTCACTGCCAGATTAAATTTCTTCTGTACCAATAACATAGCGGAATACGAGGCTTGCATCATGGGACTTAGTGCAGCTATTGAACGAAACATCGAAATCTTAGAGGTATACGGAGATTCAGCGCTGGTGGTTTACCAAATTCGTGGAGCTTGGGAAGTGAGAGATTCAAAGTTACTCAAATATCGCGATCTCGTGACAGAATTGATTAAAGAATTCGAAGAAGTAACCTTTAATTACTTCCCACGAGAAGAAAACCAATTGGCTGATGCTTTAGCCACTCTGGCTTCAATGTTTAAAGCAAACTGAGAAACAAAAATAATGCCTCTCCAGATGAGCATATATGAGGCCCCTGCGCATTATTTTAGCATTGAAAAAGAGGCAGATGGACAACCATGGTTCCATGATATTTTAGAATACGTCAAGAATCAAAGGTATCCCGAACAAGCAAATGAGAACGACAAAAGAACAATCAGAAGAATGGCGGTAGGATTTGTTTTTGATGGGGACATCCTATACAAAAGAGGAAAAGATCAAGTGCTCCTGAGATGCGTGGATGCTGTTGAAGCCAGAAAAATACTTGAAGATGTCCATGAAGGAATTTGCGGAATGCATGCTAATGGTTTCACTATGGCTAGGCAGATTATGAGACTCGGTTATTACTGGCTGACGATGGAAAGTGACTGCATTAGTTATGCACGAAAGTGCCACAAATGTCAAGTTTACGGCGATAAAATTCATGCAGCACCTTTGCCCCTTCATGTCATGACTTCTCCATGGCCTTTTTCTATGTGGGGCATGGATGTTATAGGACCAATTTCCCCGAAAGCTTCTAATGGACACCGATTCATTTTTGTGGTCATAGATTATTTCACAAAATGGGTAGAAGCCGCTTCGTTTGCTAATGTGACAAAGACCGCAGTTTACAAGTTCTTAAAAAAGGAGATCATATGCCGATACGGATTACCTGAGAGAATCATTTCAGATAATGCTTTGAATCTGAACAACAAGATGATGAAGGAGGTGTGCGAGCAATTTCAAATAAAGCATCATAATACCTCGCCCTATCGCCCAAAGATGAATGGAGCAGTAGAAGCGACCAACAAAAATTTTGAGAGGATTATTGGGAAAATGACCGAGAAATATAAAGACTGGCACGAGAAGCTACCATTTGCCCTATATGCATATCGCATATGTGTGCGGACCTCTACGGGAGCAACTCCTTTCTCTCTGGTCTATGGAATGGAAGCTGTGCTGCCCATCGAAGTTGAGATTCCTTCTTTACGAGTCTTAATGGAGTCGGAACTAAAAGCATCAGAACGGGTTCGAGCTCGATATGACCAGCTAAATCTTATCGAGGAAAAATGCTTGAAGGCAATTTGTCATGGACAAATGTACCAGAAGAGAATGATCAACGCCCATGACAAGAAGGTGAGGCCAAGAGAATTTCGCGAGGGAGAACTCGTACTAAGAAAGATTCTCCCAATTCAAAAAGACTTTCAGGGAAAATGGGCACCAAATTGGGAAGGGCCATACGTCGTGAAGAAAGCTTTCCCAGGTGGAGCTTTGATTCTCACTGAGATGGATGGGAAGCTGATTTTCGTACTAACGCTTTTACTGCCTCTACGCTACTGTCACTCGAGACTACCACTATCGGCCTACAGTCTACTTCCGATGTCGGCCCACACCCCAATGGCCAATCTCGCACTCCCGATACTGCTCGTTTCTTGTACTTTGGCGTTGGATTTACGGATCCAACCCCTACTGCTTGTCTGTTATTATTGTCTATAATAACTTCTTGGTCACTAAACCGAATGTAAATGGTGAGATCTAATTAATTAAATACTTATAGCACTAAATCGCAACCTTACCTAAACTGTCGGATCCCGAAAGTCTTCAAGAAGATGTCTCCACCAACCTCCCTACATTCGGCCAACACCCAAGTATTAAACCAATCCTTTACACGCAATCAAATGAGTACCAATCACATTCGGCCAAAGTCAAAAGAACAAGAAAGGCCATTCAGCCGAACCTACCATTACCTACCTTCGGCTTTTTCACCAAATCGGCACAGGAGACCTTTAATGAGACAGATTTGGCTACTAGAAGCAGAGAGGGAAAGTCGACAGGGCCTTTGAACAAACGATTCGGATTAGAACTCGATAGATATAAAGAAATCGCAGAGAAAAGAAATCCCGAAACTCACCAGATTACAGAAGAGTATTCGGCTTATGGTGCACCTTCGGGAAAAGAACCCTCTCTTGTAGATTCGGCTATGGAGGAAGATGATCAAAGGGGATTGGGTTTTGAAAGAAAAAATTGAAGAGAAGAAGAAAGTGTTGGAAAGTGGCGGCAAAGAAAAGAAACAAAAAGAGTTTGAGACAAAAGGAGGAGAGGATTTTCGGCTAGCAAAGTAGATGAATGAAAAAAAATAAAAGAAATATGAGTACTTTGGCTACAAAATTCGGCTACACAAGCACACACCTCAGAGTTGGAGTTTTGGCCAACTCTCCCCTCTCCTGATAACCTTTATCCCTTATCTCATCCATCTATCATCACATCCCTGATCCAATTCTTCCTAATTATCATCATTTATCACTAAAAATAAAAGAATTTAAGCTCCTAAATTGTAGCCATTGTGCCGTCCACCCCCTTCCCCTAGGAGTGCCGAATTTTACCCATCAATTTGGGCCCCAATCGGCCATACTAGGCCCAATTCCTCCCCCTTGTGACGCCACCTTAATACCCATCTAAAGCACCTCCAATTCTTGGGCCACAAGCCCAGCTTGCTACTAAACCTAATAATTTAAATTAAAAATACTACTAACTCTCTTTTTAAACAATTTAACTCTGATTTAAGCCCAAACCTGAGCCCAATACACACCTCAAAGCCTTCACCTACTAACTTAGCCATGCAACAACCCCAAATGCATAGACCCACAAAATCAGGATATTACAGTTCTACCTCCCTTAAAATAAATTTCGACCTCGAAATTTACCTGGTCAGAAAAGTTGAGGGTATTCCTGTCGCATAATATCCTCCGGCTCCAATGTTGCTTCCTCCGATCCATGGTTCCGCCATAATACCTTTACCAAAGGAACAAATTTCCTACGCAAGATCTTAACATCCTGATATAAGATCTGCACTGGTTCCTCCTCAAAAGACAAGTCTGGGCTCACCTCAATCTCTCCCACTGGCACAACATGAGACGGATCCGAGCGATAGCGTCTAAGCATGGAAACATGAAATACATTGTGGATTTGACTCAACTCTGGTGGCAACTCGAGCTGGTACGCCACTGGTCCTACTCGCTTCAACACCCGATAGGGCCCAATAAATCTAGGGCTGAACTTGCCTTTCCTACCGAACCTCAGAACCTTCTTCCACGGCGACACCTTCAAGAAAACTTTGTCACCTTCAACAAACTCTATATCCTTCCATTTAAGATCGGCATAAGACTTCTGCCTATCCGAAGCTTCTTTCAAACGAACTCTAATCACCTTCACCTTATCCTCTGTCTCAGTAACCAGCTTCGGATCCAATAACTGCCGCTCCCCCAACTCCGTCCAACACGTAGGGGTACGACACTTCCGACCATACAACTCCTCGTATGGTGCCATCTGAATGCTTGCCTGATGGCTATTGTTGTACGCGAATTCCGCCAATGGTAAGAATTCTTCCCAACTGCCCTTGAAATCCAAGACACATCCCCTTAGCATGTCCTCCAAGACTTGAATCACCCTCTCCGATTGTCCATCTGACTGGGGATGGAATGCTGTACTAAAATCCAACCTTGTACCCAATGCCTGATGCAAAGCCTTCAAGAACCTTGACGTAAATCTAGGGTCTCTGTCCAAAATAATCGACACTGGCACTCCGTGCAACCTTACAATCTCTGCTATATATAGTTTTTCCAACTTCTGAAGAGAATAATCCATACGCACAGGTATGAAATGAGCTGACTTCGTCAAACGGTCCACAATTACCCAAACTGAATCCTTCTTGGTCGGCGTAAGAGGTAGCCCACTCACAAAATCCATTGTAATCCTTTCCCACTTCCATTGTGGAATCTTAATTGGTTGCAACAATCCCGAGGGTAATTGATGTTCAGCCTTGACTTGCTGACAAGTCAGACACTTACCCACAAACTCCGTCACCTCACGCTTAAGGCCCAGCCACCAAAACAGCTCCCGCAAATCCCGGTACATCTTACTACCTCCTGGATGCATAGCATATGGACTGCTATGTGCCTCCTGCAAAATCTTCTGTTTTAACTCCACGTCCTTAGGTATACACATTTTTCCCTGAAAACATAACACTCCATTGCTGCTTAGACTATACCCCTCCAATCCACCACTCTGCACTTGCAAACAGCGAGCACTTAAAACTTTATCTACCAACTGTTTCTCCTTAACCTCGTCAATCCATGTTGGCTTCACTTGCAATTCCGCTAACAGGCTTCCATCCTCATACAGACTAAGGTGAGCAAACATGGCTCTTAAATCTGCCACTACCTTACGGCTCAAGGCATCCGCTACCACGTTAGCCTTTCCCGAGTGGTACTCAATCGAGCAGTCATAGTCTTTTAGCAGCTCAATCCACCTTCTCTGCCTCAAATTTAACTCCTTTTGCGTGAGAAGGTACTTCAGACTCTTGTGATCCGTATATACTACAGACTTCTCTCCATATAAATAATGCCTCCAAATTTTTAGGGCAAAAACCACTGCAGCCAATTCCAAATCATGCGTCGGGTAGTTCACTTCGTGAGATCTTAACGATCGGGAAGCATACGCCACTACTTTCCCTTCTTGCATCAGCACACAACCCAATCCTGTGTGGGATGCATCACAATAAACTGTAAACTCTTTCCCGGCTTCCGGTTGAATCAACACCGGAGCTTCCGTCAAAATCTTCTTTAACTTCTCAAAACTTTCCTGTTGCTTGTCTGACCACACAAACGGAACCCCTTTTCTTAACAACTTTGTTAATGGTGCTGCAATCAGTGAAAACCCTTCCACAAACCTCCGGTAATACCCTGCTAACCCTAGAAAACTTTGAATCTCTGCTACAGACTTCGGTGGCTTCCAGTCCAAAACTGCCTCAACCTTCCGAGGGTCCACTCTAATCCCCTCAGCTGACACCACATGCCCCAAGAAAGTAACCTCCTTCAGCCAGAACTCCCACTTACTAAACTTGGCGTATAAACGCTTTTCCCTAAGAATCTGCAACACCACTCGCAAATGTACGTCATGCTCCTCATCCGATTTCGAGTACACTAGAATATCGTCGATAAATACTATGACGTACCGATCCAAGTAAGGCTGAAACACCCGGTTCATCATATCCATAAACGCTGCCGGTGCGTTCGTCAAACCAAACGGCATAACCAAGAATTCATAGTGCCCATATCGAGTACGAAACTTCGTCTTATGGATATCTGCCTCCTTTACCTTAAGTTGGTGATACCCCGACCTTAAATCTATCTTGGAAAAGACCGATGCTCCCTTAAGCTGGTCGAACAAGTCATCTATCCTAGGCAAAGGATACTTGTTCTTAATTGTCAATTTATTCAACTGACGGTAATCTATACACATTCGCATCGACCCATCCTTCTTCTTAACAAAGAGTACCGGCGCTTCCCACGGAGACACACTTGGCCGGATAAAACCCCGATCCAGCAACTCCTGAATCTGTGCTTTCAACTCCACCAATTCCTTTGGCGCCATCCTATATGGAGCAATAGACACTGGTGCTGTTCTCGGTAAAATATCTATACTGAACTCCACTTCACGATCCGAGGGTAAACCCGGGAGCTCTTCCGGGAAAACATCAATAAACTCTTTCACCGTTCGAACACCTCTTATGGCCGGTTCCTTACTTTCCAAAGCACTAACGTAGACCACATACGCTTCACATCCTTTCTTTACCATCTTTTCCGCCTTCAGTGCGGACACTACATTAGGTAGGTAATTCCTTCTCTCTCCTATCATCACCACCTCTTCACCCTCAACCGATTTTAGCACCATGCGCTTAGCTGCACAGTCCAGTTCTGCTTGGTACCTTACCAACCAATCCATTCCTAGGATTAAATTGAACTCCCCAAAGGGTAGTTCCATCAAATCTGCTTGAAACACGACCCCTTGAAGTTCTAGAGGTACTTCCCTATACAGTTTATCCACCACCACAGAGTGTCCTAGAGGGCTAACTACCGTCATCTTCCTAGCAGCAGTCTCACTAACTAAGTTCAAAGTTCCCACTATACTACTAGCAACATATGAGTGTGTTGAACCAACATCAATTAAAGAAATGTAAGGCAACCCAAAAATTATAAACATACTGGTTATAACGTCCGGTGCGTCACCCTCCTCTCGACGTTTGGCTGCATAGACCAACCCAGGCTGTCTAGCATCAGCATCTCCAGCACCTCGGCCAGGTGCTCCTCGGCCTCGCCCGTTACCATTACCATTACCACCCCTAGCTGCACCTCGACCCCTCAGTGGTTGCTGACCATCCCTCCTAAATTGACCGCGTCCTTGACCCTCAGCTTGAGTCCTAGCTAACTTCCACGGACAATCCCTTACCTGGTGCTCCATTGACCCGCACTCAAAGCACCCTCTATTACCAGCCAAACACTCTCCCGAATGGGACTTCCCGCATCTAGCACACTGAGGTGGCCACTGAGCAGCAGCAGGCTTTGCGGCTCTATTCGGTCCACCAAATCTAGCCCTCTTCTGTGAACTTCCAGCAGACCCTGATGGCCCAAAACTCCTTTTATCCTTACTTCTGTCCTGATTCCGCCTCTCAGTTCACTTCACCTCCTCAGCTACCTTAGCCTTTTCCACGAGAATGGCAAATTCCCTTTCACACTGAGGTGCAATTAACACCCGCAGCTCATCTCTTAACCCGTCCTCGAACCTAACACAGCGCTCATGTTCTGTAGCCACCATACTCCAAGCATACCTACTCAACCTCAAGAATTCAGCTTCGTACTCGGGTACCGACTTATTCCCCTGAACCAAGTTCAAGAACGCCCTACGTTGTGCATCAGTATACCCAGCTCCCATATACTTCCTCTGACAGGCTTCCTTAAAATAATCCCAGGTGATATCATCGGCCACTGCACCATCCCTAACCGTGAGCCACCACTAATACGACTCATCCCGGAGGAGAGACACTATCCCCTTTAACTTCTCCTCAGCCGAGAAGTCCAAATCATCCATTATACGTTCGGTCGCCTCTAACCAGTACTCAGCCGTGTTGGGAGCCACTCCAGAAACTCGCCTAAACACTTCTGCTCCGTTAGTCCGGGGTCGCTCAGCCACAGATTTTCGGGCTCTTGGACCCGCGCCTGCCCCGGCAACTCGTTCCAAAACTCGCAGTACAGCCTGAGATACTGCATCGTTACCACCAGTCTGATCCTGAAACTCAGCTTCTGCCGCCGGCAGATCCAGCATCACATTTTCGGACCCATGGCCAGACCCTGCTGGCTCCGACAAGGTCATCTACCCCTACCACGGCCACGCGGCGGACGTCCACGACCTCGTGTACTCATGCTTCTCGTTCGCGTTTATCTGGTTAAGAGTTTTATGAATTATTAATTCTGTTCACTTTTTATCCACGAACAATTTTATGAGAAAAAGTTTTGAAAGTGATTCTTTCGCATGCGAATCTATCTTAAAGTTTCAGTTCCAGAATTATCTCATAGTTCTAAGTACATACATCACACCAACAACATCCACAGACCACATTCAACATGTAGGGGTATTTTTGTCATTTTTCTACCCGGGGTATTTTCGTAATTTTAACCTACAGGGGTATTTTCATAAATTTCAAAATATGGTCTCGGGTGATTTTGTGAAATAAGGGTATTTTGGTAATTTTGCGAAGCAGGGGTAATTTGGTAATTTTGCAACTCGGGGGTATTTCGGTAATTTTGTAAGTCAGGGGTAATTTAGTAATTGTACAAACCAGGGGTACCTTGGTCATTTTTTTTTCAAATCTAAGGTAGTTTTTACAAATCCAGGGGTGATTTCAAAACTAGGGTTTTTACAAAACAGTGTGGCTGGTCCCTTTCGGGTTTTATTTATAAGATTTAGCCCACGAACAAGTCCTCTCGGTTAGGGTGAATAGTCACTACGCACCTGGTAGGATTCTAGTGAAAAGGAGGTGAGTCACTAGGACTGCTTAAATACCAAGCTTTCCCTGAATCCATTCCTAGACATGCATATGCCTATTGCCACACCCTGTCATAGCTAAAGTGAGCAATCACTATGCACCAGGTAAGATTCCAGCGAAGAGGAGGTGAGTCACTCGGACTGCTTAAATACCAAGCTCTTCCGGATCTACTCCTAGACATGCATATGCTTGTTGCCACACTTTAGTCTTGTGACTCGTTTACAGGTTTTGTTTAATGAAGTTAAGTCTTATGGATTTGAAGAGTGGTTTGTATAAGCCTAGAGTCCATGAGTACTATCATGCTTAAGTACGCCTAAAGCCCACAAAGCCCAACAAATATATCACAACAAAAGTTAGGATACTTACCTGGGTGGATCGGCGCCAGAGACTCAGGTGCCATGCTTCCTGAAAAAAAAATAATCATTTCTCAAACTTTTAAAACATATTTTGGGCCCTAAGCCCACAACCGAGCTTTTGAACCGGGCTTTGATACCAAAATGTAACACCCCAAACCCGGTTAAAACGTTACAACCGAATCTGGCGTGCCACGGGGAGAAAATGTTTGCAAATCGATTTGTCAATTTTTCTTAAGGAGAAAACTTTTGAATAATTTTAGAGAAAACGAATTTGAATCTTGCGGTGTTCAAAACGTGTTAAATCTTGTTTTCAAAAAGCTTAGTTGCTTAATTGTTACTTTATATTTATTACTTAATCCGTGAGCATTTCAGAAAACACATACTTATCGAGGTTTTAAAAAGAAACAACCAATTCATATTTACCAAGTACGCCTATCGAAGGTTATAAAAACAACCAAATAAAACATCCCAAAACAAAAGTTAGGTGGCCTTATTACAACGCTGAAATCCCAAATTAAAGGAAATAACTAAGTCCGAAAAGAAATCTTTGAAATAAATAAATGCTGAGCATGGCCACCTCGAGTCCACTTCGGCTCCATATCCACGGTCTAAGTCTGATCTGCAAAATGTAAAGGAAGGGGTGAGTCACCGAGACTCAGTGTATAAATCCCCATCCCGAAAGAAATTATGCTCTTATACAAATTCATACATTAATATGCAAGTCATGCAACCCATCCAACCTAGTATCCATCCGAGTCTCCCAAATCTACCCCTTGTGGTACCAAACCACTGGTGGTGCCAAACCACTGGTAACCGAAGTTACAAATATATCATATGTGGTACCAAACCACTGGTGGTGCCAAACCACTGAGACTTAGTCACAATTTTTGTAATATGTGGGGCCAACCCACTGTGTGATACCAAATCACTGGTGACAGTCTGATAGATCATACTTCCCCCTCCTCTCATCACCCATAACACATATTTACGGTAACGACATCAGTATGATCATGTTTAACATAGCAAATTATGTATACAGAATAACATGCTTTCATAGATCACATACAACGCGAGTAATAATAACAACTTACCCGGCATCCACGCTTTTACCCACAAGGGTATTTTAGTAACCATAGCCGTCATTCCGGCTTTTAAACAACACACAGCATTAACATATTAAGTGAGAAAGTGTGTAAGAGTTACACACCTGATTTTCGTACTAACACTTTTACTGCCTCTACGCTACTGTCACTCGAGACTACCACTATCGGCCTACGGTCTACTTCCGATGTCGGCCCATACCCTAATGGCCAATGTCGCACTCTCGATACTGCTCGTTTCTTTTACTTTGCGTTGGATTTACGGATCCAACCTCTACTGCTTGTCTGTTATTATTGTCCATAATAACTTCTTGGTCACTAAACTGAATGTAAATGGTGAGATCTAATTAATTAAATACTTATAGCACTAAATCGCAACCTTACCTAAACTATCGGATCCCGAAAGTCTTCAAGAAGATGTCTCCACCAACCTCCCTACATTCGGCCAACACCCAAGTATTAAACCAATCCTTTACACGCAATCAAATGAGTACCAATCACATTTGGCCAAAGTCAAAAGAACAAGAAAGGCCATTCGGCCGAACCTACCATTACCTACCTTCGGCTTTTTCACCAAATCGGCACAGGAGACCTTTAATGAGACAGATTCGGCTACTAGAAGCAGAGAGGGAAAGTCGACAGGGCCTTTGAACAAACGATTCAGATTAGAACTAGATAGATATAAAGAAATCGCAGAGAAAAGAAATCCTGAAACTCACCAGATTACAGAGGAGTATTCGGCTTATGGTGCACCTTCGGGAAAAGAACCCTCTCTTGTAGATTCGGCTATAGAGGAAGATGATCAAAGGGGATTGGGTTTTGAAAGAAAAAATTGAAGAGAAGAAGAAAGTGTTGGAAAGTGGCGGCAAAGAAAAGAAACAAAAAGAGTTTGAGACAAAAGGAGGAGAGGATTTTCGGCTAGCAAAGTGGATAAATGAAAAAAAAATGAAAGAAAGATGAGTACTTTGGCTACAAAATTCGGCTACACAAGCACACACCTTAGAGTTGGAGTTTCGGCCAGCTCTCCCCTCTCCTGATAACCTTTATCCCTTATCTCATCCATCTATCATCACATCCCTTATCCTATTCTTCCTAATTATCATCATTTATCACTAAAAATGAAAGAATTTAAGCTCCTAAATTGTAGCCATTGTGCCGTCCACCCCCTTCCACTAGGAGTGCCGAATTTTACCCATCAATTTGGGCCCCAAGCGGCCATACTAGGCCCAATTCCTCCCCCTTGTGAAGCCACCTTAATACCTATCTAAAGCACCTCCAATTCTTGGGCCACAAGCCCAGCTTGCTACTAAACCTAATAATTTAAATTAAAAATACTACTAACTCTCTTTTTAAACAATTTAACTCTGATTTAAGCCCAAACCTGAGCCCAATCCACACCTCAAAGCCTTCACCTACTAACTTAGCCATGCAACAACCCCAATTGCATAGACCCACAAAATCAGGATATTACACCTTCCTTTTAAAAAAAATAAAATTCTAGATGAATTTCATTTGATTATATATATGTAGTATTTTTATTATATAAATTATTTAAGATATATTTGCTGGTTTATTCAGGCATCTTCGTTCGGACAATTTTACTGGTGAAATACCTCTATCATTTGCTGGGTTGACTTCATTGAATGAGTTGTAAGCAATTTTTAATGTGTTTTTGATACGAAAGTTTCAATATATTTTATATGATATAGTTATGATAATTTTGTATTCTCAATAGTCGGATTGGTGACAACAACTTTATAGGACAAATTCCTGACTTCATATTCCGAAGTTGGACAAATCTTGAAGAGATGTGAGAACTTAATTTAACATTTTCTTATTGTAGGTACATAACTCCCGAATGTTTTGGATATTTGGATCTTCTTCAAAGTTTGAAGTGCAGAGATTGCTCGTAAATATACTTTAAAAGGTATATAAAAATCATAAACATATTCTTCTTTATTAATATTTGGATGTTTCAAGCTCAACTTGTTTAGTTTACCTCTTAATTTTTTGGTTATATAGATTAATTACAAAATAAGTTTTAAGATCTGAAAACTCAAACTTAATGTCATAATTAGATGAACCTACTAGATTAAACACAAAGTTATTTTCGGTTTCCTCATTAATACTTCACTTCCCTGTAAATTTTTGACAGACATGTCTTCCATCAATTACATATTTAGGGTGTAATTGAGCTGAATCGAGCCTGAATATTGGAAAGCTTGAGCTTGACTTGAAATTCAGAGTTGGATACTTAGCTTGAGATATAATCAAGTTACTCGAGCTCAATTAAATTCTATATAAATTTTGTACTCAAGCGCCCGTGTGTCTACCTATATGGACAATTAGCAAGCTATCTACCAAGCCCTTTGCCGCTCTACATTGCACACACATATACACCAACTCAATTCAACATAATTAGTAACCCAAAGGCACATCTGAATACTCAATTCCATATCTATACACAAGGGCATACACTTCAAGCAAATCACTTTCAATTTTAACATAAGAGTTTTCCGAATATCAGCCTAACTTAATAGACCATTACAAAAAGACTTCAATGCATTACAAAGCCAACACTTTGGTCGACAATTACGACCTAACAATATACTCGAGTTCTATACATGCCATACTCAAAATAAGTCTAAATTGTTATCCAAAATGATGTTGATAGTGTGATTACCGAACTCCTACGACCACGATCCTCGAGCTATCTTGGCAATGCTACAAGGAAAAAGCGCAATGAAAGAGGGTAAGCATAAAGCTTAGTAAGTTTGCATGAAACTCGTATGGCAATATATTAATTCCTTATAACTCAACCATATCGGGATAATAGCAACATAAATTACAAGTGCATGGCTTACTTACTCCTGATAAGTTACTTAATAATTTCATACTTGCATTATAATCATGGTACCTGTGTCACTTGATCACATAAATTTGTACAATTTGCTGATGCAAAAGTAAACTTAACTTTCATCGTTCTTGTCATGAAATAATGCTTTATATTAATCTTTTATAACTTAACTTAGTACTATCTTTACTTACTTAACTTTCTTTCTTGGCTCATTTGCCCAATGAATTACCCGGAATAACTGAGGTTACTCAATCTCATCAAACATAAGTCTCGATGCCAATGCCATGTCCTAGACATGGTCTTACATGGGATCGCCTCAAGATGCCAATGCCATATCCCAGATATGGTCTTACATGGGATCCCTTAACTTAATGTTGATGCCATATCCCAGACATGGTCTTACACGAGATCTTCCTTTGATGTCGAAGCCATGTCCTCGACATGGTCTTACACGGATCATTCCTTGTATGGTGTCGATACCATGTCCAAGACATGGTCTTACACGAGACCTTCCTTGCTCGATGCTGATGCCATGTCCCAGACATGGTCTTACACAGGATCTACGTTCGGTACCGACGTCATGTCCTGGATATGGTCTTACACAGGATCTACGTTCGGTACCGACGCCATGTCCCAGACATGGTCTTATATAGGACCTGCATTTCTTGAGTGTCGATGCCATGTCTTGACATGGTCTTACACAGACTTTCCTTGTCTCATGTTGTGATATTAGTATCCTCATTATTTCGAGACTTCAACCGGGACTTTCTCTTACATATTCTCATTTACTATTCTCATCATGTTAACAATAATCACAACTTCATGGAAATAGTGTATATTATACAACATGATAAGAAACTTATATGAAAATGCATGTGAAACCTTAAATTCATACAAACTTACTTCGGTATTCGAAATGAGCTAACTCGACGGTCTAATCCGAGACTTTGTTCTTTCCCCGATCAAGTTAGGTTCTCGGTTCTTCTTGCTCTATAATAGAAAATTAGCTCATTTTAATACTCACATTAAATAAAGCATTTTAATAATAAAGCTTTGGCAAAACTACTATTTTGCCCCTAGACTTTGGCAAAATGACCATTTTGCCCGTAGGCTCGGAAATAAATTCTAATCATATTTCTACCTTCAACAAGCCTAGGTGAACATTTAATACTCTTATAGCTATCATCAAAACTCAACATTTCACATAATTACTATAAATTTGTAACCTTTTCATCAAGGTCCAATTAGGTGTTTTCAAGACAACACCTTTCACAAAAGTTGTTCATCTAACAACTAAGACTCAATTTCTTCCATAAAAAAATGCAGCAAATAAAAATGATAGCTCTCATGGCAAAACTTTAAACTTTACACAATATTGCACAATAGTCCCCTCATTTGAAAGCTTAAGCTTTAGGGGTCTCAAAAGTACAACTATTACTAAGAAAAATTATCAATATCACTTACTAAAATGGAGGAGAGCTTGCTGAAAATTTTGAGCTTTCAAACCTCTATTTTGCTTGCTAAAATCGGTGGAGAAAGATGGAGAGAGGGATGATAACTTTTCTTTTCTTATTTTAATATTAAAATAGCAATTTAGTCCGCCTACTATTACCAACTTTGACCAAAATTGTCCATCTTTGTCTCCTATGGATACAATGGCCGGCCAACTCACTTAAACAAGGCCAAGTTGCACATTTGGGACCTCCAATTAATAACCCATAGCTATTTGGCACCTCTAGCAACTAAAATAGAACTTTCGCACTTTATGCGATTTAGTCCTTTTTCGTGATTAAGCATGAAATCGCTAAAATTAAAGTACCAAAATTCTCATGTACTCATAAAATCATATACTAACTCATAAAATAACATGAAAATAATTTCCCTAACCTCGTATTAGTGATCCTGAGATCGTTGTTTCGACTAGCCCCTAAATCGGATTGTTACAATTCTCCCCCTTAAGTATTTTCGTCCCCGAAAATCTTACCAGTGAAATGGTTGGGGTATTGGTTTCTGATAGTTTCCTCGGGCTCCCATGTAGCCTCTTCAATTCCATGTCTTTGCCATAGCACTTTCACAAGGGCGATGCTTTTATTTCTTAGCTACTTGACCTTCCGAGCTAAAATCTTAATCGGTTCTTGACTATAAGTCATGTCGGGTTGAATTTCAATCTTGGTTGGTGTAATCACATGCGTAGCATCTGATTGATAGCGTTGTAACATAGACACATGAAACATGTCATGAATCTTCTCTAACTCAGACGGAAAATCTAGCCGATAGGCTATCAACCCAATTCTCTCAGTGATCTCATATGGTCCGATAAAACTGTAATATCCTAGATTTAGGGGTTATGCGGGCTTAGTGTGTGTTGGGATGTGGTTGAGAGGTTCCTAAAACCCTAGGGTGTAGGTGAGTGCCTTAGGGAAAATTGGATTTTTAAGCTTAGAAAAGGGAGCTAGGTGAAGGAGGTCTTAAGACAAATTGTGTGGGAGTTTTGACACAACAAGTGATGTGGTAAAGTGGCTTGGATGCTACCTTAGGGGCTTGGAAGGTTGCGTCAGCAAGGGGGTTCCAAGAGAGGAGGTTCGAATCACGTGGGCAGCATGGGAGTGTGTTTTTATTTTGCTTTTGGCGTCAAGACAAGGGGGAAGTGGTGGACGGCATTCGGGACTTTGGAAGATGAAGATAAGCCTTAGATTTCTTTTTAAATTTAAGCTAAGATTAGAAGATAATTATGGATTTATTTTATTTATTTTGAATGGGTGTTAAAGAGATAAAGGGGGAGAAGAAAGTGGGATATGATAGGAGGAAGGTTGGTGGCCGAATGTGGGATTCTTTGGGGGTGCCTAATCGGTTTTGAGGCATAGATAGGAAGAGTGTGCCGAAATTCATAGTTGATAACTTTGTTTCCTCTTCTTTTTCTCTTCAAGTTCGGCCATTTGGTGCTCTAGGTGAGTTGCCGAAATTTTTCTGCTTTCTCTTCTTATTCTTTTTCTTTCCTTCAACCTTTATTCTACACCTATTTCTTTGTGGCCGAATATCCCTTTGTTCTTTTGAACCTTAGCCGAATTTGGTAGCCTTTTTCTTCTCTTTTCTTTTCCTGAAATCTTTATAGCCGGAACCTTCTTCTTTGGAGAGCCATAGCCGAACCCTATAAGCCTTTATTTTCTTTTCTTCTTCATCACCATTTTGAGCCATAGCTGAATGTGCAACTACCATTTGAAAGGCTTAGCCGAATCTTGTTGTGAGTTTTAGAAGCCGAAACCTTTTTCTCTTTGAGTCTCTTCAAGCAACGTGGTGTCGAAGGAAGGAAACACTAAGGAGCCTTTCGGGATTTGAAGTGTTCAAGGTAAGCAACTATAATATTCGGCCAAGGGCCATTCTTCATAAGATTATGCTTAAGGCCGATTCTAATATGGTTTCACTCAGGGATTTCCACAACTTCATAGACCAGTGGTGATTCGGGATTTAGTTAAGCAAGGTAGGTGATTTGTAGTATTCGGCCATAGGCCATTTTATGAGTTTAAGTGATGACCGATTTCTGATTTTGGTTTTTAGGAGCAAATCGACAGGAATAAGGGAGTTTCGGGATTGAGTAGACTGTGCCAAAAAGGTGTGTAGTTATCGCACTGTTCTCCCATTATTTATGTATGTTGTTATATATATGTATATGATGTGAATAGTAGCCGACAATAATGGCTAAGATGGTGGATACCCATGATGGGTAATCGAGTAACCAGGTCAGTATTTTATGACGTTAATTTACATATGGTATATGCATGAAATTGTGATGGCATGTGATGTATATTTGTTCCAGTGATATGTTGTCATGATACATATATATGCATGGGGCCTGGGATATGATCAAAGAAGGACAGGGTGTACATATTTATGTACGTGGTCTAATGTTAGCCTTGTGCTACATTAGCGCTTGATGTTGGCTGTGTGCTTCATCAAGGTGGGATGTTGGCTATGTGCCACATCGTGGGCGGATGATAGTTGTGTGCATCACCGTGGATCGAGGATGACCTCGAGTCACCTCGTGGATATTGATATGTGGGGTCACTTGGGTGATCGGTGGCTTAGCCACGGCTTTGAGCAGCATGACTGCCAAAGAGATGTGTAGCGGTTGGAGGGCGATTTAGTAATCCCCTGGTGTGTGCGGCAGGTACGAGGGTGTGTAGTGGATGGACTCTAGGTGGGGTTGGGATGCATTTTTGCATGACTGATTATGTGGATCAATATGGGTATGGGCCAAGCCCAATATGTGAAATTATGTGGATGAATTGCCTTACCATCTGATTTGTGATTGATGTGTGGATGTGGGCCGAGCCCATGTGTGGAGGCATGTGAAATAATTACACACTGAGTCTGTTGACTCACCCAAAATTTTTTTTACCAACATCGCAGGTGATTCGTGATGCTTAGACCGGGTTGGAGTGGATACGAGATGGCCCATGCAGAAGAAGTTTCTACTTATTTTAATAAAATTTATATTTTTAGTATTTTAAGTATTTATTTATTGTAATAAGGCCACTTTAAGTATTTGAGGTTTATTATTATGTTTTAAGGTGGATTGACGATTAAGTTAATATTCGGGAATGTTTCTTTTAAAGAGTAAATTTATACTTTGATAAATTATTTTAAAGTTTTAAATCTAACAACTTAATTTTATTGTGGAATTTAAATTATACAAAGTTTTAGTAAAGAAAACAAATTTTTATGTTTTTATCTATAAGTGAAATCGGTTTTCAAACGTTTTCCGCAGTGGCATTCTAAATTCGGCCGTGGCTCGTGGGCTGGGTTTGGGGTGTTACAAAAACACGAACTCAACTTGCCTTTCCGGCCAAATCTAAGTACTTTCTTCCACGGTGACACTTTCAAAAATACTCTATCACCAACTTGATACTCGATCTCTTTCCTTTTTAAACCTGAGTAGGATTTTTGTCTGTCAGAAGCAGCCTTTGAACAATCTCGGATCACTTTCACCTTCTCTTAAGTTTCCCTAACCAAATCAACCCCGTGAATTTGGTTTTCCTTGAGTTTAGTCCAGTATAACGTTGTTCGGCACTTACCCCCATATAATGCTTCATAAGGCGCCATCTTTAAACTTGATTGAAAACTATTATTGTAGGCGAATTCTACCAATGGAAGGTAGTTATCCTAACTACCTTGGAACTCAAGAACACAGCACTGGAGCATATCTTCGAGTACTTGTATTACTCTTTTCGACTGACCGTCGATTTGGGGATGGAAAGTTGTACTAAAGTTCAACTTTGTACCCAAAGCCTCCTGCAAATTTTTCCAAAATCTAGATGTGAATCTCGGATCCCTATCCGATATAATCGACAAGGGCACTCCATGAAGCCTTACTATTTCTGAAACATACAAGCTTGCCAACTTGTCGAGTGAGTAATCAACTCGCATAGGTATAAAATGGGCTGACTTCGTAAGCTTATCGACTACAACCCATACAACATCTTTCTTGCTCGGTGTCAACGGTAAACCCGTTACAAAGTCCATAGTAATACGGTCCTATTTCCACTCGGGAACCATAATTGGCTAAAGCAGGCTTGAAGGTACTTGGTGCTCAGCCTTTACTTGCTGACAAATTAAGCATTTTGACACAAACTCTGAAATATCTTTCTTCATACTTGGCCACCCATACAATTGCTTTAGGTCATTATACATCTTGGTGCTACCCAGGTGCACAGATAAACATCCGCTATGTGCCTCACGCAAAATATTCTAAATAATCTCATCGTTCCTCGGTACACAAACTCTATATCTGAATATCAGGTATCCATCAGAATTGACTCAAAAATCGGACTCAACACCCGACTCGCATCGAGCTCTCTTGACTTGTAAGTCACTGTCATCTTTTTGAGCCTCATAGATTTCTTGAAGAAATAATGGTCTAGCCTTCAACTCGACTAGAATAGAACCATCCTCAAACATAGTCATTTGTGTAATCATGGCTCTTAATGTAAATAAGGATTTTCTGCTTAAAGCATCGGCAACCACGTTCGCCTTTCTCGGATGGTAATCAATGACTAGCTCATAATCTTTTATCAATTCTAACCATCTTCGCTGCCTCAAGTTCAATTCCTTTTGAGTCATCAAGTACTTTAAACTCTTGTGGTCAATGACTATCCGACATTTTTCACCATATAAATGGTGTCTCCAAATCTTCAGCACAAAAACTATGGCAGCCAACTCTAAATCATGCTTTGGGTAATTCTTCTCATGTGGATTTAGCTGTCTGGAGGCATATGTTATCACCTTGCCTTCTTGCATAAGTACGCAGCCTAATCCATTTAAGAAGGCATCGCTGTAAATCACAAATTCTTTTCCCGACTCGGGTTGCACCAGGACTGGAGCCTCTATCAATATTGCCTTCAATTTCTCAAAACTCTATTGACACTTCTCCGTCCAGTCGAACTTTACATTTTTCTGTAACAATTTCGTCATTGGGGTCACTATCATGGAAAACCCCTTGACGAACCGCCTGTAGTAGCCAGCTAGGTCTAGAAAACTTCTAACTTCAGATACATTTTTCGACAGTTTCCAATCCACAATAGCCGATTTCTTACTTGGGTCAGATCGGACTCCATCTTTTGAGACAATATGTCCCAAAAATCCAACTTCCTTAAGCCAAAACTCACTTTTGCTAAACTTGGCGTACAGCTGATTATCCCGTAGAATCTGTAGAACTGTTCTTAAGTGCTCAGCATGCTCATTCTCCTCCCGGGAATATATCAGTATATCATCAATAAAAGCAACAATTAACTTGTCTAAGTATGGCCGAAAATGCGATTCATTAAATCCATGAACACCGCAGGAGCATTTGTCAAACCGAAGGGCATAACTAAAAATTCATAGTGCCCATACCTCGTTCAAAAAGCTGTCTTAGGCACATCTGAGTCTTTTACTCTCAACTGATAGTATCTTGACCTCAAGTCTATCTTGGAGAACACAGTGGCTCCCTTCAGTTGGTCGAACAAATCATCGATTCTTGGCAATGGGTACTTGTTCTTCACTGTTACTTTGTTAAGCTGTCTGTAGTCTATGCACAATCTTATAGAGCCATTTTCCTTTTTCACAAATAATACTGGAGCACCCCATGGAGAACAACTCGGCCTAACAAAACCTTTGTCCATTAAATCTTGCAACTGTGCCTTTAATTCTTTCAACTCGGTTGGAGCCATCCTGTAAGGAGCAATTGATATCTGGACAATACTAGGAACTAACTCGATGCCAAACTCAACCTCTCTAACCAGAGGCAATCTTGGCAATTCCTCGGGAAAAACATTCGAGTACTCACATACTATCGGCACTGCCTCAATCTTTAACCTGGTTTCTTTGGCATTCAACACAAAGGCAAGATACGCCTCATACCCTTTTCTTATATACCTCTGGGCCGTCATGTGAGAAATCACTACCGGTGACCCATCTTGTTCATCCTATTCAACATGAAGGGTACCCCCATTTTCACATCTCAACTCAATATATTTCTTTCCACAGTTTACTATCACATCATGAGTGGTTAACCAATCCATACCAAGAATGATATCAAATTCAGCAAATGGCAATAGCATGAGGTTGGCCTCAAAGTAATGACCTCTAATCATTAAGGGACAATCTTTGCGTACTTTATCGACTAACACACTTTTTCCTAGTGGATTGGACACCTTAATCACAAACTCTATGGACTCTACAGGCATACTCATACTAGATACTAATGTCATGAAAATATATGAGTGGGTGGATCCGGGATCTATTAAAGCAATAACTTTAGTATCATGAAGAGAAAAGGTACCCGTAATAACAACAGGAGAAGATGCCTCTTCACGAGCGCAAATAGCATAAGTCCTTGCAGGCACCCTACCCTCAGGTCTCGCAGCCTGCTCTCTAGGGTTACCTTTACTGCTTGCTCCACTTCCGAGGTTCCTCTGTTGTCTCCCGCTATTAGTGCTTCCCGATCTTGCACTCTAAATTTTCTCTTTTTCAACCATCTCAGGGCATTCTCTAATAAAATTATTTTGGGGACCACACTTAAAAGAAGCATTTTCATGTGCTCTACATTCATCAGGGTGATGTCTGCCGCTTTGGGGCCATTTCGGTCTATTAGATCGAATGTTCCCAACACTCGCAACTGAAGTAGATTGAGCCTTATTCCCTGAATACTGTTTACTCTTACTTCTGCTTGAAAACCCGGCTGAAGTAGCCGATCGGGTGGAGAAACCTCTTGACTTCTTGGAGGAGGACTGAAAGGACTTCCTCCATCGTCTCTTTCTCAAGTCACGAGACTCCATCTCAGCTTTTCTTTTCTCTTTAACTAGTTCTTCGGCTTTACAAGCCCAATCCACTAACACAACAAACTCCTTCAACTCTAGGACAGCAACAAACAACTTAATGTCTTCGTTTAGTCTGTCCTTAAATCTCTTGCACATGATGGCTTCAATGGATACACACTCTCGAGCATATTTACCGAGTCTCACAAGCTCGCGCTCATACTCTGTTACTGACATCTTGTCTTGCTTCAACTCTAGGAACTCCTTCCTTTTCTAGTCAATAAATTTTTGGCTGATGTACTTCTTTCTGAATTCTTCTTGGAAAAACTCCCATGTAACCCTTTCCCTTGGTACCACCGCCATAAGGGTATTCCACCATTGATAAACGGAATCTCTCAGAAGTGAAACAACACATTTCATGCACTCTTCAGGTGTGCACGACAACTCATTAGATACCCTAATGGTATTTTCAAGCCAAAAACTCAGCTTTTTCAGGATCATCTTTTTTGCTAGCTCGAAATTCCTCTGCCCATTGTTTCCGGATCCTATCAACCGGAGGTCTTTCTCTTCTCACTACCTCTACCACTTGAGGGGCTACAGAGGTAGGCTGAGGAATAGGCGGGGGTGGAGGAGGTGGAGCATTCGGATTTGCTCGGACGTACTCTGTATACCAATTACACATTATTCGGAGAAAGGCTTCTTGGGCCTCTTCTCCCTGACCCAAAGTCTCGGGACTACTTTCAACTGGTCCAGTCCCTTGCGCGGGAGCCGGTGCATTACTTGCTGTATCATCAGCTGCAGCTCGATCAGGATCAGGATCCATTAACTATATGAAAATACAATTTAAGCCGTCAGGAGTCGTCACACACTCATATATAGATTCTCATACGTATGGCATGTACAACTAGAATCATACTTACGCTACGTTAGTCCTAGAACCGATTAAACCGTAGCTCTAACACCAATAAATGTAACACCCGTTACCCGTATTCAAGCCGGAATAGGGTTTGAGGCATTACCTAACTAATCTAGCTTAAACATCATGAACAGGGTTGTAAAATTTCATTTCAAACCCATCTCTTACACATGCTCAGCCTAGGAAGCCCTAGACATACTTCCGAGAGGTATCGGAACTATTTCGGGAACCTTTACGTGTTCGAGAAACTTTCCAAAAAAGTAGGGGCCACACGCCCGTATTGGTCTAGGGACACACCCGTGTCCCCTAAGGCATGCCCGCTTACACACATGTCGACACTGACTGATTCTGCACGGCCTTGACACATCTGTGGCCCTGGCCCGTGTGCCAAACCTTGGCATTCTGACTTAACCACACGGTCTATACACACGTCCGTATGCTCCAGCCGTGTGACGATTTAAATTCCAAGTGCAAAGTACAGACTTCACACGGCCTGGGTATACGCCCGTGTGCTAGTCGTGCCTCACACACTGTCTAGACACACGTCCGTGTGTCTACCTATATGGACAATTAGTAGGCTATCTACCAAGCCCTTTGCCACTCCATATTGCACACACATGTACACCAACTCAATTCAACATAATTAGTAACCCAAAGACACATCTGAATACTCAATTCCATATCTATACACAAGGACATACACTTCAAGCAAATCACTTTCAATTTTAACATAAGAGTTTGCCGAATATCAGCCTAACTTAATAGACCATTACAAAAAGACTTCAATGCATTACAAAGCCAACACTTTGGTCGACAATTATGACCTAACAAAATACTCGAGTTCTATACATGCCATACTCAAAATAAGTCTAAATTGTTATACCAAAGTGATGTTGATAGTGTGATTTCCGAACTCCTACGACCACGATCCTCGAGCTATCTTGGCAATGCTACAAGGAAAAAATGCAATGAAAGAGGGTAAGCATAAAGCTTAGTAAGTTTGCATGAAACTCGTATGGCGATATATTAATTCCTTATAACTCAACCATATCGAGATAAGAGCAACATAAATTACAAGTGCATGGCTTACTTACTCCTCATAAGTTACTTAATAATTTCATACTTGCATTATAATCATGGTACTTGTGTCACTTGATCATATAAATTTGTACAATTTGCTGATGCAAAAGTAAACTTAACTTTCATCTTTCTTGTCATGAAATAATGCTTTATATTAACCTTTTATAACTTAACTTAGTACTATCTTTACTTACTTAGCTTTCTTGCTTGGCTCATTTGCCCGATGAATTACCTGGAATAACTGAGGTTACTCAATCTCATCAAACATAGGTCTTGATGCCAATGCCATGTCCCAGACATGGTCTTACATGGGATCGCCTCATCATGCCAATGTCATATCCCATATATGATCTTACATGGGATCCCTTAACTTAATGTCGATGCCATGTCCCAGACATGGTCTTACACGAGATCTTCCTTTGATGCCGAAGCCATGTCCCCGACATGGTCTTACATGAAACATTCCTTGTATGGTGTCGATGCCATGTCCCAGACATGGTCTTACATGAGACCTTCCTTGTTCGATGCTGATGCCATGTCCCAGACATGGTCTTACACAGGATCTACATTCGGTACCGACGTCATGTCCTAGATATGGTCTTACACAGGATCTACGTTCGGTACCGACGCCATGTCCCAGACATGGTCTTATACAGGACCTACATTCCTTGAGTGCCGATGCCATGTCTTAACATGGTCTTACACAGACTTTCCTTGTCTCATGTTGTGATATTAGTATCCTCATTATTCCGAGACTTCAACCGAGACATTCTCTTACATATTCTCATTTACTATTCTCATCATGTTAACAATAATCATAACTTCATGGAAATAGTGTATATTATACAACATGATAAGAAACTTATATGAAAATGCACGTGAAACCTTAAATTTATACAAACTTACTCCGGTATTCGAAATAAGCTAACTTGACGGTCTAATCCGAGACTTTGTTCTTTCCCCGATCAAGTTGGATTCTCGGTTCTTCTTGCTCTATAATAGAGAATTAGCTCATTTTAATACTTACATTAAATAAAGCATTTTAATAATAAAGCTTTGGAAAAATTACTATTTTGCCCCTAGACTTTGGCAAAATGACCATTTTGCCCCTAGGCTCGGAAATAAATTCTAATCACATCTCTACCTTCAACAAGCCTAGGTGAACATTTAATACTCTTATAGCTATCATCAAAACTCAACATTTCACATAATTACTATAAATTTGTAACCTTTTCATCAAGGTCCAATTAGGTGTTTTCAAGACAACACCTTTCACAAAAGTTGTTCATCTAACAACTAAGACTCAATTTCTTCCATAAAAAAAATGCAGCAAATAACAATGATAGATCTCATGGCAAAAATTTAAACTTTACACAATATTGCACAATAGTCCCCTTATTTGAAAACTTAAGCTTTAGGGGTCTCAAAAGTACAACTATTACTAAAAAAAATCATCAAAATCACTTACTAAAATGGAGGAGAGCTTCCTGAAAATTTTGAGCTTTCAAA
This sequence comes from Gossypium australe, assembly GCA_005393395.2. NCBI lineage: Eukaryota > Viridiplantae > Streptophyta > Magnoliopsida > Malvales > Malvaceae > Gossypium > Gossypium australe. The sequence goes on along the minus strand of CM016621.1, from coordinate 92,009,197 downwards.
CCTCTATTTTTCTTGATAAAATCAATGGAGAAAGATGGAGAGAGGGATGATATCTTTTCTTTTCTTATTTTAATATTAAACTAGCAATTTAGTCCACCTACTATTACCAACTTTGACCAACATTGTCAATCTTTGTCTCCTATGGATACAATGGCCGGCCAACTCACTTAAACAAGGCCAAATTGCACATTTGGGACCTCCAATTAATAACCCATAGCTATTTGGCACCTCTAGCAACTAAAATAGAACTTTTGCACTTTATGCGATTTAGTCCTTTTTCGCGATTAAGCATGAATCGCTAAAATTAAAGTACCAAAATTCTCATTTACTCATAAAATCATATAATAACTCATAAAATAACATGAAAATAATTTCCCTAACCTCGAATTAGTGATCCTGAGATCGTTGTTCCGATTAGCCCCTAAATCGGGCTGTTACACCACTAGATGTACAGTCTCCATGGAAATTCCATTTTCTATACCCCCGAATAAAGCCATCAACAATTAGATGTTCGTAGAAAACTTCATGATAATGCCAATTGATATTGCCACACTTCTTACACGGGCAAAGAATCAAATTTTCTTGGCTTGCATTTTGAAATGCAAATTTTAGAAAAGTTTCTACTCCATTTCGATAGTCATTGCTTACCCTTGACAAATTCATCCAAGTCCTTTCCATTTCGTAGTTGTTGAAGTCTAAAGTTGACAATAAATTACACGGGTAAGTTATGATATGATATATATTTATGTATCATGTAAGTTATGTAAGTTATGAAATTTGATCTTAAAATTATGTAAGTTATGAATTATGTAATTTATGAAATTTGATCTTTAAATTATATAACGACCCGAAATTGAGCCTAGTAGAATTGGGCCCATTGGGCCTTGGGTGTAGGAGTGTTTAAAATTTTTTTTGAGAACAAGAGAACGGCATTATTTCAAGTTGGACTTATTAGGAAGTTGATTTTGGAAAGTTACGGGGTCCTAGGAAGTTTCAGGTTCAAGTTGGGCCTTAGTAAAAATTTTCGTGTTTAAGCACTTTAAGGAAGAGAAGGTAAGTGGCATCAAGGATTAAGGATATAAGTGTGCATTTTGCTAGCACAAGGTGTAACACCCCAAACCCGGCCCATACGTTTCAACCAGATCTGGTATGCTACGGGTTTGATGTTGAAAACATAGTTCCTTATCGGTTTCGGAAATCGCAAGTTAATTAGAAAATTTTTGAATAAATAAGTGACATTTGAAAAGAAACCTTGTATTATTATTGTTAGGTGTAAATAAACCCTAGATATAAATTCATAAGTTGCAAATATTAAAAAAACTACTTAGGCGAATATAAACTATGGGGCCTTATTACCTAAATTTTCCCAAAATAAAACTTAAAGGAAAAACTGAAAATAATCTATAGAAATAAAAACTTGATGGCCCCTCGAGTCCGTCTCGGCTCCCATGTCCACGATCTACTGCTCATCTGAAAAGTTAGGGAAAAATAATAGGGTGAGTCACCAAGACTCAGTGTGTAAATCCCGAAAACACATAAAAGGCTTGGGCCCACAAACACATTATGAGCCCTGGCCCATACACAATGGCAACAATCATAATCACATGACAGATAATAAATGATGCAAAGCCCAACCCATCCTAGAATTCCATCCTCTACACACCAACCCATACCAACCATCACACCTTGGGGATTTCTACAATCAACCCTCCATCTGCTACACACCAAAACGACAGTCGTACTGCCTATTCCTATCAATCAGGAATTTTAATGTGGGTTTTCTACCACCGATCACCAAGTGACCTAACATTTCATTTCGTGGGTTTTCTACCACCGATCACCATGTGATCTAACATTTCATTAGGTGGGTTTTCTACCACCGATCACCATGTGATCTAACATTTCATTAGGTGGGTTTTCTACCACCGATCACCAAGTGACCTATCATGCACTTCCCCTTCAATATCGTGATCCCACCCCATGCATACACACATAAAGAAAACATCAAGCAGACTTACATATATTTTGATACACATAGGGAGATCTAGGTTTACGTACCTGGCATCCTTGCCTAACCCATTTAGGGTTCCATTCGACTGTCTATACAGCCTCTTTCCGGCTTTTTAGCCCATAACATATATATAGACATACATACAAGATTAATAGTGTGTTAGAGACCTACACACAACTATTCATACAGCCTCATTTTTCGGCTTTTCAGCCCCTAACAGGTATAATACAAAATAAAACTTATGTGATAAGGATCTACACACAACTGTTCATACAACCTCATTTTCCGGCTTTTAGCCTATGCATATAGTACAGATTAACTAGTGTGATAGAGATCTACACACGACTGTTCATACAGCCTCATTTTTCGGCTTTTCAGCCCCTAACATAAGCATACATATATTCATACAGATTAGTAGTGTGTTAGAGATCTACACACGACTGTTCATACAGCCTCATTTTCTGGCTTTTCAGCCCCTAATAGGTATAATACAAAATAAAACTTATGTGATAAGGATCTACACACGACTGTCCATACAACCTCATTTTCCGGCTTTTCAGCCCCTAACAGGTATAATATAAAATAAAACTTATGTGATAAGGATATACACACCTGATTACCGTTATAACGAGACCCTCTAAGTCGACGTCATCCGTAGCCAACACCACCGCTATCTGCCTTGAAATCCCAAAAAGAGTATGAGATTCAGGGACTAGTGTTTCTGACTTTTAGATCTAAGAGATCTACTTACTAGAGAAGATTCGGCTACTCCTAGAGGATTCCAGCTTTTTGCGAAAATCAAGAAGAGAAGATGATTCGAAGAAATCTATAGAGATTCGACTTTTAGAAGAAAGAAGAGAAGAGAATAATAGAGTTTTCGGCTTTTATAAGAAATAAGAGAATGGAGTTTTTAGCTTTTAGAAGAAAGAAGAGAATAATGGAGTTTTCGGCTTTTAGAAGAAAGGAGAGAATAATGGAGTTTCGGCTTTTAGAAGAAAGAAGAGAATAATGGAGTTTTCTTTTCGGCTTTTAGAAGAAAGAAGAGAGTAATGGAGTTTTCAGCTTTTAGAAGAAAGAAGAGAATAATGGACTTTTCGGCTTTTAGAAGAAAGAAGAGAATAATAGGGTTTTCGGCTTTTAGAAGAAAGAAGAGAAAAGAATAATAGGGTTTTCGGTTTTTAGAAGAAAGAAGAGAAAAGAATAATGGGGTTTTCGGCTTTTAGAAGAAAGAAGAGAGAAGAATAATGGAGTTTTCGGCTTTTAGAAGAAAGAAGAGAAAGAAAAGGTGGAAACCCTAATTGTCGCAAAATAAAGAACAGAACCCTCCCTATTTATAGAAATTTCGGCTAACTCCTAGCCTTGTAGATAGCTCCTATCTTTTCTCCTATTATCTTCCATATTATCAACTATAATATCTACATTATCTTATTCATATAAATCCTCCTATTTTTGAGCCTTGTTGCCATCCACTCCACCTAACCCAAATGCCGAAAATTAGCTAACTTAAACTAAAAGAATTGGGCTCCATTAAACTTAAATTTGGGCCCCTTATTCCCTTGTGTGGCGTAACCTCCTTGCTCCTTAAGTGGCGCCACTGACCACTGGGCCACAAGCCCATTTTGATGTTTTAAACACTGATACTACCTTTTAAACCTTATAATGCCCAAACCGATAATTTTAACCAAGGCCTCTGCCTAAGCCTGAGCCCAATTTGGACCCCTAACACTTAAATTAACTCATTACACATGTTCACCCATTAAACGCATAGGCCCAAAAATTCAGGATGTTACAGTTCTACCCCCTTAAAAAAATTTCATCCTCAAAATTTCCAACTAACTATTAATCGTACTACCCAAGTCTCACCACTACGCTTTCGCTGCGCACTCTAATTCTAAAGCCAAAAGAAACACTTAGTATACTATGGTAGAGTACGCACCGATATTCGCATCTAGAGCGTCCTCGTCCCCTTGTACTCATTCTATCGATTCACGTTTATCTGATTAAAATTTTATGAATTATTAGTTTTCTTCCACTGATTAACCCCGAACAGTCTTATGAATAGTAGTTTTAAGGGTAGTTCTTTCGAATTCGCAGTTATACCTACAATTCAGTCTCAAGTTCACATCACCTAGTTCTAAGAAGCACATACATTCAATCATCACACACCAACATACATATAACATCCGTGAACTCACATTCCTCACTTAAAGAGTATCTTCGTCATTTCACTACCCAGGGGTTTTTCCGTAGTTTTGCCCTACAGGGTATTTTCCAAAATATAGTATCTTGGTGATTTTCTTCGAATTAGAGGTACTTTGGTACATATTTTTTTTAAAGCAAGGGTATTTTTGGAAAATAAATTTTTTTAAACAAAACGAGGGTATTTTGGTAATTTCCTCAAAATGGGGTATCTTGGTTTTGTTCCCGAAATAGAGATATTTTGATGTTGTTGTTGTTGTTTGTTTTTTTTAAAGCAGGAGTACTTTGGAAAATTTAATTTCGCAAACCGGGTTACTCTTATAAGTATAGGGGTTTTCGGGTAAATTTGCAAAACATGGGTATTTCATAAAATCACGGTCGTTTTGAAAATTTTACAAACCAAAGGTATTTTGGAAATTTTGCCAACCGGAGTGTTTCGGTAATTTCTCAAATTTTGGTAGTTTTACAATTCTGGGGTATTCTAGGAACTTCTCACAAATCAAGTGTATTTTGGAAATTTTAGAAAACTTAGGGGTATTTCGATTGTGAAATAGGGTGGCTGGTCCCTTTCGGGTTTTAATTATAGATTTTGGCCTGTCAACAAGTCCTCGTGGCTAAGGTGAACAATCACTACGCACCAGGTAGGATTCTAGCGAAGAGGAGGTGAGTCACTAGGACTGCTTAAATACCAAGCTCTCCCTGAATCCAATCCTAGACATGCGCATGCCTGTTGCCACACCCTAACCCATCGACTCGTTCACGGGTTTGTTTAGTTGGATTAAGTCTTATGAATTTAAAGAGTTGTTTAAACTAAGCCTAAAGTCCATTAATGCCTAACATATTAGTCTACGTCCATAAAGCCCATCAACCCAACAAGTGTATCACATCAAGAGTTAGAATACTTACCTGCGTGGATCGGGTGCCGGTAGACTCGAAGGCCATATCTTCTTCTAGATTTTTTTTTCAAATTCACATCAACTTTACAAGACATTACTAAGCCCATTTCACAGCCCGAGTTTTGAACTGGGCTCTGATACCAAATTGTAACACCTCAAACACGGCCCATACGTTTCGACCAGATCTAGTATGCTACGGGTTTATGTTGAAAACATAGTTCCTTATCGATTTCGAAAATCATAAAAAATTTTTGAATAAATAAGTGACATTTGAAAAGAAACCTTATATTATTATTATTAGGTATAAATAAACCCCTGACATAAATTCATAAGTTGAAAATATTAAAAAAACTACTTAGGCGAATATAAACTATGGGGCCTTATTACCTAAATTTTCCCAAAATAAAACTTAAAGGAAAAACCAAAAATAATCTATAGAAATAAAAACTTGATGGCCCCTCGAGTCCGTCTCGGCTCCCATGTCCACGATCTACTACTCATCTGAAAAGTTAGGGAAAAATAATAGGGTGAGTCACCAAGACTCAGTGTGTAAATCTCGAAAACACATAAAAGGCTTGGGCCCACAAACACATTATGAGCCCTGGCCCATACACAATGGCAACAATCATAATCACATGACAGATAATAAATGATGCAAAGCCCAACCCATCCTAGAATTCCATCCTCTACACACCAACTCGTACCAACCATCACACCTTGGGGATTTCTACGTTCAACCCTCCATCCACTACACACCAAAACGACAGCCGTACTGCCTATTCCTATCAATCAGGAATTTTAACGTGGGTTTTCTACCACCGATCACCAAGTGACCTAACATTTCATTTCGTGGGTTTTCTACCACCGATCACCATGTGATCTAACATTTCATTAGGTGGGTTTTCTACCACCGATCACCATGTGATCTAACATTTCATTAGGTGGGTTTTCTACCACCGATCACCAAGTGACCTATCATGCACTTCCCCTTCAATATCGTGATCCCACCCCATGCATACACACATAAAGAAAACATCAATCAAACTTACATATATTTCGATACACATAGGGAGATCTATGTTTACGTACCTGGCATCCTTGCCTAACCCATTTAGGGTTCCATTCGACTGTCTATACAACCTCTTTCTGGCTTTTTAGCCCATAACATATATATAGACATACATACAGGATTAATAGTGTGTTAGAGACCTACACAGGACTATTCATACAGCCTCATTTTCCGGCTTTTCAGCCCCTAACAGGTATAATACAAAATAGAACTTGTGTGATAAGGATCTACACACAACTTTTCATACAGCCTCATTTTCCGGCTTTTAGCCCATGCATATAGTACAGATTAACTAGTGTGATAGAGATCTACACACGACTGTTCATACAGCCTCATTTTTCATCTTTTCAGCCCCTAACATAAACATACATATATTAATACAAATTATTAGTGTGTTAGAGATCTACACACGACTGTTCATACAGCCTCGTTTTTCGGCTTTTCTGCCCCTAACATGTATAATACAAAATAAAACTTATGTGATAAGGATCTACACACGACTGTTCATACAACCTCATTTTCTGACTTTTCAGCCCCTAACAGGTATAATATAAAATAAAACTTATGTGATAAGGATCTACACACCTGATTACCGTTATAATGAGACCCTCTAAGTCGACGCTATCCGTAGCCAACACCACCGCTATCTGCCTTGAAATCCCGAAAAGAGTATGAGATTCAGGGACTAGTGTTTCTGGCTTTTAGATCTAAGAGATCTACTTACTAGAGAAGATTCGGCTACTCTCAGAGGATTCCAGCTTTTTGCGAAAATCAGGAAGAGAAGATGATTCGAAGAAATCTATAGAGATTCGGGTTTTAGAAGAAAGAAGAGAAGAGAATAATGGAGTTTTCGGCTTTTAGAAGAAAGAAGAGAATGATGGAGTTTTGAGCTTTTAGAAGAAAGAAGAGAATAATGGAGTTTTCGGCTTTTAGAAGAAAGGAGAGAATAATGGAGTTTCGGCTTTTAGAAGAAAGAAGAGAATAATGGAGTTTTCTTTTCAGCTTTTAGAAGAAAGAAGAGAGTAATGGAGTTTTCAGCTTTTAGAAGAAAGAAGAGAATAATGGACTTTTCGGCTTTTAGAAGAAAGAAGAGAGTAATGGAGTTTTCGGCTTTTAGAAGAAAGAAGAGAATAATGGAGTTTTCATCTTTTAGAAGAAAGAAGAGAATAATGGAGTTTTCGACTTCTAGGAGAAAGAAGAGAAAAGAATAATGGGGTTTTCGGCTTTTAGAAGAAAGAAGAGAAAAGAATAATGGGGTTTTCGGCTTTTAGAAGAAAGAAGAGAAAAGAATAATGGAGTTTTCGGCTTTTAGAAGAAAGAAGAGAAAGAAAAGGTGGAAACCCTAATTGTCGCAAAATAAAGAAGAGAACCCTCCCTATTTATAGAAATTTCGGCTAACTCCTAGCCTTGTAGATAGCTCATATCTTTTCTTCTTTTATTTTCCATATTATCAACTATAATATCTACATTATCTTATTCATATAAATCCTCCTATTTTTTAGCCTTGTTGCCATCCACTCCACTTATCCCAAATGCCGAAAATTAGCTAACTTAAACTAAAAGAATTGGGCTCCATGAAACTTAAATTTGGGCCCCTTATTCCCTTGTGTGGAGTCACCTCCTTGCTCCCTAAGTGGCGCCATTGACCACTAGGCCACAAGCCCATTTTGATGTTTTAAACACAGATACTACTTTTTAAACCCTATAATGCCTAAACAGATAATTTTAACCAAGGCCTCTGCCTAAGCCTGAGCCCAATTTGGACCCCTAACACTTAAATTAACTCATTACACGTGTTCACCCATTAAACGCATAGGCCCAAAAATTCAGGATGTTACACAAGGAGTCTATTGGTAAAGGTGGAAAGTGGCATGTGGAGTGTGGAGTGTACTAATGGTCTAAGGTTCGAATCACATTTATTGCATTTTTGATTAATTTTTGTGCTATTCATCCAAAGTGTTGGTCAAGGCTTTAATAAGGTAAGGAAGACTTTTTAATTTGGGAAAGATGACTAAGGATTATGGTAAGGAGAAAAGCAAGGGAAAAGGGAGGAAAGAAATGAAGGAAAATGGTAAGAGAAGGGAACATGTTGGCCTATTATGTGGAGGATATTTTGGAAAGATTATTTTGGGTCAACTTTCATCTTTTGGTAAAGATGATACATGGTTTGGGAGGTGTGTTTAGGGAGCATATTCGGCCATTAGTATGTGAGTGTGCCGAAAGTTGTTGGCATTTTTGTGCTTTTTGAAGACTTTTACTTCAAGCTTTTTGGGTTATTTTCTCTCAACTTGTGTTGTCAAATTTCTTTGTGATATTTATTTCTATTCTCAACCCTTTCTTCAGTCTTCTTTTTCTTTCAACCCATAACCGAAACATCAACTTCATCTCATAGCCGAAACTTGGTTTTTGTGGTTACCGAAGCTTCTTTGCCTTCTCGGGTTTTCGGTGGTTGCAAGGTAGTGTTCTTCCTCTTCTTTTATTTTCTTCTTGTTTCTCTTTTACTTCCTTTTCTAAAACCGATTATTCACCCTGTTCTTTTGACCAAGGCTGAATCTATTCCTTGCTACTTCCATCTTCGTGGTTCTCTTGGTATGGGCCGAATCGATAGAGTGTTAGCTTACACTCTTGTCATCTTTCTAGCCTTTGGCTTTCGGAAGAGGGTTGGTAAGTAGAGTCTCAAAGTACTTTATCGGAGGGCCAATCGATCACCTATCCCTCGTAATAAGAGACTCGGATTGTTGGTAAGGATATAGATTGTTAATCAATCGCAATACTTGGTTGAAGTTGTAAATTGGGCTTTGGACTAATTGTTGACCGATTGTACCTTTAGGTGCCGCGGAGAGTATCGTGTTACGGGTTCCGAATAAGGTGTGTAATCTCGTACCGTTCCAAATACATGTTTGAAATGGTGTGTAATCTCATTGTAATAACCAAATTTGCCTGGCCCATTAAAGCCCAATAAACAAAATAATAAAGCCCAAACAAAGTCAAACAAAATAAGCCCAATAAAAAACAGTCCATTTGAATGTCCAATTACAAAACCAACACCAGACCTAAATTTAATACAAATTACAGGTCCCATTTACAAACCCTAACCCAAGCCAGCCCAAACCCGAATAACCCACTAAGCCCAATTCAAACCCCAAACCCAACAAGCCCAAATGCCCAGAAACCCTAGCCCCTTTAGCCTAAACATTCCAGCCAACAAAGAACACTAGTCCCTAACGCAGCCGCCGCATGTCTGCCTCCTGACCTTCCCACTCCCACGCGCGCCCTTTCAGATCCGCGCATCCCTCGCCCGCACGCTTCTGCCACCACGCGCCTCAGCCTCCGCGCACGCCTCCACCAGCGCCTCCCCAGGCCTCGGCCAACGCCACACGCCTCTGACGTCTCCACTCTCAGCACACCACGCGCCTCTAGCTTCGCACACCCGTCGCCCATACCCTGCAAAAAGTAAACAACACACTAACAAGAAAATGGAAGACAACTGAAAAATAAGACGAAAAAGAAGACAAAAAATGAACCAGTAGATCGGTTATATAAACCGAAGAAAACATTTTGTATTTTTTTCTAGGGGGCTCTTACGCATTATCAAAAAATACAAAAAACGAAATAGAAGAAAATAGATAAGGATCTTTGTAAAAATTGGTTGTAACAAAAACCGAAGAAAAGCTTGTATCTTCGATCTTTTAGAAACGCGGAAAAATCAGAGGAAATCAAAACTCGGAAGGTTGATTCCGTTTTTGTTCTTATTTTCACTACTGCTTTCATTTATTTTCAGTCCTTTATTTTACTATTTTGAGATTTTTACAAGCAATAAACGAATAAGAAGGGAAGAGTGCTTACCTCATTGATCGCCCTCGTCGATTTCCTCCTTGCTTCGTCGAGATCGAAGTCAAAAAAGGGAGTCTGAGTTGTAGGCGTCTGTTTCGGTGGTGGGGGGGCTAGATTGCAGTTGAGAGAGAGGATTAAAGAGTTAGGGTTTATGTTGAATAGGGGAGCTGTGATGTTTTAGCTCTATTTAGGGGGAGGTTAATAATGATCAAGGAAACGACGTCGTTTAGCCCCTGTGATCCGCGCGTCTACCCGACCCGGTCAAGCGATCCGCGTGTTTTCATTAAATGATTTAATTACAGATCCAGTCCTTCCGTATTTCTATTACTCTTAATTCCGTTCGTTTTAAATTCTTTCTATTCTTAATTTGGCCCCAAAACTTGTGTTTCATTTCAATTCGATCCTATGGGTCTTCAACGGTTTAAGCCAAAACGACTCCGTTTTAAAATTTAGTATAATTTCCACTTTAACCCCTGTCATTTAACGCGCGTCTTATTTTAATCCTTTCAGTTCCTTTTTTAATTGTTATTTGACCCCCTATTTTTATTGTTTATTTTATTTTTATCCTTTTTATTTTATTTTATGATTTTGTATTATATTAAACGGTCCATATTATTATCTATATACTAGTATATTAATAGTATAAATATATGTGTATTTCTATCATTATTATTTGTTACTCTTATTTAGCTAAAAATTGTTTTCATTAGATATTTTTATATAATATATATTTTCAAATCGTATATTATACAATATTATATCGTATATTACTTGTGGCTAAAATTTATTTATGTTATATAATATATTCTATTTATATTGTTTTCATATGTAATTTTATATATTTATTTAAAATCACTATATATTATGTTTATATTGGCTCTATCATGTATGTGTCTTTCTATCTATATCTAAGCATGCGTTAAATAGGTTCATTTGTTTGTTGTTAATTATATTTGTTTATACTTCATCATGTATTTACAATTACTTTAGTATATGAGTTATTACTTAACATATTTCGTGTTATTATTGCTTTATTGCCTATTTTAAATGTTAATACATCACATTTGCTTTCAAATAATTTTGTTCAATATTTTATAAAATACAAATGTTGTCATATAATTGTTGTTTAAAATAAAAATACGTTTCCGCAAAGTCGATATCCTTTAAACATTCTTTTAAAAAAATAAGGCAATATTTGTTTGTTCAGAAGTTCGAAAGATCACACCCTAACGTGCTGGGTGTCGATTTTTTTTTCGTTCAACTAAATAACCAAATATCCTTTATACGCTTTGAAGATCAAAGATGATCTCGGTGTCAGAGTATAAATGTGTTATATCCTAACGTGTTGGGTATGGTACTTTATTTCTTTAAAACGAGTTAATCTTGAGATTCAATCCCGATTTAGTTAACCCATTCTTTTAATTCTTTTTACCCTAAATATTTTCAAGTTTTCAACATTGGGACAACATCAATCGATTTGGTACCAAATTTGGGCGTTGCAAGGTGCTAACCCTTCCTTGCACGTAACCGACTCCCGAACCCGTTCTCTCAGATTTCATAGACCAAAATTATTGTTTTAGTAAATCAAAATATTTTATTAAAATAAAGGTGATCAGATCACACCTAACAAAGATCGGTGGCGACTCCCTATTTTTAAAATTCGATTCCCGTTTTACAAAAAAATGGTTACGACAGCTTGGCGACTCCGTTGGGGATTTCGAGAGTCAGGCCATAAATTGATTGATTTTTGTCCTTTTGATTGAAAACTTGAAAGATTGTTTTTTAAAAGATAATAATAATAATAATAATTGCGTTTTTTTAATGCATCTTCTGTTGAATCTCATAATACTTGTACTTACATTGCATGACCGTTGTGGTCACACCTTTAAGTGGAAGTGAGAAACTAAGCTTTCGTGGGGTTTTCACCTCCGCATGGGCTAGTGGATTGCTTCCAGGATACATCCATACCTATGTGCTTCGTGAGGTTTTCACCTCCGCATGGCCATAGGGAAATGTATCCCCCTGAACCGAACTCGGTCCGTATGAGCCTATAGTGGGTGAGGATTGAGGAGTCTGCTGGTTCAGGTATCCTTCTTTAGAATCGAACTCCATGTAGAAACCTAAGAGCCTACTCTAGGTAGAATGCCAAAATTTTAATGGTTACCCAGATATGTGTTTGATGATGTTTTACTTGTTTTGATTATGCAATACTGACTTGTTCTGATTTGTTTGTTATTTGCATGGCATTCCATATAGTAGAGGTGTCAATTTCTGTTCGGTTGCTGAGATAGGAAGTTTGCTATGGAAAACGACTTTCTTGATAAAGTAGAGGACAACGTGGCTGTGCACACGTGGTCAGAAAAGTTGCAGTTGGAAAAAGGAGATAGCTTAGTTGAGGGACATACGTCGGAGCTGTGGGACTTCACCCGCGTTAGCGTGACACAAAATGAGCTTCAAGAGTTGCGAGATATCTGGACCCGTTTGGAAGATGAAGCCAAACAGATGTTCTACCACCGTTATGGTGATATCTCCCACTTATTGGATGTTAAGATAGATAAACACTTGTTTCGGGCTATGGTCCAGTTTTGGAATTCCGCATACAGTTGCTTCACTTTTGGGAAAGTGGATTTGGTGCCAACAATAGAAGAATATACCACTTTACTTCGTAGTCCCGGGATACAAGTTGACAAGGTTTATATTAGGCCTGCCTATGTCCCTCCTTTTGCAAAGAAATTGGTGAAAATTACGGGGATGAGTGAACAGTGGATCTCAACCAAGGTTCAGCAGAAAGGTGAAGGGAGATGTATTCCTTGGGTAAATTTAAGGGATCTGATTTTGATGCACCCTGGTGTGAGGAGGAAGGTTGATATCTTCGCCTTAAGCCTCTACGGACTAGTCCTCTTCCCAAAAGCTCTAAGACACATAGATGAAGTAGTGGTGGATTTTTTCGATCGATTGGATAAACAAGTTACACCTGTCCCAGCAATTCTTGCAGAGACTTTCAGATCATTAAATGCATGCAGAAGAGCGGGAGAAGGAAGGTTTATCGGATGCGCACAGCTATTAATGGTATGGTTTTATGGGCATTTTTGGAAGATGGATAAAGTCTCTTATCGACCCTTTTATAAGGATTATTCACCGATAAAGGAAGAAGTGGCCGTGTCAAGACGAGAAGATATAGCGGAAGAAGGATGGAGGACAATTCTTCAGAATCTTTAGGAGGGAGACATTGAGTGGAGAGCTCCATGGATGGTGCCTAGAGAGATCCTTTACAGATGCGAAGACTTTAATTGGGTCCCTCTACCCGGAATTTGGGGAGTCATCAGATATGCCCCTCTGCTAGCAGCAAGACAATACCAGTCTAGACAGTTCGTGCCAGCAACACATGGGTTGGATCGAAGCGAATTTTCTTATACAGGAGAAAGTTATAAGAAGAAGATTAAGGAAATTGCAAATGCTTGGAAGCAAACCCACCGGATGAAGAGGTTGACTGTGGGAAAAACGGCGACTTCTGAGTATAAAGTGTGGCTAAACAAAAGAATCAACGATAATATCCCGAGACCAAATTCAAATAATGCTCAATCTAGGGAGGAACGGTTGCAAATGATACTAACGAAATTAGAAATTATAAAGCAAGATTTTGTAAAGCGGAGTTCAGAGCTCGAGAAGAAAATTGAGCAGTTGGAGGAGGAGAAGATGCTTTTGAAGTTGGATGTAGAGATACAGAAATCAGAAGCAGAAAAGATAAGAAAGGGGAAGAGCAAAGCCGAAGAAGAGCTGGACAGCCTAAAGAGGGACTACAAAAAAATGCGTCTCTCAATGAGAACTATGGGGCTAGGAAAGACTTCAGGTCAATGGCGAGAAGAGTTACAAGAAGAAAGAGCTAAGGCCGAGCAATAGGAAAGGAAATTTCAAGAAATGAAGGCTCAGAAGGAGATCCTAGAAAAGCAAGTGTCAGAAGGCCAAAACGGAAGAAATGAATTGAAGACTAGAGTGGCGGAGTTGGAAAGGTCCTTAAATCATTATCAAAATTGCAACTCAGTGATAGAATTAAAGGCAAGCTTGAGTAGAATCGAAGAAATGGAAAAGAAGACAGAAGAGTTAGAAGTGGCACTGCAGGATTGTCAGAATTATATTGGGTATTTGAAAGAGAGTAATGAGCAACAGAAGGAGGAGTTACATAAGGCCCAGAAGCAAATTGAAAATAGGGACTATCTCATGAGAGAGGCCATAAATCAGATTCGAGAGGTGGCCGGGCACTTACAAATTTTGGCAGCAGAGGCGGAGGTATTAAGTGTGTGGCACGAGTCACAGACAAGCCGAGGACAGGAGTTGGCTTCGTTACTCCGAAAGATTAGGGATCTAGGCGCTAAGGCCAAACCATATCTGTAATCTGTTTTATGTAAAGAGCTTTGTTTTCTAAGGAAGTTTCCTATGGGGAATTGAATCAGAGTTGACACCTTTTTGCATTCATACCATGCATTTGCATTGAATTACACGCAACAGTATCATATCACCTTAATCATTTACTGAGGCTAAAATCGTATAATCCATAGTTGCGACACTACGAACCTGGAATCACGTCATCCTTATAGGACACGTCTAAGAGCTAGAGCTATGGATGCTGAACTCAATGAAAGAATGGAAAGAATGGAAAGAATCCAGAGAGAGTTTCAAGAGCAGTTGACCAAGTCACAGCAAGAAGTAAGGGATTTGATGGTAAGATCCTGAGAGGAATCGCTCGAGCAAAAGGATCAAATGGCCAAAATGATGGAGATGATGCCAGCTCTGGTCAAAGGAAAAGGACCCATGCAAAGTCCTGATATTACAGAACCCCATTCGAGAGTTAATCAGAGTTTGTTCCATCCCCCAGGATTCACTCCACCTCACGCCCATGCAATGCACGAAAGTTGGCCTCAAAAGGAATCTACGGGCCCAGAACAACCACCTGTACCACCTGCTCATCTAGGGCAAGGAATATTCGTATCGAACCCCGGAGCTAATCCTGCTGATCCAATCGTCCCAGATTTGGATGATACGATAGGAACAGCCAAGCTGAGAATGAAGGATCATGATGCTCAGGACAAGTATAAGAGTCTGGAAGAAAGACTCAAGGCGATAGAAGGTACTGGAGTCTTCTCTGCACTGAGCTCCAAAGAGCTCAGTTTGGTTCATGATCTGGTCCTGCCTCCGAAATTTAAAGTGCCAGATTTTGAAAAATATGATGGAACGAGATGTCCAAAGGCACATCTTATCATGTTTTGTCGGAAGATGGCTGGTTATGTGAATGAAGACAAGTTGTTAATACACTATTTTCAAGATAGCTTGATCGGATCAGCCCTCCGATGGTATAATCAACTCAGCAGAGAGAGGATCCAATCATGAAAGGACCTAGCATAAGCATTTTGTGAACAGTACAAGCATGTCTCCGACATGGCGTCTGATCGACTAACGTTGCAGATGATGGAAAAGAAGCCAACAGAGACTTTTAGACAATACGCTCAAAGGTGGAGGGACGTCTCGGCCCAAATAGAACCCCCACTGACTAAAACTGAGATAACGGTCCTCTTTATCAACAATTTAAAAGCGCCATTTTATGACAAGCTGGTGGGAAATGCCACAAAAGACTTCATTGATGTCGTAATGTCTGGGGAACTCATTAAAAACGGCATCAAGAGCGGAAGAATGGAAGGTCCCGAGAGTTCGAAAAGGCCAGTACCTGTAAAGAAAAAAGAGCCTGAAACCCATATGGTGGGGACTGGGAGTCGCTATGCTTCTAATCCGTACCCAACCCAACCACGACCTCAATTTCGCCCACCTCCGAACTTCTATTTTCCTCCGCAAAACCCTTACTATCAAACACCTCCTCCTTACCCCGTCTATGCCACTGATAACCAAAGACCATTCACTATATTCCCACCAAGTATTATGCCTGCTCAAAGTCAGCCCAAAAATGAACAAAGACCAACAAAGCCCAATCCTGAAAAACTTCAATTCACCCCTATTCCTGTGTCGTATGGAGAGCTATGCCCGAAATTACTAGAAAAACAATTAATATCCCCACATTATATGGCACCTCTGAAACCTCCATACCCAAAATGGTACGATCCTAACGCTAGTTGCATGTACCATGCTGGAAACCGGGGGCATTCTACAGAAAATTGCCTAGCTTTTAAAAAAAGGGTTCAAGGTCTTATTGATGCAGGCATTTTACGATTTGATGGTATTATTAATATGGCTGGAAATCCGCTCCCTAACCATGCTAAAGGGAACGTGAGTTTGGTGACGAAGGAAGACAGGTGGCGAGCTAAAAATCGCGTCTCTGAAATAAAGACACCTTTGAGGAAAGTATGGGAAATAATGACTGAGAAGGGTTTGTTCAAGAAAAGTTTCAAGGAGGAAAGTACAGAGGGTCAAAGTTTTTGTGTCTTTCATGGCATAGAAGGGCATCGCATCCAGTCTTGCAAGAAATTCAAAGAGTTACTTCAAGACATGATGAACAACAAGGAGGTCGAAGTCTTTAATAAGATGGAAGAGGCCTATGAAGGAGAAATATGCGCTTCTGATAGTCAATCATCAGGTTCCCCTTATAGCGTCGATCGACCTTTGGTGATCTACTACGATGCAAAAAAGGAAGAAGTAACACCAAAGATGATAATCAAAGTACCATCTCCTTTCCCTTACAAGGACGATAATGCGGTGCCATGGAAATATAATGTCAACATTACCATACCCGAAGCTACGACTGGAAGTGTTAGCGAGGTGGGGCATTTTACCCGCAGCGGGAGATGTTATTCCCCTAAAGTGGATGAACTAAAGAAGAAAGTCGTTGACGCGAATTAGAAAGGAAAGGCACCAATGCGTAGTGCTGAGGTTGATGTTGAAATACAGTCTGAGCAAGAAACTAAAAGACCTGTGAATGAGGATGAAGCACATGAATTCTTAAAGTTTATCAAGCATAGTGAATATAACATCGTGGAGCAGTTGAACAAGAAACCGATAAGAATCTCAGTGTTATCTCTACTGTTGAGCTCGGAACCACATCGAAACGCTTTACTGAAAGTGTTAAACCAAGCGTATGTGCCGAGCAACGCACCCGTCGAAAAGCTTGATAGGTGGGTGAACAATTTAAATGCAGATAATTTCATCTCTTTCAGTGATGACGAAATACCACCAAACGGTAGGGGCTCTGTAAAAGCATTGCACATCACAACTGGTTGCAAGGGCTACATAATACCGAATGTGCTTATTGACAACGGGTCTGCGCTCAACGTCATGCCTTTGGCTACACTGTCCAGGATGCCAGTTGATATGTCTTACCTAAGGCCTTGTCATTCCACAGTAAGGGCGTTTGATGGGACACGAAGAGAGGTCATGGGAAAGATTGAGATTCCTCTAGAAGTGGGTCCGTGTACGTATGATATTGAGTTCCAGGTCATGGACATCGCACCTTCGTATAACTGCCTCTTAGGGAGGCCTTGGATCCATTCCGCCAGGGTAGTTCCTTCATCTCTCCATCAAAAGGTCAAGTTTGTCATGGATAACCGCTTGATCACGGTCGCTGGTGAAGAAGACATTGTTGCGTCCATCTCTATTGACGTGCCTTACATTGAAGTAAATAAAGATGCAGTAGAATGTTCCTTCCGTTCCTTCGAATTTATCAATGCTACATTTGTTGCTGAAGGAAGCAAAGCCCCCACGCCCGAGTTGTCAAGGAATACCAAGATGGGAATCAAGCTGACTGTGGGAAAAGGAGCTCGAGCGAAGAAAGTTTTGGGGAGATGTCAGCAAAGGATAGCCAGAGCACTTAAGCCAGTACATCACAAGGCTCGATACGGTTTAAGGTTCAAGCCAGATGTGCGACAAAGAAGGAAACAATTACAGAAAGATCAAGAAAGGAGGATTGCGAGAGCCTCAGGTTGGGAAGTGGAATGGGAGCCCATAATGTATCTGCCCTTGTCAAAAACATTTACATCTACAGGAATGATGTACCCGGGGAGAGATAATTCACAAAGCACGTTGTTATTGATTGAAAGGGGTCTTCAGAACATCAGTATAAATGTTATTGACAAAAAAGATGATGCAAGTAAAGAAGTTTCAATGATACGCCCTTGTCCCCCTGGGTTCATTTTGAACAATTGGACTGCTGTGGATCTTCTTATAGTTTCTAAGTCCTCTCCAGAGTAATGCTCAGTGTCAACTCACTTTTTGCGCGCCCCTAAGTAATAGTGGGATCCTTTTGTAAGAACTTATGTTTGAACTTTATCATTTGAATGAAAATTAATGGAAATGCATTTTGTCATAGTTCTTTCATTCTCATTAACTTCATAATTGCCCCCTTTTCTCACCACCTGTCCTTACATGTACCTCATATCATACCATAACATTATGTTTGATTGGTTCAAATACTTTGATGCTCCTCTACAGTTTTCTTTTCCATTCACCTTTCAGGTGCTCAGATATCAATGACATGAACAATCCCGTTACAAGTCCTGAAATCGATTTTGAAAAAGCTATTTGTTTAGGGGAATTCGAAGCTGAGGAAAATGCTGAAGATTATGTCTCGACCCCTGACTTATTAAGGATGATAGAACAAGAAGATAAACAGATTCTACCCCAGCAAGAATCTGTTGAGACAGTGAACTTGGGAGATGAAGGAAAGAGGCAAGAAGTGAAGATTGGGACCTCCATTTCAGAGAATACCAGACGTGACCTGATCGCCTTGCTTCATGAGTACAAAGATGTATTTGCATGGTCATATTAGGACATGCCAGGTTTGAACAAGGATGTAGCGGTCCATCGACTCCCACTGAAACCAGAATGCAAACCTATTCAACAGAAGTTAAGACGAATGAGGCCTGAAATGCTTTTAAAGATAAAAGAAGAAGTCAAGAAACAATTTGATGCTGGCTTCCTACAAGTCTCTAAATATCCAGAATGGGTGGCTAATATAGTCCCGGTGCCGAAGAAAGACGGTAAGGTGCGAATGTGCGTAGATTATTGCGATCTGAATCGAGCAAGCCCTAAAGATAATTTCCCCTTGCCACACATCGATACGTTGGTGGATAACACGGTAAAACATTCGTTATTCTCCTTCATGGATGGATTTTCGAGTTATAATCAAATAAAGATGGCCCCCGAGGATATGGAGAAAACTATATTCGTGACAATATGGGGAACATTCTGCTATAAGGTGATGCCATTTGGATTAAAGAATGCCGGGGCAACATATCAGAGAGCTATAGTGACATTGTTCCATGACATGATGCATAAAGAAATAGAAGTCTACGTCGATGATATGATTGCCAAATCTCGGGGGGAAAGAGAGCATGTTGGGGACCTCAGGAAATTGTTTGAAAGGCTGAGGAAGTTCTGGCTGAAGCTTAATCCAGCTAAATGTATGTTTGGGGCTACCTCGGGAAAATTACTAGGCTTCATTGTCAGTGAGAGAGGTATTAAAGTTGATCCAGATAAGATAAAAACCATACAAGAACTACCGCCTCCGCACACACAAAAGGAAGTTAGAGGATTTTTAGGGAGGCTAAACTACATCGCTTGATTTATTGCTCAACTTACCAACCAGTGTGACCCAATTTTTCGACTCCTTCGAAAACACAATCCTGGAGAATGGAACGAAGAGTGCCAAGTGGCTTTTGATAAAATAAAGCAGTTTTGTCTAGCCCCCCGGTGCTAGTACCGCCAACTCCTGGGAGACCGTTAATATTGTATCTGACTGTGTTCGAAAATTCAATGGGTTGTGTACTTGGGCAACATGATGAGTCAAGGAAAAGAGAAAAGGCGATTTACTACCTCAGCAAGAAATTCACAGAGTATGAAGCAAAGTATCCGTCAATTGAAAAATTCTGTTGTGCTTTGGTCTGGGTAGTTCAGAGGCTCAGACAGTATATGCTGTACCATACGACATGGTTAATTTCAAAATTGGACCCAATAAAGTACATGATGGAATCACCTGCACTCTCAGGAAGAATGGTACGATGGCAGATCCTACTGTCGGAGTACGACATCATCTACGTGAATCAAAAGTCGATAAAAAGGAGCGCAATAGCTGACTTTTTAGCAACTCGAACGACAGAAGAATACGAGCCATTGAGATTTGACTTCCCAGATGAAGACTTGATGTGCATTATAGAAAAAGAATGTGAGTCATCAAAAGAGAAATCATAGAAGATGAGCTTTGATGGTGCATCAAATGCATTAGGGCATGGGATTGGAGCAGTCTTAGTGTCACCAGAAGGGAATCATTACCCATTCACTGCCAGATTAAATTTCTTCTGTACCAACAACGTAGCAGAATATGAGGCTTGCATCATGGGACTTCGTGCAGCTATTGAACGAGACATCGAAGTCTTAGAGGTATCCAGAGATTCAGCGCTGGTGATTTACCAAATCCGTGGAGATTGGGAAGTGAGAGATTCAAAGTTAGTCAAATATCGCGATCTCGTGACAAAGCTGATCAAAGAATTTGAAGAAGTAACTTTTAATTACTTCCCACGAGAAGAAAACCAATTGGCTGATGCCCTAGCCACTTTGGCTTTAATGTTCAAAGCAAGCCGAGAAACGAAAATAATGCCTCTCCAAATGAGCATATACGAGGCCCCTGCGCATTGTTTTAGCATTGAAAAAGAAGCAGATGGACAGCCATGGTTCCATGATTTCTTAGAATATGTCAAGAATCAAAGGTATCCCGAACAAGCAAATGAGAACTACAAAAGAACAATCAGAAGAATGGCGGTAGGATTTGTTCTTGATGGGGACATCCTATACAAAAGAGGAAAAGATCAAGTGCTTTTGAGGTGTATGGATACTAGTGAAGCCAGAAAAATACTTGAAGATGTCCATGAAGGAGTTTGTGGAACGCACGCTAATGGTTTCACTATGGCTAGGCAGATTATGAGACTCAGTTATTACTGGCTGACAATGGAAAGCGACTACATTAGTTACGCGCGAAAGTGCCATAAATGTCATGTTTACGGCGATAAAATTCATGCAGCACCTTCGCCCCTTCATGTCATGACTTCTCCGTGGCCCTTTTCTATGTGGGGCATGGATGTTATAGGGCCAATTTCCCCAAATGCTTCTAATGGACATCGATTCATTTTCGTGGTCATAGATTATTTCACAAAATGGGTAGAAGCCGCTTCGTTTGCTAATGTGACAAAGACCACAGTCTGCAAGTTCTTAAAAAAGGAGATCATATGTCGATACGGATTACCTGAGAGAATCATTTCAGATAATGCTTTGAATCTGAACAACAAGATGATGAAGGAGGTGTGCGAGCAATTTCAAATAAAGCATCATAATTCCTCACCCTATCGCCCAAAGATGAATGGAGCAGTAGAAGCGGCCAACAAAAATATTAAGAGGAGTATTGGGAAAATGACCGAGACATATAAAGACTAGCACGAGAAGCTACCATTTGCCCTATATGCGTATCGCACATGTGTGCGGACCTCTATGGGGGCAACTCCTTTCTCTCTGGTCTATGGAATGGAAGCTGTGCTACTCATCGAAGTTGAAATCCCCTCTTTACGAATCTTAATGGAGTTAAAACTAGAAGAATCAGAATGGGTTCAAGCTCGATATGACCAACTAAATCTGATCGAAGAAAAATGCTTAAAGGCAATCTGTCATGGACAGATGTACCAGAAGAGAATGATCACAGCCCATGACAAGAAGGTACAACCAAGGGAATTTCGCGAAGGAGAACTCGTACTGAGAAAGATTCTCCCAATACAAAAATACTTTCGAGGAAAATGGGCACCGAATTAGGAAGGACCATATGTCGTAAAAAAGGCTTTCTCGGGTGGAGCTTTGATTCTCACTGAGATGGATGGGAAGGAAGTACCAAATCCAGTGAACTCAGATGCCGTAAAGAAATACTACGCCTAAAAAAAAGAAAAAGAAAAAATCATCATGACAAAAACCCGAAAAGGGCATCCTTTAAAAAAAAGAGAAAGATCAAGATGAAAACTCGAAAAGGGCGTCTTGATCAACAAAAAGGATTAGGATGAAAACCTGAAAGGGCATCCTAATGAAGGGGGTGGGCTTAAAGAGCAAGGGCGATTTGAACAGGAAGTCAAATGGCGAGATATTAATATTTGAAGCGGACTCGGAAGCTCAAAATCTTCTACACAAGAAGCTTTGCTCGAAAAGATCCAGGATGAAGAAACGTGGAAAAGTTCATGCGTTAGATATCCAGAGCATTTGCGACAATTGAATCTACTTTCCTTTTTATAACATTTTCTTTATTGAATCGTTCCTTGTCAATTTTCTTTGCTTGTCACTTTTGAAATAAATATGGGTGTGAGGTACCCCTTTCATACCTATTTTGTCGTTTTCATGCCTCTCATGTTTGATTCAGTTAAATGATAAATAGTGAAATGACATACTCTAGACAAAAGGAATGTTGAGCATTACCTGGATGAAAATTTGGTAAGTACAAGAGCCTTAAGGCAAGGACAAAGTTCAACAGGGGGCAAAAGGGTGATATACGAGAAACACAGATCACTCATAAAACTTGAGGACGGGTACAAAACCTGAAAGGAAAATCAAGAACCGAAGCAATGAATGCAGGTCATCATGAAAGTCGTAACGAAAAGAGATACATGGCAAACAAGCCCAGGGCGCATGGCATAATCATGTAGGCATGAAAGCATTTAAGACAGGCAGGTGCATGTCATAATAACATCGCGCGTGACACATACAGCAAGAAGTTTTGACGATAACCATACCGAACCAAGGAGAAAGAAGACATCCGAGTTCCACCAGATGATGCATTTTGAAATTCTGATTGCAAAAATATCAACTCATAATACGAAAGGTGAGCTGAGCCTTAGGTCACACCCTGAGGTATTTTTCAATTTTTATTTTTCAAAAATCAACTCATAATATGAGAGGTGAGTTGAGCCTCAGGTCACACTCTGAGGTGTCTTTCAATTTCTGTTCAAATATCAACTCATAATACGAGAGGTGAGTTGAGCCTCAGGTCACACCCTGAGGTGTCTTTCAATTTCTGTTCAAATATCAGCTCATAATACGAGAGGTGAGTTGAGCCTTAGGTCACACGCTGAGGTGTTTTTCAATTTTTATTTTTTTTATTTTTTTCAAATATCAACTCATAATACTAGAGGTGTGTTGAGCCTCAGGTCACACCCTGAGGTGTCTTTCAGTTCCTGTTCAAAAATCAACTCATAATACGATAGGTGAGTTGGGCCTCAGGTCGCACGTTGAGGTATTTTCAATTTCTGTTTTTCAACTTCTGTTCGCAAAAATAAACTCCTCGGGTCGCACGCTGAGGTATTTTTAATTTCTATCTTTTAATTTCTGTTCAAAAAATCAACTCATAATACGAAAAGTGAGTTGGGCCTCGGGTTACGCACGCTGAGGTATTCTTAATTCCTGTTTTTTAGTTTCTGTCTTTTGATTTCTGTTTTTCAATTTCTGTTATCCAAAAAAAACAAAAACAAAAAACAAAAAAACAAAAAAAAAAGAAGGGGTCAACTCATATTGCGAGAATAAGAAAGCAGTTTGAAAAGTTCAGGTTTCATCGAAGTCCCAGTGGAGCAATTAGTAGATCGAAGCTACAAATCTCTTCGTGTCCTGAAGTCATATTGGAGCAAGTTAAAAAAATAAACAAGATTGAGGAAAAGCGAATTGAATCTACGGGTCATGTCTCGTAGAAGCAGCGGTGGAGTGAATCAAAGCAAAAGGATTACAGTAGCGTTTAAAGATGTTTGAGGAAGATGAGGACCGATAAGCCAAGGCTTGGCCAAGACCGGGCAAAATTGGTTCTTCTATTATCTTTGCTCTATCCTCGTTTCACGACAATGAGCAAAAAGGGGCAGCTGTAATAACCAAATTTGCCCGGCCCATTAAAGCCCAATAAACAAAATAATAAAGCCCAAACAAAGTCAAACAAAATAAGCCCAAAAATAATAAAAAACAGTCCATTTGAATGTCAAATTACAAAACCAACACCAGACCTAAATTTAATACAAATTACAAGGCCCATTTACAAACCCTAACCCAAGCCAGCCCAAACCCGAATGACCCACTAAGCCCAATTCAAACCCCAAACCCAACAAGCCCAATGCCCAGAAACCCTAGCCCCTTTAGCCCAAACATTTCAGCCAACAAAGAACCCTAGTCCTTAACGCAGCATCCGCATGTCTGCCTCCTGACCTTCCCACTCCCACGTGCGCCCTTTCAGATCCGCGAGTCCCTCGCCCGCACGCTTCTGCCACCACGCGCCTCGGCCTCCGCGCACGCCTTCACCAGCGCCCTCCCCCAAGCCTCAACCAACACCACACGCCTCTGACGTCTCCACTCTCAGCACACCATGCGCCTCTGGCTTCGCACACCTGTCGCCCATACCCTGCAAAAAGAAAACAACACACTAACAAGAAAATGGCAGACAACCGAAAAACAAGAAGAAAAAGAAGACAAAAAATGAACTAGTAGATCAGTTATATAAACCGAAGAAAACATTTTGTATTTTTTTTCTGGGGGTGCTCTTACGCATTATCAAAAAATAAAAAAAAATAGAAGAAAATAGATAAGGATCTTTGTAAAAATTGGTTGTAACAAAAACCGAAGAAAAGCTTGTATCTTCGGTCTTTTAGAAACGCGGAAAAATGAGAGGAAATCAAAACTCGAAAGGTTAATTCTGTTTTTGTTCTTATTTTCACTACTGCTTTCATTTATTTTCAGTCCTTTATTTTACTATTTTGAGATTTTTACAAGAAATAAACGAATAAGAAGGGAAGAGTGCTTACCTCATTGATTGCCGTCGTCAATTTCCTCCTTGCTTCGTCGAGGTCGAAGTCAAAAAAGGGAGTCTGAGTTGTAGGCATCTGTTTCGGTGGTGAGGGGGGTTAGATTGCGACTGAGAGAGAGGATTAAAGAGTTAGGGTTTAGGTTGAATGGGGGAGCTATGATGTTTTAGCTCTGTTTAGGGGAAGGTTAATAATGATCAAGGAAACGACGTCGTTTTGCCCCTGTGATCCACGCGTCGACCCGACCCGGTCAAGGGATCCGCGTGTTATCATTAAATGGTTTAATTACAGATCCAGTCCTTCCGTATTTCTATTACTCTTAATTCCGTTCGTTTTAAATTCTTTCTATTCTTAATTTGGCCCTAAAACTCGTGTTTCATTTCAATTCGATCCTATGGGTCTTCAACGGTTTAAGCCAAAACGACTCCGTTTTAAAATTTAGTATAATTTCCACTTTAACCCCTGTCATTTAACGCGCGTCTTATTTTAATCCTTTCAGTTCCTTTTTTAATTGTTATTTGACCCCCCCTGTTTTTATTGTTTATTTTATTTTTATCCTTTTTATTTTATTTTATGATTTTGTATTATATTAAACGGTCCATATTATTATCTATATACTAGTATATTAACAGTATAAATATATGTGTATTTCTATCATTATTATTTGTTACTTTTATTTAGCTAAAAATTGTTTTCATTAGATATTTTTATATATATATTTTTCAAATCGTATATTATACAATATTATTTCGTATATTACTTGTGGCTAAAATTTATTTATGTTATAAAATATATTCTATTTATATTGTTTTCATATGTAATTTTATATATTTATTTAAAATCACTATATATTATGTTTATATTGGCTCTATCATGTATGTGTCTTTCTATCTATATCTAAGCATGCGTTAAATAGGTTCATTTGTTTGTTGTTAATTATATTTGTTTATACTTCATCATGTATTTACAATTACTTTAGTATATGAGTTATCACTTAACATATTTCGTGTTATTATTGCTTTATTGCCTATTTTAAATGTTAATACATCATAATTGCTTTCAAATAATTTTGTTCAATATTTTATAAAATACAAATGTTGGCATATAATTGTTGTTTAAAATAAAAATACGTTTCCGCAAAGTCGATATCCTTTAAACATTCTTTTAAAAAAATAAGGCAATATTTGTTTGTTCAGAAGTTCGAATGATCACACCCTAACGTGCTGGGTGTTGATTTTTTTTTCGTTCAACTAAATAACCAAATATCCTTTATACGCTTTGAAGATCAAAGATGATCTCGGTGTCAGAGTATAAATGTGTTATATCCTAACGTGTTGGGTATGGTACTTTATTTCTTTGAAACGAGTTAATCTTGAGATTCAATCCCGATTTAATTAACCCATTCTTTTAATTCTTTTTACCCTAAATATTTTTAAGTTTTCAACATTGGGACAACATCAATCGATTTGGTACCAAATTTGGGCGTTGCAAGGGTGCTAACCCTTCCTTGCACGTAACCGACTCCCGAACCCGTTCTCTCAGATTTCGTAGACCAAAATTATTGTTTTAGTAAATCAAAATCTTTTATTAAAACAAAGGTGATTCGATCACACCTAACAAAGATCGGTGGCGACTCCCTATTTTTAAAAGTCGATTCCCGTTTTACAAAAAAATGGTTACGACACTCATACCTCTCTGAAGGTTTACATGAAATGTTCTATGATTTGGTCGAAATACCGAAGAAAACCGAAAACCGGCATCCGTGACCACTCGGGCGTGCGTATGTTCGTAGTAGTAATCATATTTTGCAATGAAATAGTTTTGGTTAGCAGCAGTGACATGATTTTGAAAAATCACGAAATATAGGAGAAATGGAATTAGAAAGTGAATAATATATCAAATTAAATCCTACTGTGTCTATTTTTATATGAAAGAAACAGAGGAGGAAGAGGAATATTATATTATGTGATATTTTAATTTTAGTGAGACTGGTTCTGATTGACTTCGTGGTTCCCTGTTCTGTCTTGGAAAAATTGTTTAAAATTGTACAAAGTGAATTATGAGTTATAATTTATATTTATAGATTCCTTAGTGAGCCTATTTTCAATAGAAACAAGTGGGAGCAACAAATGAAAACTGTACAGTGAGATATTTGAGTTTAGGGTAGGAGAGGTTAGAACTATTGGACAGTGAAACAAGGGAAAATTTAAGAAATTAACTGTACTAAATGGCTAAGCCAAAAATTTTGGAAAAAATTTAGTAAGAATGTATATGAGTCTAGTTTCAAGGAAAATTTACGGATCTAAATTTCAAGTTTCCTAACTCGAGTTATAGTCAATTTAGTCAGTATGACGCAGATGGACAGTTTCAATTTTTATGCCCCAAATTAGTAGTTAAGTTTGAGTTGTGAAATTACCAAAATACCCTTGGAGGGTAAATTACCGAAATACCCCTAGGTGGCGAGATTTCCGAATTACCCTTAGTGGGTAAAATTTTTGAATTACGAAAATGCCCTTATGGGCTGAATTACAAAAATGCCCCTATGGGCCGAATTGCTAGAATGCTTTAGTGGACTGATTTACCATAATTAATCACTGGATTGATAATTGTCATTTATATATGTGAATATTATGTTTTATTATTTATGTTGCATTTGCATATTTTGCATGGGATGGGAAAAATGTTAAAGAAGAGAAGTGTAGCCTGGTGGCTCTGCCACATTCTGATTCTGGTGGCTCTGCTACAAATTCTGATAACGGCTATGTGCCTAACATATGAACTAACGACTCTGTGTCGATCATATTTACCCAAGGCTGTGTGCCGATTATATTACCGTATATGATATCTGGTGGCTTTGCCACAATCTGTATGGTGGCTATGCCACGCATAATTCTGACTTTGGTGGCTCAGCCACAAATATTATAAATGGCATCTTGCCTGCGTTTATAAATGGCCACTGGCCTACGAATTATTATATTAAATGGCATTTAGCCTGCGTTTTGGTGTGTTTGGCGGGGTGAGTTGACTTGATCCCCACAGGTGTGATGGGATGGTACGGGTGGTGTGTAGCGGATGGATTACTAGGATGGGTTGGGTTGCATACATTGCATATATGTGTATTCTGTTATGTAAATGGGCTTCGGCCCAAGATTATGCTTTATGGGCTCAGGCCCAAGTTTTTGCTAAATGGGTTCAGGCCCAGTGGATGACGGTAAGGGGATTATACAATGAGTTCTTGTAACTCACCCCCTCTCTTTTCTTAATCCCTGTAGGTAACGCTCAGTGACGAGGACTTGGGGCCATGGATGACTCGGTGGGGGGCCACACTTCATAAATGATGTTTGCAAACATTAGTAAATTACTTTTCCGTATTATTTCGATACCTTTACTATTTCGGGTTTTAAAGTTGTAATAAGGCCTCCGGGATAAACTTTAATTTGCTTTATGTTTGGATGTATTTATCATTTTGCTTGAATTATTTTTAAATGAGGATTTTCTAAAAGCATAAACAACGGTTTCTTCCAAAGTTGATAAATAAATGGATTTTTATAACAAACTTTTACAAATGATTTAACTTGGACTTTCTTTTAAATTATCAACGACATTTTCAAAAGTCACGGTTTTAAAATTTAGTACCTCGATTTTTGTTTCATCAAACAATCTCTCAAAAATAGTTGTATTTTATCAAATATTTCAAATCAAACTTGTTTCCCTTGATTATAACAAAATAATATCTATTTTAGTATGAATCAAAAAGGATTTAACACGTTTTCTCATGTGACATGTCAAATCCGGTCATAACGCATGGGCTGGGTTTGGGGTTTACAAATTATGTCAGTTATGTATTATGCAAGTTATGCAAATTATGTAAGTTATGAAATTTGATCTTTAAGTTATGTAAGTTACGTATTATGTAAGTTATGTAAATTATGTAAGTTATGAAATTTGATCTTAAAATTATGTAAGTTATGAATTATGTATGTTATGAAATTTGAACTTTAAATTATGTAAGTTACGTATTATGTAAGTTATGTAAATTATGTAAGTTATGAAATTTGAACTTTAAATTATGTAAGTTACGTATTATGTAAGTTATGTAAATTATGTAAGTTATGAAATTTGAACTTTAAATTATGTAAGGGATTTAAATTATGTAAGTTATGAAATTTAAGCTTTAAATTATGTAAGTTATGTAAATTTGAACTTTAAAATAAATTAAAATATTAAACAAAAATTTCATGATTAAAATAAAATAAATTATTTAAAATATAAATTTAAATACAATTTATTTAATTAGGTAAATTAAAAATAAAAGAAAACAAAACAAAATATTTTTCGTGATTAAAATAGCATAAAATAGAAAAAGATAAATAAGAAGGAAAACATATAAATATTTTTATAGTTTGGACCAATTTAACCAAATGTTAAAATTATAAGCAATTTAATAAAGGAATAAAAAACGTCATTCTATAGCTTAATAAACCGGTGGTAGGAAAGAATGTAATTTTCAATAAGGAAAAGACCATTCAAGCCAATTGCTTGTCAAGTTTGTGGTGAGAAATTATGGGTTTTTTAAGTTGCAAATCAAAACCAATTATTATATTCATAAAATTTATTGAATTTTATTCGATTAAATCGAAAATTGATTAGCATGTCGATTTGATTTTAAATTTAGAATTAATATCGATTAACCTGATAAAAAATCGTCAAAATTATATTTATTAATTATTTTGGATAATTGATAAAATTTTGGTCCAACAAATTATTTTTTAGTCCAATTGTCAAACCCAAACAATGATCCAACATCAATAAAATTAATTAAATATTGTTAAAAAATTATTGGTTGCATGAAAGTTCTTAAATTTTACTTTATTATATTTATTAGATAATTTTTTAGAAACATACATGTACTTATCACAAAATAAAATATTTGAATACTACTTCAACATTTTACCTTACATTTAATATCATGCATTATACATAAATCACTAACAATAATTAATATACTAAAAAGCCATAACTAAGTGCCACAACCAGTTGAAATAATATAAAATGAAAACTATATCTTGAATTGATAGAGCAATATATATAATTATGCATTCAACCTAAAACCAATTGGCAATAAAAGGAAAGGCTAACTTTAATGTAAGATCCAAACAAAAAAATCATATTTATAATAAATCAAATAAAAGCATTGACCTGAGAAATCCAGTGACAGGGAAAATGCTGGAGAAAAGACCAATTTAAAGGTTTTTTTTTAATAAATCAAATTTCCAAAAACAAAACTTACCCAAAAAAATCAATCAAGCTAGTAAAACTTTTAGAATGAACATAAAAAAAATCACCAACAATCAGATTCCCAAATTAATCCAAAAGAAAAAAGAAGGTAGAAAAATTAAGAAATATGAAAACAAATAAATTGGAAAGGAAAATTTAAGAGCAAATAACCTTGTTAATTTTCAGACAAGCTTTGACGATATGTGTTATTTGGTGGGGGTTCGTTTCTCTTTGTTTTCCCTTCAATTTAGGGAGTGGGAAGTAGACATCGGAACCTAACATGCGTATTTGTTGTAATTGAGTTACAATATAAAATTAAAAATTGAGTTACAAGTATTTAACAAGTATTTGATTTAACATAAATAACATGCGTATTTTATTTACAACTATACTCATATTTATGATATAAAAAAAAGGTAGAACTATCTAAAGAGTGAAAACATACCAACAAACTAACAAAGAACAATCTGCAGAAGAAACTAAGGTAGAACAATCTGCAGAAGAAACTAAGGTAGAACAATCTGCAGAATAAATATGGCCATTTCATTTCCAGAATTTAAAAAAAGACATACAAATTTGAAGTATAATTAGCTTTGTTAAGTAATTTAAAGGGAAAATGCATATAAATAAGCAAAAAAAATTTGCAGCGAAACACGTACCTGCCCAAGCAATAGCTCAACCAAAACACAGCCAGCAGACTAGATGTCAATGGCTGTGGTGTATTCAGTTGCACCGAATATTAATTCAGGTGCTCGATAGTACCTAGAACAGATGTAAGATTATAAGATTAGCACCAAATATTATTAATTCATGTGAATCAAATATAAAAATTTTATCAATATCACTACCAAATATTAATTCGAAGATTAAATGGCAGCTTCAATTGAACCAATAGTTGCAGGAGGAGCAGGAAGCAGTAACTGATTAAACGTAGCAGAGGGCCACCGACAATTCCACATGTCAGAATATAGAAGATCTAAAGGAGTTAAAAAAATGCAGCCAACTCAAAGAATTATAAGAAAATATACTTTAAAAGGTATATAAAAATCCCGAATGTTTTGGATATTTGGATCTTCTTCAAAGTTTGAAGTGCGGAGATTGCTCGTAAATATACTTTAAAAGGTATATAAAAATCATAGCCATTTCAGATAGAATACTAGGTGATCAAGCAGCTCGGAGATGGCTGGTTCTTCAATACGTCACCTTTTATTGCTTATATGTAAGTCTACAACATTCAATTTACAATATTATTATTACAGTAATGATTATATATATAATAGATACATTGGTTATATATATATCAAGATATAATTGAGCTACTCGAGTTCGACTCAAAAAAAACTCCAACTCAATTCGGTAATTATCGAACCAAGCTCAACCTCGAGCAGCTCGAGCTATCAATTGAGCTGAATTCAAGCTTAGTAATAATACTCGCCCCAAACAGCTCGCGAGCTTTATCGATTATTTCATTTTTAATATATATTTTATATATCTTATTATCAAATTACATTATTACCCTTGATATGTATTATTAACCTTAAACTTAATTATCAAGCCATGGAATAGTCACACTTGTATAGTCTAATCTCATATCTCTTGATTTTCTGAGCAGACTACAATAAACAAATAATTGTGATATCTCATATAAAATTATTCGAGAATGGCCATGCATTTCTAGTCTCACTCCATCAAGAGGCCTAAGATATTGCTCCTATTATGCAAGAGGTATAAATCCTTTCTTGATCAACCATATCTCTCTACATAGATTGCAACATACCCAACATCAATCTTTATAGTATAACATGTTATGGTAGATGTTTGATTGTGTCAAAATATACAACTCACTATGTTGGGACAATGATGATCTGAAGTCTGAGGATCATATAAATAATTATCACTATGAGTAATGTTGTGACTATTACATAATAATCCAAGAACCATACTCATAGTGGTTCAATCCAGTATGTTGTTCTTTAACACATACTCATGTATCGATTTTGACATCCCTATGTCAATGACAACACTTTGTCATCAATCAACTACACATTAGTCTCAATGCATTATCATTGTCCAAGCCTATAACAATACTTGACTAATGACCTTTCAAGAATAATCATATTATTCTCAGGACTTTATTAAACCAATTTATTTGTACACACAGAAAAGGAAACTGAAATAACAATAGAAATGCCTTATATGAACAAATAAGGTAAAACGAGTATGTGATTACAATCATCTCATGCTTGGTCTTTGGGTTATACATGCACGGGAACAATTGAAATGAACTCGAGCTCATCAAGTAGACCAAATTCCCAGTTGCCCGTTTTAAGAGAGGATCCAATTGAAATTCCCATCAGATCTATAACGTGTGCTAGAGTCAAGAAGCCTAAATAAGCGATGGTGGGCTTGATTCAACAAGTTTGGACCGACTGTGACAAGTCCAATTCTTATTGGGCCCCTAATAGTGTCCCAAGTCCATGCAATGTTTTGCACGTAGATTTCTAAGGGCTACATTGTTTAATAAAATTAATTCTACAACTTTTAATGTTGTTTTGTTCTATTATGTAACATCCTGAGAATGGGCCTATGCATTTTTGATTTAATTATACGAAATGGCATGTCTTATGTGTTATGAATGTATTATGAACATTTTTGGAAACTTGGAAATGTAAGGAAATGATTTAGAAATGTTAAGTTTAAAGGAGGAAAACGAACATTTTTGGAAACTTGGAAATGTAAGGAAATGTCTTAGAAAATGTTAAGTTTTAAAGTTTAAAAGAGGAAACTAAGGCAAGGTGGCCTTAAGAAAATTAATAGAAGAAATTTGACACAAGAACGGGCTTGGAAAAGTGGCAAGGAGGCACCACTTAAAGCCCAGTAAGTGACGCCACAATTAAGGGGGAAGGAGCCTAGGTTCGAGTCACGTGGGAAGTAAAATAAAGTTTTATTTTTCAGCATT
The DNA here is from genome assembly GCA_005393395.2 of Gossypium australe. Lineage (NCBI taxonomy): Eukaryota > Viridiplantae > Streptophyta > Magnoliopsida > Malvales > Malvaceae > Gossypium > Gossypium australe. Next base: position 91,976,157 of record CM016621.1, on the reverse strand, counting down.
AAGAGGGAGAAGTGGACGGCATTAAGGCACTAAGGGGAGGTGTTTTATTTTTGTTAAAATTCGGCAAAAGATGGATAAATGATGGATAATTATTGGTATTTTTTTAATTAAGAGATAAGAGATAATTAAAGGATTATTTCTATTAATTTTAATAAAGATAAGAGAGTGGTGGCCAAGTAGGGGACTCTAGCCTAGTAATTTCGGCACAAGGAGGAAAAGAGAGGCCATTTTGCATTATTTTCTTTTTCCTTGAAGACTCTGCCAAAATTCTCTAGCAAATTTCTCCATTCTTTTCTTTCTTCCCTCTGCCGAATTCTCTCTGCTCATCATCCTCTTTTCCTTTTTTTTCTCCAAGAGCCGACTTTTGTTCTTCACTCATTCTCTTTGGCCGAATCCTTCTACACCCTATTCTCTTATTCTTGTTCTCTCAATCTCCTAAAAGCCGAATATTGCTGAGGATTCAAGCCAAGGTGTTGTCGACTACAACATTAGGGGAGGAATTTCGGGATATCAAGTGTTGCCGATTTCAATACTAAAGGTAAGGATGTTATTGACATCGTTTTGGTTCTTTTCTTTAAGCCGAAATTTAGATTCTAATGCCATCCATATCTTTGGCCGACACTTTGAAGGGCCTTTCGGGATTTACTAAGAGTCGACTACAGGGAAGGAGAAGTTCATTTCCCGAAGGTACACCATAGGTCGCGTGTTCCCTAGTTATTCGGTGAGTTTCGAGATTTAAAATCCACAAGGTAAGTATCTATAGCATTCGGCCAAGGCCATATTGAGTAAATAGATGTGTTTCATTAATTATTCAAAAGCCGAAACTAATCTATTCAAGTAATCTAGTGATTGCTGATTTCAAGAAAGAAGGATACAAAGTTTTCGACATTTGATTAGACATCAATCGGCACCAAGGTAAGTTTGGGTTACAACAATCCTAATAGGATTTGGATTTATGGCCGAATGGCTTTTTATTAAATATTCTTAGTGTTGGCCGAATATAGGCATTCAAGATCTAAAGCAGTGAGATCGGATTTTTGAGATTCGAAGTGAATTGCTAAGTTAATCAGGTGTGTACCCCACACTAAACCTTAATAGTTTTATGGCTTTAAATTATTGTATGTGATTATAAGAATGTGAAAATAAGGCTAAGGTACCATGCAATGGTACAAAGAACTCAGGTATGTTTTCCTACTCCTACTAGGAATATGTTAAATATCTGTTATGACACACATACGAAATTATAAGAATGTGAAATAAGAAATTGGCATGTTATTACATGATATGTATGATATGGGGCATATGGGTTATATGAAAAGGGGAAGTGAATGTGGTGACCTAAGACCACGATATCCGAATGTGGTGACCTAAGACCACGATATCTGAATGTGGTGTCTCTTGACACAAAATATGTATCTGGTGGCTATGCCACGAATTTTATAAGGGCAATGAGCACGTCGACTGCAGCGACTGCCTTCGATGGTGTGTAGCGGATGGAGGGTTGACTTAGTAGTCCCCACGGTGTGTAGGTTGGTACGGGTGATGTGTAGCAGATGGCATCTAGGTTTGGGTTTGGGTTGCATCATTATTTTATATCTGTTATATGAATAGGTATGTGTTATGATATTGTATGCCTGAATTGTTAAATTTTAGTGTTGGTTACACATTGAGTCTGTTTGACTCACCCCGTTGGGGAATATTTTCTTCCAGGTGACGATCAGTGATGGACCGGGTCGGCAGGAGCTCAAAGGTGGCCATGCACAGCAAGGAATTTATTTAATTTGGCTTTTTATTTTATTAAGTACTTTAATTTAATTTTGGGAATTATTTTGATGTAATAAGGCCATAGTTGAAACTTTATTTATTTTCTTTTATCTATCTATTTTGTTATAAATTTCTATCAATTAAAAGATTAAGAAAATTTAATTTAAAATTTTAACTCTAAAGGTTTTGTCACCTAAAATCAAAGGCTTTTGGTATAAGACAAACGTGCTTTCAACTCGGGCCCAACCCAAAAACAATCTTTCTTTCAAAACGCACAGTTTTTTCGAAGTAACAAAAGAATTTTGAACCGGTTTACATCGAGGAACATACCAGATCCGGTCAAGGCTCGTGGGCCGGGTTTGGGGTGTTTCAGCTTGGTATCAGAGCCCAGTTTTAAACTCTCGGCCTGGGGTTTAAAGCCCACAATGTTTTAAAATTAAGGCCCAAATGAATTTTGAGAAAGTTTTAAGCAGGTTTTCTAGCATGGCACCTAAGTCTCCGACCCGCAGTCCACCAGGTAAGTACCCCTAACCATTGTGTGAATTATAGTATGAACTGTAGAAGGGTAGAACTGGAATGGCACGTAGATTAGTATGATAAGTACTTGAACTCTAGGACTAGTTTACCCCAACAATTACATAAGACTTAAATGCCTAATTAAACAAACCTGTGTCTAAGTCGCCGAGTTAGGGTGTGGCAACCATTGTGCGCATGTCTAGGATTGGTTTCGGTAGGAGCTTGGTATTTAAGCAGTCCGCGTGACTCACCTCCTCTCCACTTGAATCCTACCTGGTGCGTAGCTTCGGTTCACCCTAACCAAGAGGACTTATTCATGGGCTAAACCCCTAACTAAAACCCGAAAGGGAACTAGCTGTATTTTCATAAAAACCTAGTTTTAAAACTCTTAAAATTACCTTTTTGAGTTGCAAACACGACTTTATAAAAATTTTCTGAAATATTCCTGATTTATGAAAATTACTAAAATACCCTTATTTGCAAAATTACTAAATTTCCCTTGGTATTAAAATTTCCATATCACCCTCGATTTCAATGAAATTTCCGAAATTACCCCTGGTTTGACACAATTACCAAAATGACCCTGATTTTCAAAATTTTTGCAACATCACCGATTTGGAAAACAAATTCTCAAAAAGAACCCTCAAGTTTTGCAAATTTTGAAATACCCTTGATTTATTAAGATTTACAAATTTACCCTGGTTAATTACCGAAATACCCCTGTAATTTCAAAATTTCTGAAATACTCCCGGGATCTCAAAAAAAAATTTCCAAAATACCCTTATAGACAAAATCCACAAGGAACCTTATTTTGAAAAAATTACGAAAATACCCCTGTAAGGCAAATTACGAAAATACCCCTAAGTAGTGGAAAAACAACAACAAAGAAAACTACAATATTTCTCTGAATGAACGAAAGTTCATAAATGATTGATGAATGTATTAATGTAAAGACTGTGTGCATGTATGAATACGAAAGAACCACTCCTAAAATTCTTTCCATAAAACTTCTTCGCGGGTAATCAGTGGAATAAAGGCTAATTCATAAAATTTATTAATCAAATTAAAGCGCAGTCGTTAGAATGAGTTCTAGAGGACGTGGTCGTCGTGGACGTGGTCGAGGAAGAATGACTGTGTCGGAACCCGTTAGATCGGGTCAAGGGTCAGACAATGAGATACCACCGCCAACACCACCCCCAGCTGTTGGTGTTGAGCAGCAAGCTCAGACGGGGGATGATGCTGTGTCGCAGGCTGTGCTGCGAGTTTTGGAAATGGTGGCTGGAGCAGGTGGAAATATGGGAGCTCGGAAATCTGTGCCCGAGCGACTCCGAGCCAATGGGGCTGAGATGTTTCGAGGAGTATCGGGTGTGGCACCCAGTACGGCTGAATATTGGTTGGAGGCAATCGAGCGCATTATGGATGAGCTCGATCTGACCCCTAAGGAGAAGTTGAAAGGAATGGTGGCACTGCTACGCGATGAAGCGTATCAATGGTGGTTAACAGTTCGGGACGGTGCCACAGCTGAGGATCTGACCTGGGAATATGTTAAGGCAGCATATCAGAAGAAATATGTTGGCACACAGTATACTGATGAGCAAAGGAAGGCTTTTCTGGGGCTGGTTTAAGGGAACAAGTCAGTGGCAGAATACGAAGCTGAGTTTCTGAGGTTAAGTCGGTATGCTCGAGGAGTAGTGGCTACGGAGCATGAGCAGTGTGTCCGACTTGAGGACGAATTAAGGGATGATTTGAGGTTGTTAATAGCACCACATCAGGAATGGGAGTTTTCTACCTTAGTAGAGAAAGCTAAGGTAGCTGAAGGGATTAAGGATTCTGCAAGGCAGAACACTGATCGGAACAGGCCAAAAGAGGTTTTGGATCGTTAGGATCATCTGGGAATAAGAGGCCTAGAGTTGATGGGCCGCGAGGTCAGCAGACTGCTACAGGAGGGCAATATCGTACTTGTGAACAATGTGGGAAGAAACACCTAGGAGAGTGTTGGAAAAAGACTGGAGGATGCTTCAGATGTGGGACCAAGGACCATATAATTAAGGACTGTCGAATGAGGCCGGAGGGAAATAAACCGGTAGCTCAGAATGTCAATCAGGCTGGTAGAGGTGGTCAGCAACCTCAGCGAGGTTGTGGTCCGAATGGCCGAGGTAATGGCGCTGGAAGAGGACGTGGAACACCTGGCAGAGGTGCTAATAATAATACTGAGGCAAGACAACCGGGTTTGGTTTATGCAGTTCGCCGTAGGGAGGATGGAGACGCGCCGGACGTCATAACCGGTACGTTCCTTGTATTTGGCAAGCCTTATTATGCTTTGATTGATGTGGGCTCGACCCATTCTTATATTGCATGTAGAGTAGTTGAGACTCTAGATATATCCTCTGAACTTTCGGATAGGGAAATGACTGTAGTAAGCCCATTAGGTCAAACTGTAGTGGTGAATAAGATGTTTCGGGGAGTGCCTCTAGAAATTCAAGGAATAGTATTTGCTGCCGATTTAATGGAACTTCCCTTTGGAGAATTCGACCTCATACTTGGTATGGACTGGCTAGTGGAACATCGGGCTGTGTTGGACTGTGCAGCTAAGTGAATGGAATTAAGGACCCCGGAGGGTGAGGTGGTCATTATGATAGGAGAAAGAAGAAACTACTTGTCTCGTATAGTTTCGGCACTAAAGGCTGATAAGATGGTTCGGAAAGGATGCAAGGCATTCCTAGCCTTTGTTAGTGCGTTAGATGGAAAGGAAGGAGGTGTTGGTGGAGTTCGAACTGTAAGGGACTTTGAAGATGTGTTTCCGGAGGAATTACCAGGAATACCCCTAGATAGGGAGGTGGAGTTTGGAATTGAATTGCTGCCTGGAACAGCTCCTATGTCAATCGCCCCGTACAGAATGGCACCTAAGGAGTTGGTGGAGCTCAAGGCTCAAATCCAAGAATTGCTGGATCGTGGGTTTATTCGACCCAGTGTGTCTCCATGGGAAGCACCGGTCCTGTTCGTGAAGAAGAAGGACGGAACTATGCGTATGTGCATAGACTATCGTCAGTTGAACAAGCTAACCATCAAGAACAAGTATCCTTTGCCAAGGATTGATGACTTGTTCGATCAGCTTAAGGGGGCGGCAGTGTTCTCAAAGATCGACTTAAGGTCAGGATATCATCAGTTGAAAGTAAAGGAGGCAGATATCCATAAGACAGCCTTTCGGACAAGGTATGGGCATTTTGAGTTTGTTGTAATGCCGTTTGGATTGACAAACGCCTCAGCTGCGTTCATGGATATGATGAACCGGGTTTTTCAACCTTATTTGGATAGGTTCGTCGTGGTGTTTATAGACGATATCTTGGTATATTCCAAGTCTGAAGAGGAGCATGATGAGCATCTTCGAGTTGTGCTGCAGGTGTTAAGGGAGAAGAAGCTATATGCCAAATTCAGCAAGTGTGAATTTTGGCTGAAGGAAGTTGTGTTTTTAGGACATGTGGTGTCTGCAGAAGGAATAAGGGTGGATCCTAGGAAGATTAAAGCAGTGTTAGATTGGAAACCACCTAAGTCTGTAGCTGAGGTTCGCAGTTTCTTGGGTTTGGCAGGCTACTACAGAAGGTTCGTGGAAGGGTTCTCGTCAATAGCCGCGCCTTTGACAAAGTTGTTGAGGAAGGAAGTACCCTTTGCATGGACGGATAAGCAACAGGAGAGCTTTGAGAAGCTTAAGAGGGTTTTAACTGAAGCTCCGATTTTGATTCAGCCGGAGGCAGGAAAGGATTTCACGGTGTACTGTGACGCTTCTCATACAGGATTGGGATGTGTACTGATGCAAGATGGGAAAGTACTCGCGTATGCGTCTCGACAGTTAAGGCCTCATGAGGTTAACTACCCAACTCATGACTTGGAATTGGAGGCAGTGATCTTTGCTCTGAAGGTGTGGAGGCACTATCTTTATGGAGAAAAGTCGGTGATCTACACAGACCACAAGAGTCTTAAGTATCTGTTGACTCAGAAGGAGTTGAACTTGAGACAGCGAAGGTGGGTGGAATTGCTGAAGGATTATGACTGTTCTATAGAGTATCATCTGGGCAAGGCGAACGTAGTGGCTGATGCCTTAAGTCGGAAGGTTGTGTCGGATCTGAGGGCGATGTTCGCACACTTGAGTCTGTATGAGGATGGAAGCCTGTTGGCAGAGTTGCAAGTCAAGCCGACGTGGTTAAATGAAGTGAAAGAGGGACAGTTGGTTGATGATGAATTAAGTGTTAAGCTACAGCAAGTACAGAACGAGGAGTTGGAGGGTTATGGTATTAATGACGAGGGAGTGTTGTGCTTCAAGGGTAAGGTCTGTATGCCTAAGGATCAGGAGTTAAGGCGGAAGATTCTTTAGGAGTCACATAGTAGCCCCTATGCTATGCATCCTGGAGGAAGTAAGTTGTACCGAGATTTAAGGGAACAATTTTGGTGGCCTGGACTTAAGAGAGAAGTTACAGAATTTGTTGGCAAATGCTTGACGTGTCAGCAAGTCAAGGCTGAACACCAAGTTCCGTCAGGATTGCTTCAACCGATTAAGATTCCACAATGGAAGTGGGAGAGAATTACCATGGACTTCGTTAGTGGGCTTCCCCTTACGCCTACTAAGAAGGACTCGGTATGGGTGGTAGTGGACCGATTGACTAAGTCCGCGCATTTTATTCCGGTAAGGGTTGATTATTCCTTGCAAAAATTGGCCAAACTGTATGTGGCGGAAATTGTAGTGTGGAGGATTACTACAAGGAAATGGAAGTGGCCATGATCCAAGCCAATGTGGATGAAGAACAAGAAGCCACAATGGCACGCTTTAGCGCTGGCCTTAATCGAGATATCGCAAATGTTGTAGAACTACACCATTACATCAATATCATCGATATGGTTCACATGGCAATAAAGGTCAAACAGCAGCTAAAACGAAAAGTTACGTCTAGGGCAATCCCCAATAATGCTTCAAAATCTAAGTGGGGGCAAATGACCAACAAACGGGACATACTGAGTCGAACCAAAGAAGCAAGTGGCGTACCTAAATTTAACAAGCCAAGCGGAGAGGCGAACAAGGGCAAAATGGAAGCTATTCCGAATCGATCCCGAGACATTAAGTGTTTCAAATGTTTGGGTCGGGGCCATATTGCAAGTCAATGTCCCAACAGAAACACTATGTTTATTCGAGATAATGGCGAGATTGAATCCAAAACTGAAAGGGAAGATGATGCCAGTGAGACATCCTAAGACGAGGAAGAAGTAGAACAAGCCGAAAATGGAGAGATCTTAGTGGTAAAAAGGAGTCTTAGCTTACAAGGCGTCGAAAATGAACAACAACGCGAAAACATCTTCCATACGCGTTGCCAAGTACAAGGGAAGATTTGTTGCATCATTATTGGTGGAGGAAGTTGTACTAATGTGGCCAACACCATATTGGTGGAGAAACCCGGATTGACTACCACCAAACATCCCCATCCGTATAAACTGCAATGGCTTAACGACGGGGGAGAAATTAAGGTCACAAAACAAGTTTTGGTCTCCTTTGCAATAGGAAAATATTGAGATGAAGTCTTGTGTAATGTGGTACCGATGCAAGCGGGGCACCTCCTGCTTGGACGGCCGTGGCAATTTGACATGCAGGTGATACATGATGGCGACACCAATCGGTACACTTTCAAGTACCTAGGCCGGAACGTGACATTAGCTCCGCTAACACCCAAGCAAGTTTATGACGATCAATTGAAGATGAAGGCATCAATTGAAAAATCAAAAGAAAGTGAGCGGAAAAATGAGTAAGAAAAAGAAAAGAATTTGGAAAAAATGAAGGGCAAGAAAATGAGTGATAAAAAAAGAGAGTTGGAACATAAAGAAAATGAAACAAAAGACGAGAGTGAAAAAGAAAGTTTTTATGTTAGAGAGAAAGATATCTGAAAGTCTATGTTGTTAAAACAACCTTCGTTGGTACTTATGTACAAGGAAAGTCTCTTCGGAACACGATTTTGATGACAAGTTACCCTCCCCTGTTTTGTCTTTATTACAGGAATTTCGAGACATATTCCCAGAAGAGATTCCAAGTGGATTGCCTCCTATTCGTGGAATAGAACATCAGATAGACTTCATGCCGGGAGCCGCAATTCCAAATAGACCAGCTTACCGAAGTAATCCAGAAGAGACGAAGGAACTTCAAAGACAAGTGAATGAACTTCTTGAAAAGGGCTATGTACGCGGGAGCTTAAGCCCTTGTGCTGTGCCAGTCTTGTTAGTTCCCAAGAAGGATGGAACATGAAGGATGTGCGTAGATTGCCGAGCCATTAACAAGATCACGATCAAGTACCGACACCCTATTCCGCGATTGGATGACATGCTCGATGAATTAAGTGGAGCGAGTTTATTTTCAAAAATCGACCTTAAAAGAGGATATCATCAAATACGTATGCGGGAGGGTGACGAGTGGAAGACTGCTTTCAAAACGAAGCAAGGACTCTATGAATGGCTCGTTATGCCATTCGGGCTAACAAATGCCCCAAGCACGTTCATGCGACTCATGAACCACGTGTTGCGATCATTCATCGGTAGATTTTGTGTCGTATACTTTGACGACATACTTGTCTATAGTAAAACTTTAGATGAGCACGTGAAACATTTAAAGTCTGTCCTAGAAGTTTTGCGAAAAGAGACCTTATATGCAATTTGCAGAAATGTGATTTTTGTACTAACAAAATTGTGTTTTTAGGATTTGTTGTCAGTTCGGAAGGCCTTGAAGTTGATCAAGAGAAGGTTAAGGCAATCCAAGAATGGCCCCGTCCGACAGATATTTCCCAAGTTTGGAGCTTTCATGGACTGGCTAGCTTTTATCGACGGTTCGTACCGAACTTCAGCACGTTGGCCGCACCATTGACCGGTGTAATCCGTAAGAATTCTAACTTTGTTTGGGAAGAAGAACAAGAGAAAGCATTTTTGAAAATGGCATTACTTATCTGGTCCTCAGCTACGGGCCCACTGCTAGCTACTCCATGAATGGAGGCTTGTGCATTACTTTCAACCTCATCAGAATCGGTTCGATTGGACAATATCTTTTATCTATAAGAAAACATAATTCATTTTGAGTGAGAAGATATCACACTATCACAGGTTATAAAATGGCATGTATTTCTAAACTCTATACATGCTACGTTTAGTCCAAGAACCGACTAAGCCGTAGCTAAGATACCACTAAATGTAACACCCTTAAACGTCTCTGTCGTCATATTAAGGTTATAGAGCATTATCAATCAATCGAAACACATTTATCATCATAACATTTAATAAATTAGACTTAATCAGAATTATATTTAACACGTGCATATGTTCCCTAAATCGAGCCTTCGAGGCCCTAAAAATAGCTTAGAAACAATTCAAGACTAATTTGAAACAAAATAGAAGTTCTAAGAAAAATATGTAAAAAATTTGAAAACAGGCTACACACGGCCGTGTGATATAGCATAGACCGTGCAACAATCAAACAAATGACACATGGCCGTATCCCAGCCCGTGTCCTCACCCGTGTAACTTATTGAGTAGGGTCACACGGTTGTGTGCCAGACTGTGTAACTCTCTGAGTTGCCACACATGGCCGTGTAGCCAGGATGTGTGTGTCACACGACCGTGTATCCAAGCCACACGGCTGTGTGACAGGCCGTGTCCCAGGCCGTGTGATCCATAAATTGACCCTAAATTCAAGCCATTTCAAGACCAAATCATACCTAACTAACCATTCCATTTGGGCACACACTCAAGGGATTTAAACATCATTCAAATACACCTAAACATATCATTTCAAACATCCTAATTCATCTAACCAATATGCCATTCAGAGGCACCACAATTGTATCAAAACAACATGGATCAAAACTAAGCAACATAGCTACTTTTCAAGCATATAACCTAATTCAATCATCTACCAAATCATATAAAAAATGACCATTTACATGCCATTACAAACATACCAAAAGGTCTTATATACAAGCTCTTAAAAGTGGCCAAAGTGACCTAACTTGGTAAGTTTCCAAAGAGCACCAACAAAACAATCATAAACTTCAAAAACATGTACTAACCAAATCAACCATTACATATTCAAGAAATACCATAACGAAAGATCCTATACATGACATTTATAACCTTGGCGAAAATACACAAAAACTACCAAATGGGTGCTGGATAGTGTGATTGATCCATGACAAGCTTCCAACCGGTTGAGCTTCCGATCATCTATAAAACAAAGGAGAGTAACTACGTAAGCAAATGATTCTTAGTAAGCTTGTATAAACTTAAACATAACTTACCATTTCATTAGCATAATTTATAGAATAAGCATTATATCTTAACCAAGACCACAAGCTTAGCATAAGCCTATACAAGCACCATCAACTCACAAGTTAGTATACTTATCCATGATACAAATGAATTCAATCACATAATAAGTAAGTTTCACATACAAATCATTTAATTCATCAACCTTTTCATATGATCATGAACCATTTCATTTGTACAATTACCATGCCATTTCCTTTTCTTACCCATTGAACCATCTAGAGTTGTATCGGATACTCGGGAATGCTCACACACATAGTGTGCCTTTCCATATAACCGTAACCTTTCCTTTTCAATAGTATTCACACGAGCTATGAAATGGGCATTCCTACACGAGTTGTGGGTTGAAATGTAAGATACACGATGCTGCTCACACAAGCTGTGGAGAATTTGCAACAAATGTAGGACCTCATCCATCGGTAGGACATTCAAGACCATCACCTGGAACATGAAATCCCTAATGACATGTCATTCGTATCTTAAGAATTCTTAAGGTTCAAATGGGATTCATTATTCGTCAATTACTCAATCATCGATACATATGAAATTTCAAGTCTGTTTATATTAATACAACATATCAAAGAATCAATTTAGCTAACATTAATACGATCATAATTCATACGAACTTACATCGATAACTTTGATTGTAGAAGTAGAGTTGAACACTAATCTGAAGCTTTTAGCCTTTCATCGATTTAAGTTCGGTTGTTGTTTATCTTGATTTAAATGTATAATTTCATTCAATTAAGTAATTCTAGTATTCAATTTAATCCATATTTCATATTTATGTAAAATTATGAAATTACCCCTAATATTTTAACTTTTCACAATTTAGTCCATAAGCCCATAACTTGCAATTTAACCATTTTAACCTAAATCCATGTTAACCAATGTTACAAGGGACCTTGAAACAACCCATTATTTCCAACAATTGCAGAATAAAACCCATAGATTTACATTTTTTTAAACAATTTAATCCATATTTGCAATTTCATCAAAAATCACCTAACAAAACATGTTTTTTTTACAACAAAAATTAATAATCTATCAAATAACTTTAAACCTATTGAAAATCAACCATGGCATGTCCCCCAACCTTTAACAATCTTTCAAATTAACCCCCGAGCTAGCTAGATTAAGCTAAAACGATCACAAAAACATAAAAATAATTAAAAACGGGATCGAAATCACATACCATGAACTTGAATAAGCTTAGGTGAACTCTCCTCCTTCTCTAATGGCTATTTTAGGTTTTCAAATGAAAGAATAAGGAAGATGATACATTGATTTAGTTTATCTTTTTCATTTATTTATTAAATTACTAAATTAACCATTATAAATTATTTAAACTATCATAAAACCTATCCATCACAATCCAGTTTCTTATTTATGGTATAATTACCATCTGAGTTTATTAGTTTTCCTTTTCATAGTCATTTTGCCCTTTTAACTAATAGAATTCAACTTTTACTCCTTTTACGATTTAGTCCTTTTTACTTAATTAACTATTTAAACTTCAAAATTTCTCAATGAAACTTTAATACGACCCTAATATAATCCCATTGACATTAAATAAATATCAAAATAATAACTCACTTGTTGGAATTGTTGTCTCAAAACCACTGTTTTCGACACCACTAAAAACAGGCTGTTACAAATCATCAATTTGTATGCATAATTTTATAAATTATTGTATTTTAAAGCCAATTTTGCAATTACAACAATATGTAATATTTATAAATCTATTCAATTAGTCCTCTATCTTGATGATCAAACATAATCATATTAATTTGATTCAACTCAACTAATCAATATCATATTGCAATTCATTATTGTAACACCCCAAACCCGGTCTGGACGTTATGGCTGAATCTGGCGATGTCACATGGTAGCGTTTTTCGAAATAAATGAGTTGTTGTAAAAACCTCTTTTCCATTTAACCTCTTTACAAAATCTCGTAAATTCTAGGATGCGTCGTTCAGTTAAAAAAGCGTAGTTCATGATCACAAAATTATTCTTTTTCAAAACGTTGTTAATTTTCCAAAACGTTACCTATTGCGAAAGCTTTTAAAATCAGTTTGCGTATTTGAGTGTATTTTGTTAAAGCATTTGATTTGTTTTGAAAACTCAAATAACCCTACTGCTAGCAGTTGTAAATCAGAACAATAGAAATCCAATTTAACCATGAAAATCCAAAAAGGTCATTATTACAGTAAAATACCCTAAAATAAAATTTAAAAATCATTAATAGGTACTAAATCAAATAATTTAGGTCGTGTGGCCACCTCTAAGTCCTCCGCCGCACTGATCTGCCTATGTCTGGAGATTACCTGTACAGTTAAAACAGAAGGGTGAGTTTATGAAAACTCAGTGTGTAATCCCATATAAAACAACCAGACAGAAAGCAATCACAATCTGGGCCTAAGCCCATTTTAGTAACGGTTTCAGTTTCAGTTAGGGTCTTAGCCGATGACAATATAAATATCAGTTAGGGCTTTATCCCATCTCAATAACAATAACGGTAACCAATATGCAATCAGGAAATCCTACCCAACCAGCCTCTACACTCCATCTCCGTCCAACCCTACACTCCATGTGGGGATATAATGAACCCATCCATCCCTACACTCCAAGTAGTACCGGTTGTGGCACTAAAATAGTAGTTTGCAGCTGAGCTACCAATAAATTAGGCTCGAGGCCTTTCAATACACTTCCTCCGAACAAAATAAACCCATCCCCATGCAATGCATCATACAATCATGTCATGTCAAATCATGGTATCATATATGTATTCAGTAAAGTTTTAACAGCATGCTCAAAATACAATCATACATGTATATATATAAAGTATGTGAATGTAACAGTCATTCCGTCAATTAGGGATATAGGTAATCTTACCGACCCTACAGTAGGTCCACAATTGACTCGGGTGACCCGTGCAACCTTAGCAGTCAAACAGTGAAAATGGGCCCACAAGCCCATGTAATTTGCCTATATGGGCCCACACGCCCGTGTCGCCCACCAGGCCCAAAATGGCCTAAACCCAATAATCCCACACGCCCATGTGGTTCACCCGTGTTAGGACCACACGCCTGTGAGGCCCACACGGTCCAGTTCTGCTCGACCCATGAATCGTACATGGCCTGCCTCATCGATCACACATCTATGTCTGATCGCATGGCATACCACACGGGCGACCGCACACCCGTGTGGCGTCGACTTTCACATTTTTCGGCTTTTCACCGATTTCCATTTCCAAAGTCGTGTTTACACACCTGGTTCGTTTGTGACGTAAAAGCACTTCCGAGACTACCAGCACCTATGGTTGACAAACAAACCCCACAATCAGTCCTAACTCATAGTTAATTCGAAACCAAAACATTGACAATGATTCGTTCAATCCATTCGTTACTTACCTTCAAAACCAAGCAACCCCCTACTGCAAAACCGAACAAGATAGGTCACCACTCCCACAATTCGTCGCTGCCAATTCTGAAAGACCCAATGTTAACAGTAAATTTCATCTTCAAAACCAAAAGAAAGGAAAAGCTTCCCCTAATTCACAAACACAAACACCTTACCTACTAAGCGAGTAACAGCAGAACCACACTGCTCTAACACTAACCGAATCACTGCAGCCCTAAACCTTTATCAATGAAACAATCGACTGATTACCAAGAATCCATAAACCAAAATACACTACAGTTACGAAACTTACCACCAACGAACGAAAGCACAATGGAGATGACAAGTTGCGGCAACAGGAAGAAGGTTAGGAAACAAGAGAAACCGACAGCAAAAAGGAAAGGAAGGAATCGACAGAACCAAGAGAAAAATAAAAAAAAAAAAGAGAGGGGAAAAGAATATAGCCAAAAATCACAGCAATATTCGGCACCACGGAAGAATAACAGTTGATAGGAAAAGTTGAGAGAAAACCAATGCTTAAGCTGAAATTGGAAAAAGAAAAGAAGTGATCAGATTTTTTTTGTAAACACCCCTAATTCTCTTAACTCTCTCCCTATATCCCTAACTTCCCTCCTAAAATCGTCCATCACACTCCCACTAACCCTTAAATTCCCCCGAAACTGTCCACCGCAATCTCCTCAATAACCAAATTTAAATTCCAGTCAAGCACTTTAGTATTTCGACTAAACCAAAACACCCACACGACACAAGCAGCAAAATAAAACAATCCCTTGCACGCACAGGATTCGAACTCAAGACCACTAGCATCTTGACACTCCACTTAACCACCAGACCAGCAGGCCCATTCTGACATATTTTACCAACATATAACTATAAACCTACTAACCTGAGATAGGGGTTTATTCATAAAAATACAAAAATTTGCCCAAGTCAAGGCTTGAACCCAAGACTTCTCAAACACTCCCAGAACACTTAACCACTAAAGAAGACAAATATTTGTGTCACAAACACACGTAAATAAATATAATAGATTTTTGGGGCGTTACAAATCTAGCCCCTAAAAGAAAATTTCAGCCTCGAAATTTACCTGATCAAAACAGATGAGGGTGCTGCTGACACATCGCATCCTCAGGCTCCCACGTGGACTCGTCAATGCTATGATTATGCCAGAGAATCTTAACCAGTGGAATAGATTTCCTCCTCAGAACTTTTACATCACGATCCAATATCTGAACCGGCTCCTCCTCGAAAGTCAGATCTGGCCTAACCTCAAGCTCCTCCACTGGAACAATATGTATCGGTTAGAGCTGTAGCGCCTCAACATCGAGACATGGAAAATATCGTGAATTTGATCCAACTCCGGAGGTAACTCCAACTGGTAAGCAACTGGTCCCATTCACTTAAGCACACGGTAGGGTCCAATAAATCTAAGGCTCAACTTTCCCCTACGCCCAAATCTCAGTAACTTCTTCCACGGCAAGACCTTGAGAAAAACGAAGTCTCCCATAGAATACTCAATTTTATGTCTGCATAGGACTTCTGTCTATCTGATGCCGCTTTCAGTCGGTCTCGAATCAATCTAATTTTATCTTCGGTATCAAAAACTAGTTCAGGGCCCAGAACATGTCACTCACCCAACTCAGTCCAACATGAAGGTGTGCGACACCTACGACCATATAATGCCTCGTACGGTGCCATCTGAATGCTAGACTGATAGCTATTGTTATAAGCAAACTCTGCTAGCGGCAGGTAATCCTCCCAACTACCTCGAAAATCAATCACGCAACTCCATAATGTGTCCTCTAGTATCTGAATCACCCTCTCTGATTGACCGTCCATCTGAGGATGGAACGCAGTACTAAAGTCCAATCTTGTACCCAAAGCTTCATGTAGCTTCTTCCAAAATCGAGACGTGAAACAAGGATCCCTATCGGATATTATCGAAATCGGTATCCCATGCAGTCTCACTATCTCAGACACATACGGTTTAGCCAACTTCTGCAAAGAGTAATCGGTACAAATCGGTTTTAAATGGGCGGACTTGGTCAATCGATCCACGATGACCCATACCGAATCCTTCTTAGTGGGTGTGAGGGGTAACCCACTAACGAAGTCCACAGTCACTGGCTACTACTTCCAAAGTGGAATCTTAACTGGATGAAGCAACCCCGAAGGTAACTGATGCTCAGCCTGAACTTTCTGACAAGTTATACATTTACCCACAAAGTCTATAACCTCACGCTTAAGACCTGGCTACCAATATAAATCGCGAAGGTCTCTGTACATCTTATTTCTGCCAGGAATCATAACATAAGGGCTACTATGCGCCTCTCGCAGTATAGACTGCCTCAACTCAGTATCATTTGGTACACAGATTCTCCAACGGAAATAGAGTACCCCTTCACTATTCAGTCCAAAATCCACAGTATTCCCACCTCAATCTGTCAAAAGCGAAGACCCAAAGACTCGTCCTCTAACAGTTTACCCTTAATTTGCTCTATCCACATCGGTTTAACTTGAAGTTCGGCCAACAGACTGCCATCATCAAATAAACTGAGGCGAGCAAACATTACACTCGGATCAGTCATAGCCCTATGGCTCAGCGCGTCGGCCACCACATTGGCCTTACCAGGATGGTATTCAAATGTACAGCCGTAGTCCTTAAGCAGCTCAATCCACCTACGCTGCCTAAGGTTCAACTCCTTCTGAGTGAGGAGGTACTTGAGGCTCTTGTGATCAGTGTAAATAATACACTTCTTGCCATACAGGTAATGCCTCTAGATTTTCAGTGCGAACACCACTGGGCCAACTCTAGGTCATGCGTCGAATAATTCGCCTCATGAGTCTTAAGCTGACGAGACGCATACACTACCACCTTACCCTCTTGCATCAACACACACCCCAAACCGACATGTGATGCATCGCTGTAGATAGTAAACTCTTTTCCAGACTCTGGCTGTATCAGAACAGGGGCCTCCGCTAGTACAGTCTTGAGCTTCTCCAAGCTCTCTTGTTGAACGAAAGTCTAGTTAAATGGCATACCCTTACGTAAAAACTTAGTCAAAGGTGCTACAATCAGTGAAAACCCTTCTACAAATCGTCGATAATACCATGCTAGTCCTAGAAAACTACAGATCTCAGATACAGTCTTAGGCTGCTTCCAATCGAAGACAGCCTCAATCTTTCGAGGATCCACTCTAATCCCCTCAATAGAAACCACATGTCCCAAAAATGTTACTTTACATAACCAGAACTCACATTTACTGAACTTGGCATACAGTTGTTTCTCTTGCAAAATTTGTAGAACCACTCTGAGGTGTTCATTGTGTTCGTCCTCATTTTTTGAATATAACAGTATATCATCGATAAATACCACTACGAACCAATTCAGATAGGACTGGAACACTCAGTTCATTAGATTCATAAAAGAAGCTGGTGTATTCATCAATCCAAATGGCATCATTAGGAACTCGTAATGACCGTATCGAGTCCTAAATGTTGTCTTGTGCACATCAATCTTCTTAACCCTCAACTGATGATGTCCTGATCATAGATCAGGCTTGGAGAAAATCGAAGCCCCTCGGAACTGGTCAAATGAATCGTCTATCCTCGATAGGGGGTACTTATTCTTTATGGCCAGCTTAATCAGTTGACGGTAGTCAATACACATACGCATGGATCCATCCTTCTTTTTCACAAACAGTAGTGGTGCTCCTTATGAAGACACACTAGGGCGGATGAACCCACGATCCAATAACTTTTGAATTTGGGCCTTAACCTCCATAAGCTTTTTTGGTGCCATTCTATAGGGGGCGATGGACACTGGAGCTGTACCAGGAAGAAGCTCAATCCCAAACTCTACTTCACAATTCGGGGGTAACCCAGGTAGCTCTTCAGAAAAAACATTTGGAAAGTCCTTAATCGTCCTGATATCCATAACCGAAGAATCCCCAATTACGACTACTTCGCTGTCCTCCTCAGTTCTCAGCACAACTCTTTTTGTGGCACAATCTAAGCTCACTCGGTGTTTGACTAACCAGTCCATTCCCAGTATCAGATCAAATTATCCAAAAGGCCGTTCCATTAGATCAGCCCGAAAGATAGCCCCTTGAACTTCTAAAGGAACATCTCTAAACAGTTTGTTAACCCTTATTGACTGCCCCAACGGGCTTAGTACAATGACCTCACTTGTAGTGCTCTCGACTAGTAAACCCAAGCTTTTAGATACGGTACAAGCTATATAGGAGTGAGTGGATCCTATATCTATCAGTGTAGTATAAGGTACATTATAAATAAAGAATGAACCCGTAATGACGTCTGGAGCATCACCCTCCTCTCGGCGATGTGCAGCATAAGCTAGAGCCAGCTGCCTCGCCTCAATATGACCAGCACCTATGCCCGATGCTCTTTGACCACGGCCCAAACCATTACATCCTCTGGCCTGACCACGGCTTCTCGGTGGCTGCTAAACTACCGTCGGTGGTGGTACAGTACCTATGCCAGAAGCTTGCATCTGATCGGACCTCCACTAACACTCTCTAATACGATGCTCTAATGAACCGCACCTCAAACAACCCCAGTTCTTTTCTAGCACTCGCCCTGATGGCGTCTACCACAGTCAGTACACGATGGTTGTCCTGTAGCAGCAATAGGAGCCCCGACTCTAGTCGGCCTATCAACTCTGGCCTTTTTGTAAAGCCTCTGAATAAAACTCGAGGACTCTGAATCCCTCTTATTCCTACCTCTCTCTCTGTTCTGGCGCTCAGCAAGCTTCACTTCCTCAGCGATCTTCGCCTTATTGACCAATGCAGCAAAGTTTCGCTCCCTCTATGGAGCTATCAGTACCCTCAGATTATCCCTGAGGCCATCCTCGAAGTGAACGCACCTCTCATATTCAGTCACCACCATACCACGCGCATAGCGGCTTAGTCGCAGAAATTAGGCTTCATACTCGGCCACTAATCTATCACCCTGGGTCAAATTCAGGAACTCTCTCCTACGGGCATCCACGTAACTGGCCCTCACATACTTCCCCTGGAAAGCGGTCTTAAAGAACTCCTAGGTCAGTCGATCGGGATGAGTGCCCTCCTTAACAGTGAGCCACCACTGATATGCCTCATCTCGTAGCAGCGATACAAAACCCTTTAATTTCTACTCAGAGGTGCAGTTCAGGTCGTCCATAATTCTCTCTGTGACCTCAATCTAGTATTCATTTACATTAGGGGCAACTTCAGTAATACCCTTGAAGAGCTCAGCTCCGTTAGATCAGAGTCATTCCGTAACCGTCCCTCGGTCTCCAGCTCTAGTATTGGGCCCAGAGACCCTCTCCAGAATTCTTAACATGGCTTGGGACAGTGCGTCATCCCCAGCCGCTCGATCATGAGACCCAGTCTTAGCCACAGACGAAGCTGGTGTCTCACTAGTTTCCAAATTAGTTATATGGCCATTTGACGAAGACCTAGTTCGAGCACCTCTACGGCCCCTACCACGGCCTCTTGTACCCCATCCACGAGTACCTCTTACGCTCATTGTCTAATTACGGTTTTTCTATATTAACAGTTTTATGCATCAGTTTATAGTACCAGTTGTCTATTAACAGATATTTTATGAAATCAGTATCAAAAGTGTAACGTTTGTTTTCGTACGACACAGAGTCTATCAGTGTCTATTGATTTTACTAAAGTATCAGTATACACTATCCTGAGTGTTTTCAGTACAGTCTATCTACAGTAGTCGTAGTATATACTATTTATAGCAGTTTCAGTTTAGAACATATAACAGTTTCAGTGCTTTAAAAGAAAACCCAATTTTAAAACCCAAATCCACAGCCGAGTTGTAACACCCCAAACCCGGCCCATTTAATCCGACCGAATTTGGAATGCCACTGCGGAACACTTTCGAAAAACATTCTTACTTAAGAGATAAACCGTTTAAAATTTGTTTCCTTTAATAAAACATTTTCGTGACTTGTAATATTCTAAGTAAAAATCGGAGTTTGTTATAAACATATCGGTTTCAAGTTTTATTGAGAAAATAAAACCGTTTTCAATCAACCTTTCATATTAGGGCATAATAATAACGATACTTAACAAATGAACTGAAACACTTTAGTGGGCCTTATTACAATTCACACTAAATCAAAATACGAAAAATATCATTATTTAATTTATCAAATAAAACGTCCCTTTTCATGAAAGTCCATTTCCTCATGGCCAGCTTTGTATCTTCTCCGACCCGGTCCAAGCTTACGCGCCACCTGAAAGGTTTAACAAAAATAGAGTGAGTCACCAAGACTCAGTGCATAGTTAATACACATGTCTTCACATATGGGCTTGGCCCATATTCACATAATCCATATATATATATATATATAACAAATGATTATAAATATGCAATTATGAATACACAATATTATTAATATGATTACGAATATACAATTACGAAGTCCAATCCACAAGTGATCCACATATCTTTCTTTTGCACATTATTTCTTAAGGTCGTGGCTAAGCCACTTATCCCATAGGGATCCCACATATCTTTCAATTCACAAATCATCAAGCACGACTGCAGCACGAGGTTCGGATAAGACCACTCACATAGTATACACCCTTTTCTTCAATAGTCACATCACAAGTTTCATGCGTATTTATATGTACCATAGCAACATTTCGTACGAAACAAATATATATACATTTTATACCAAGGTCACATATTACTCAAGACGATATACATAACGTGTCATCACTTTATTTTACATTCATCGATAAACATTTCTTATCGCAAATCACTGACAAATTAATATCGAAATCACTAACTTGATTATTCGATCACTTACCTTAGTATCCATACTGTTAGCTTTTATTTCGGCTAACATGCATAACATTTACGTTTACATAAAATAATACTTACTACATATATATATATCAAGCAAAAGAACAGTGCGATAACTACGCACCTGACTATAGCGAGATTCTGATTTATCGAATCTAACAAATTCCCGTAAGCTTCTGTTACTATTTATCGATTAGCCCCTAGAACACATAACCGAAATCGGTCATCCTTAGTATCAATATCATGGCCTTAGGCCGAATTCCACAACCACTTACCTAGCTTATTTTGATCCCGAAACACCACTCGATCTTGTCGATTTGCTCTCGAAGTCATCGAAAGTCCTACTAAAGCGTGGTTAGAATCGGCTAACATCCATATCTAAGAACAATGGCCCTTGGACGAAATGTACATAACACTTACCTTGAGCACCTAAATTCCCGAGAGACTCATTTGTGCTCCTTAACACTAGCTTGCTTATCTGAAACCAAGAGATCCCTCCAAGGTCCCTTAATGCTGGCTTCACACCAAGGAACATGAGGTTATGGCATTCACTCACATTTGGCCAACCTTAGACCAACACAAAATCACTGTTTTTGGCACACAATAAAAAGATGAAGCGAAACTGATTTCTAAGGAGAAATTACTTACTATTATTGCTTTGAAGAGAAAGGAGGGTTTCAAACACACTGTCGATAGCACCATTAATCGGCTAAGTCCTTCAAACAAGAGTGGAGAAGTTGGTCAAGCAAGGCATACCTATTCAAAAATACCTCCTTAGCAAGAACCACATTCGGCCATGGCTCTCAAAGGTGGATGAGGTGTTCGGCTATCTCTTTTTAACACTCTTTTAATTCAACTCAAAACAGGCCATGCAACATGTA
Source organism: Gossypium australe (assembly GCA_005393395.2). Lineage (NCBI taxonomy): Eukaryota > Viridiplantae > Streptophyta > Magnoliopsida > Malvales > Malvaceae > Gossypium > Gossypium australe. The sequence continues at coordinate 91,954,396 of CM016621.1, read as the reverse complement.
GGAAGAAGGAAAGCAAAACAAAGAGATTTGGCACCCTTTCTTACACTCAAAGTCGAAATGAAGGTCCTTCAAGAGTTCAATAATAGGCCATTTATGAAGTAGAGAAGAGAAAATTACCCACTCCATGCTCTCTCTTCCATTTTCGGTCAAGACACAAAAAGGAATGAAAATGAAATGTGAAATTCGGCCATGCATCCTTGCCAAACACATGGCCGGTCAACTCCCCCAAGACATGCTTCCACAAATGAGTTCATTCCCCCAAGCAAAAGACCCATCACCCTTGAAAAAGGATGATTCATTGTTTATTCATTTTTTTTCCATTACCTTACACAAACTTTCAAAATATATCCCATGCCTCATCATATTCTATACATTATAAAATAATACAAAAGACTAATGCCCAAGCTTGCTATGTCATGGCCGGCCATGCCGCTCTCTTTTTGCTAAATTCAACACTAATTTCCATCACCTTATTCATTCCAAAACATAATATAATAATAATAACATATAAACTTTCTCATCTATCTAAGCAAACAAAATAATAGAATATCATGGTTTAAACCCATGCTTCCAATTAAAATAATAAAACAATAGAATAAAATAACTAGCCCATAATTCATAGCATAAAAAAATATAATTAATGTTGCATGCATTAATTTCCCATGCAGCCCACCAGCTCCTACGCCGGTCTCAAAAGAAAAAGGAGAGATCCAGGTGCAGCCTCCAGGTCTCGAACCCGAGACCTGGAGTGAATCCTCCAGACTTCCTGCCATTTCCGCTATCGAGACTTTCATGCCAATAATGCTTCGAAAATTCTTTTAAACTATCCTTGCCTTGGCTCCCTGCACTTTAGCGCTAAAAATAAAATGCTTCAAGCGCGAAATCCAGGACTCGAACGCGAGTCCGCCTAGTCGCAGTTTCCCAGCAAGGTCCTTAACCATTCGGCCAAGGTTCAATTCATGCTAACAAACGCATCGGAAATCCTTTTAACCCTTACCTTGCCAGTTTCCCAGGTCTGAACGCTAAAATGAAAATAAAGCGCATCACGCGCGATCCCTGGGACTCCAACACTCGACCTCGAGAGGCCCCCATGCTGCAAACGTCTTAGCCACTCGGCCAGGCGCCTTTTTGTGACAGAAACCATCGTGATTTTCTTTTAAAGCCTTCTTCTAAACAGCGCCCCTTTTCAAGATAAAATGCTTATGCCGCACACACGAGACTCGAACCTTTGACCATGCTTGGCGCTGAATCTTAAGTGGCACACGGAAGCCACTTGGCTACCTGGACTTTCATGTCCAAAACCTTCCGAAAATTTTACTTAAGGCCTTCTTGCCTAATTTCCACTTTTAACCCTTAATTTTCAAAATTTTCAAAATGCTCCCTTTTTAGTCTGAGAGTTTTAGGAACTCTAAAAACACATCAAAACCACTCTTGAGGCCTACTAACACTCGAGTTATTTTCTAAACTCACAACCCCTATTTCGGGACATTACACGAGTTTTGCAACCTGGCTCTGATACCACAAAATGAAACACCCCAAACCCAGTCTGGACGTTATGGTCGGATCTGGCGATGTCACATGATAGCGTTTTTCGAAATAAATGAGTTGTCGTAGAAACCTCTTTTCTATTTAACCTCTTTACAAAATCTTGTGTAAATTCTAAGATGCGTCATTCAGTTAAAAAAATGTAGTTCATGATCACAAAATTATTCTTTTTCAAAACGTTGTTAATTTTCCAAAACGTTACCTATTGCGGAAGCTTTTAAAATCAGTTTGCGTATTTGAGTGTATTTTGTTAAAGCATTTGATTCATTTTGAAAACTCGAATAACCCTACTACTAGCAGTTGTAAATGAGAACAATAGAAAAAATCCCATTTTAACCATGAAAATCCAAAAAGGTCATTATTACAGTAAAATACCCTAAAATAAAATTAAAAATCATTATTAGGTACTAAATCAAACAATTTAGGTCTTGTGGCCACCTTTGAGTCCTCCGCCGCACTGATCAGCCTATGTTTGGGGATTACCTGTACAGTTAAAATAGAAGGCTGAGTTTACGAAAACTCAGTGTGTAATCCCATATAAACAACTAGACAAAAAGCAATCACAAGCTGTGCCTAAGCCCATTTTAGTAACGGTTTCAGTTTCAGTTAGGGCCTTAGCCCATTACAATATCAATATCAGTTCAGGCTTTAGCCCATCTCAGTAACAGTAATGGCAACCAATATGCAATCAGAGAATCCTACCCAACCAGCCTCTACTCTCCATCTTCGTCCAACCCTACATTCCATCTGGGGATATAATCAACCCTCCCATCCCTACACTCCAAGTAGTACCGATTGCGGCACTAAAACAGTAGTTTGCAGCTGAGCTGCTAGTAAATTAGGCTCAAGGCCTTTCAGTACACTTCCTCCGAACAAAATAAACCCATCCCCATGCAATGCATCATACAATCATTTCATGTCAAATCATGGTATCATATATGTATTCAGTACAGTTTTAACAGCATGCTCAAAATACAGTCGTACATGTATATATATAAAGTACGTGAATGTAACAGTCATTCAGCCAATTAGGGATCAGGTAATCTTATCAACCCTACAGTAAGTCCACAGTCCACTCGAGTGACCCGTGCAACCTTAGTAGTCAAACAATGAAAATGGGCCCACAAGCCCATATAATATACCTAGTGGGTCCACACGCCTGTGTCCGATCACACGGCCTACCACACGGGTGACCGCACGCCTGTGTGGCTTCGACTTTCACGTTTTTCGGCTTTTCGCCGATTTCCATTTCCAGAGTCATGTTTACACACCTGGTTCGTTTCTGACGTAAAAGCACTTCCGAGATCACCAGCACCTATGGTCAACAAACAAACCGCACAATCAATCCTAACTCGTAGTTAATTCAAAACCAAAACATTGACAATGATTCGTTCAATCCATTCGTTACTTACCTTCAAAACCAAGCAACCCGCCACTACGAAACCAAACAAAACAGGTCACCATTCCCACAATTCGCCGCTGCCAATTCTGGAAGACCCAATGTTAATAGTAAATTTCATCTTCATAACCAAAAGAAAAGAAAAGCTTCCCATAATTCACAAACACAACCACCGTACCTACTAAGCGAGTAACAGCAGGCCACACCGCCCCAACACTAACCGAATCGCTCCAGCCCTAAACCTTCATCAATGAAACAGTCGACCGATTACCGAGAATCAATAAACCAAAATACACCACAGTTACGAAACTTACCACCAACGCGCGAAAGCACAATGGAGATGACAAGTTGCGGCAACAAGAAAAAAGTTAGAAAACAAGAGAAATCGACAACAAAAAGGAAAGGAGGGAATCGACAGAACCAAGAGAAAAATAAATAAAATAGAAAGGAGAGGGGAAAAGAAAATAGTCGAAAATCACAACAATATTCGATAACATGGAAGAAGATCAGTTGATAGGAAAGTTGAGAGAAAACTAATGCTTAAGCCGGAATTGGAAAAAAAAAAGAAGTGATTAGATTTTTTATGTAAACCCCCATAATTCTCTTAACTCTCTCCCCATATCCCTAACTTTCCTCCTAAAAACTGTCCATCACACTCCACTAACCCTCAAATGTCCCCCAAACCGTCCACCACAATCTCGTCAACAATCGAATTTAAATTCTAGTTAAACACTTCGGTATTTTGGCTAAAAACACCCACACGGCACAAGCAGCAAAATAAAACACTCCCTTGCACGCACAGGGATTCGAACTCAAGACCACCAACATCTTGACGCACCACTTAACCACCAGACCAGCAGGCCCATTCTGACATATTTTACCAACATATAACTATAAACCTACTAACCTGAGATAGGGGTTTATCCATAAAAATACAAAAAATTGCCCAAGTCAAGGCTTGAACCCAAGACTTCTCAGACACTCCCAGAACACTTAACCACTGAAGCAGATAGATATTTGTGTCACAAACACACGTAAATAAATATAAGAGATATTTGGGGTGTTACAATTATATTCAATTTATTAGTCAATTTGTCATTTCTTTGTGATTTAATCCATATCTCATCTTTTTGTACCAAATCGTAAACAATCAATATTTCAATTACACATATTTACAATTATAATTTTAAATACATAACAATTTAACATAAACATACCATATGAACTTACCTGGAAAAATAGATAATGGTCTATTCTTTAAGGACTAATTAGCAATTTGCCTTTTTCATCAATTAATTCTAATTCGGTACAATTCCCAATCTCGAATTCACCACACGCAAGGGCTGATTGTTTGGAAGAATTTGAAGCTCTCAATTCCTCCATCCATGGTGTTCGAACGGTGAAATAGACGAGAATAAAAAATTTTGTCTTTCCACTATTTTAATGTTTTATTATTTTCTTTACTTTTAATGATAATTTCAATAACAAAATAAAGCCAAAGTCATGTATTTTCCATCCACTATAATCTAATGTGGCCATTAAGTCCTTGAAATAATGTTATTTAAGTCTTTTTAATCAATAAAAATCAATAGCGATTAATTTTTACATTTTTTAGGATTGAGTTCTTGGACCTTAAGTAGTCACTAATTCAGAAAAATTATCTAACCAAATTTCAATTCACCAATATAAAAACTCAAAAAATATATACGGGCTTGGTTTTTAAAAACGAGGTCCTGATACTTCATTTTCCATCATCACTGACATTTAGCATGAACCACTTGTACCTTGTCTAACTGACCAATTAATAAAATATATAAAATCAAAATTTACAATAACATCATATTTAAGTTGTAAATATTAACAGACTCACTCGTCAGAATTGTGATCCCGAAACCACTATTTTTAACACCATTGAAAATCGGGTTGTTACAACTCTCCCTCCTTAAGAAATTTTGTCTGTGAAATTTTCACTTGTGAAAAGGTTAAGGTACTGCAAATCTCATGGTTATTTTCCGGCTTCTACATATCCTCTTTCATACTACGACGATACCATATTACTGTATCACCAATTTGAAATTCGAAAAATTTTCTCTACAATTCAATGTACAATTTTTGTCAATCTGAGGTGACTTTTAAACAGTCTCTCATATAATCCTGATTTTATTGTTTGTCTCAAAAATTAGACCAGTCCCTATAATGTTTCTTTCTTTCAACTCTAACCAGTACAACTGAGTTCTGCATTTACATTCGTAGAAAACCTCATATGGTTTCATTTTGATACTCGACCGATAACTGTTATTATACGTGAACTTAATTAACAATATGAATTCCTCTCGACTGCCTTCAAATTTTTATAGCAATGTGGCATGTCTTTAAATATCTGAATTATCCATTCTGATTGTCCTTTAGTTTGAAGATGATACGCTATACTGAAATCTCATTTTGTGATCAAGACTTCATATAATCTACCCAAAATCCAGAGGTACATCTTATGTCTCGATCTGAATTGATAGATAGTGGTACATCACGTAATCTAGGTTGCATCTTCCTTTTTTAGTGACAATGGTAAACTCGATACCATATCCATAGTAACTCATTCCCATCTCCATTCCAGAATCACCATAACTATAACCAACTTGATGGAATTTGATACTCAACTTTAACTTGTTGGCATATCTGACATTTAACCACGTATTCTAAGATTCTCTTTTTATTACGGACCATCGATGTAAATTTCTTGATACACACAAATGATTTCAAAAGCATAGATTCCTATTAGCATCAATACTCAACTCTGAAGTCTAATCATTTTCAAAAAAATTTCGTTTAGTTAACAATTCAAAATCACTTATCTATAACTCTTGTATTCTTTGAAGAAAAATAGGTTTAGCTCTCAACTCCACTAAAATAAAACCGTCATGTTTCAAAGTTAGATGAGTTTTTTGTAACACCCGATTTCCAATTAACCTAGAAACTTGAAATAATTAAAGGACTAAAATGAAAGAGACCGCAAGTTAGGGGCCTCTATTGAAAGAAATGGGAAAGTTGAAAACTGAATTGGACATGGTTGAAAACCAAACCTAGTTTGGTTAGAATGGTGGTTCCTTAGCGGGGGACAGCATGATTAGAAATGGATGGTTCTCATAAGTTTGGTAATAACGTAGGAAGGGTCGTAAATAGCTGGGAGATGACTTCCCAGGGATGATTTTTGTCCGGTTCTATTTCATTTTCTCTTTTCTTCATCTTCTTATTTAGATACTTTGAAGAAGAATAGGCCATGGAAGGTTTTGCATGGAGCAAAATTCATGAAGATTGAGATTGAAAAGTAAGGAAACCGACAAGTTGGAGTGTAACAGCCCGATATAGGGCCTAGTCGGAACAGTGGTGCGAGACCACAAATCTGAAGTAGTAATATGAGTTTTTAAGGTATTGAGATGTTTGCATGATATTATGATAGTTCCATGTAGAAGTTTTATGGAAATTTCCATTAAAGGGTCCATTAGGACTAAATTGCAAGAGTTGCAAAATATGAGTTTCTAGAAGCTTTTCGTATGAAATAGCTTTAGAATATTAATTAGAAGTCCTTAAATAGAAATTTTCCCAAATTATAATTTTTGGACAAAAATGGACATGAGTTAGTAAATGGTGAAATTTTAAAGAGAATGGCATTTTGGTCATTTATCAATTAAATGATTAAAAAGGGGAAAAAGATGATAAAAATTCTTATTCATCTTCTTCCTTGTGCCGAAAATTGGAGAGACTCCATGGCTAGGGTTCTTCAAATTTTTGAAGCTTGCTAGTAAGTGCATTTTAGCCCGTTTTTAATATTCTTCGTATTTTTGGAGTCCTCGTATTATGAATTAGCTAATTATAGCTATAAGTTGAGCTAGAATTCATGTTTAAAAATATACCCATGAATGACATGCATGTTAAATGATATTTTATGGAAGATTATGAGAGTTTGATGTTAGATAAACATCTTTTTCTAAGTGAATTTCATGAGAAATGCTAGTAAGGACTAGTTTGTAATTATTATGAAATTTGTCATACATGGTAGAAATAGTGAGAAATTGTTATTGCTATAGTTGAGACAATGAATCAACTAAGCATGACGTTCATAAAAGTTGAATAAAAATCACTTTACGAGCATTGGGGCAAAAGCGTAATTATGAGAAAGTTTAGGGACAAAATTGTAATTTTGCCAAAGTATGTGTTAAGAGTCAATTTAGTCAGTGTGAGTATTAAATGATCTAAACTATTATTATAGATCAAGAAAAATGAAGCCCGGATCGAAACTAAGGCAAGAACAAAGTCGAGGACTAACTTACATATCTACATATATTTTGTATATTGAGGTAACTAAGCTTTATGATACTATCATTGAATTGCTTAGTATAATGTACATTATTACCATGGAAATGCTTAATGCTATGTTAAATAAAGAAATCAATGAGATTAAGCATGAGAAAGTCCCAATTGAAGTTGAATTACTTAGGATACTCAATCTATCACATGAAATGAGAAAGTCCATATAAGACCAAGCCAAGGCATGGCATCGGCAATCAAGCAAGTTATCATGTAAGACCAAGACAAGTCTTCGCATTGAAGAGTTATTATGAGATGAAGACCCATATAAGCCCAAGCCAAGGCATGGCATTGGTGAGACTCCAAGTAAAGATGTCATGTAAGTCCAAGACAAGTCTTGGCATTGAAAAGTTATCATGAGATAGAGATCCCATGTAAGTCCAAGCCAAGACATGGCATTGGTGAGTAACAAGGAAGATTTCATGTAAGTCCAAGCCAATGCTCGGCATTGACCAGTTCATGAGTAAAGATACCAAATAATACCATGTCAAGACATGGCACTGGTAAGTTCCCAAGGGAACACACAAGGAAGACTTTGTGTAAGTCCATGTCAAGACATGGCATCGATACCAAGATGAGAGATCCCATATAAGACCATATCTAGGATATGGCTTTGGCATCGAGTTATATGTGGGATGAGATTCAGTATCCTCGGTTATTCATAGAAATTCATCGGGCAAATGAGTAGAGCTTAAATGAGATAGCAAGAAAGTTAAGTAAGCAAAGCTATTATTAAGTTAGAAATGAGTGTTTTTCATGTTATGAATGATGAATTAGAGATTATGATTGTTATAGTAAAGTATGCTGATCTATGTGATCAAGTGATACAGGTACCTTGTTTACCTTACGAGCATGATACTAGTAAGTATCATGAGATATGTAAGGATCAGTAAGAGTAAGTACGCTTAAATAGCTGAAATTTAAGATGCCATTGTTTATGCCAAATGGTTTATATTAAACAAGTATGTTGCTATGTACATTTTATGCAAACTTACTAAGCTAAATGCTTACATCTTTTATTCTTTCTTTCCATGTAGTCCTGCCAAGCTAATCTCGTGGATCATTGTCATCGGAGCTCGAAGCACACTATCAATCGCTATTTTGGTATAGCCAAGTTGTTTATATTAAGTATGGCATGTATAGGAAACATTTCATTTTGAGAATATGTATTAAAAAGGGCAAAAGTATGGGCTATTAAGTTTGTTATTCTTTTGTATATGGCTAAGTGGTTGTCCAAGATTGACTAAGTATGTATGTTTATTGATATCAATGAAGGATGTAGTAATTTGAGTTGTTGAATTGAGTATGAGATTGATCTTGATTTCAGGGTGGCAATTGGCTTGGTAAATAGCCTTCAGGTGCCAACACAGATAGACACACGGGTGTGTGTCTAGGCCGTGCGTCCCCTGCACCTTAGTACCTTAAGTCAGAATAGACCATGGGCTAATTCCACGGTCGTTTGTTTAGGCTATGTGTGACACACGGTTAGAACATGGGCGTATGCCCCAGGTCGTGTGAATAAATCAGTATATCAAGGTATAGCACACGGTCTAACTCCACGGGCGTGTCAAGGCTGTGTGAAATTAGTCAGTGTCGACCACGGTTGGAAGACATGGGCGTATGGGCGTGTCTTAGGGGTACACGAGCGTGTCCCAATCCACATGGGGTGACCCCTGTTTTAAGGAAAAGTTTTTGATTAAGTTCTGAAAGTTTCCAGATATTTGTTTAAGGCCTTGTAGGCCCATGAAATGTATGATTAGATTAAGAAAGAGAAGTTTTTAATTCGGAACAAAATTTTATAGCCCATAAGTGCATGTTTAAGAAAGTTCAAGCATAGTAATGTCTCGTATCCATCTCAGCCTTGGACTCGGGTATGAGGTGTTACATTTAGTGGTATTAGAGCTACGGTTTAGTCGGTTCTAGGACTAACGTAGCACGAGCACGAGTCTAGCTATACATGACACACGTAAGAATGTTTTTATAATGATAGTGTGACGACTCGTGACGACTTAAATTATGTTTATACGTATAGTAAATGGATCCCAAAAGAGCTGTGGTGGATGACGTAGAAAGTAACGCACCGGCTCCCGCTGAAGGGACGGTGCCGAACGAGAATGAGAATAGACCCACTACTGTGAGTCAAGGAGGATGAGAAGAGGCTAAGAAGCCTCCCTCCATATGATGAATACATGGTACACGGAGTTCGTTCGTACGAACCCGAATGCACAACCCCCTCCACCCTCACCTATTCCTCAACCTATCCCAGTAGCCCCTCAAACAGTAGAGGTGACAAGAGGAGTTAAGCCTCCAGTTGATAGGATTAGGAAACATGGGGCAGAAGAATTCCGGGCTAAAAGAGATGATGATCCGGAAAAGGTCGAGTTCTGGTTAGAAAATACCATCAGGGTATTTAAAGAGTTGTCATGCACATCTGAAGAATGCATGCAGTGTGTAGTTTCTCTTTTAAGAGATTCTGCCTATCAATGGTGGAACACCTTGGTATCGGTAGTACCAAGAGAGAAGATCACTTGGGAATTCTTCCAAGAAGAGTTTAAGAAAAGTATATCAGTCAAAAGTTTGTGGACCAGAAAAGGAATGAATTCCCAGAACTAAAGCAAGGCAAGATGTCAGTGACTGATTATGAGCGCGAGTTTGTGCGACTCAGTAAATACGCTCGAGAGTGTGTATCCACCGAGGCCATTATGAGCAAGAGATTCAAAGATGGACTAAATGATGACATCAAATTGTTTGTTGCTGTCTTAGAACTAAACGAATTCGTTGTGCTAGTAGAGAGGGCATGTAAAGCCGAAGAGCTAGTAAAGGAGAAGAGAAAATCTGAAATGGAGTCTCGTGACTCTAGAAAGAGACAGTGGAATAAGTCATTCCAATCCTCATCCAAGAAGTCAAGAGATTTCTCCACCTGATCAGCTACTTCCACTAGGTTTTCAAGGAAAGACAAGAGTAAGCAGTATTCGGGAAATAAAGCACAGACGACTTTAGTTGCTAGTGTGGGGAACATCCGATCGGATAGACCCGAATGCCCACAGTGTGGCAGACGTCATCTTGGAGAATGTCGAGCGCACGAAAATGCATGTTTCAGATGTGGTTCCCAAGACCACTACGTAAAAGATTGTCCAGAGACAATGAAAGAAGAGAGAGCTCAGAACCTGAGATCTGGAATTATGGTCAGAGGAAGACTGTAGAGGAACCCAAGAAGTGGGGCAAGTGGGAGAGGTAACCCTAGAGAACAGGCTGCGAGACCCGAGGGTAGGGCGCCTGTGAGAACTTATGCCATTCGTGCTCGTGAAGAGGTATCTTCCCCGATGTTATTACGGGTATCTTTTATCTTCATGATATTAAAGTTATTGCTTTAATAGATCCTGGATCCACAACACTCTTACATTTGTATGAAACTAGTATCTGATATGAGTATGCCTATAGATTCTACAGAATTTATGATTAAGCTGTCTAATCCTTTAAATAAGAGTGTTTTAGTTAATGAAGTATGTAAAGACTATCCATTGATGATTAGATGTCATTATTTTAAAGTAAACCTTATGTTGTTAGCATTTGATGAGTTTGACCTCATTCTTGGTATGGACTGGTTGACTGCCCATGATATAATAGTAAATTGTGGGAAAAAGTACATTGAGATGAAATGTGAGAATGGGGACATTTTCCGTGTAGAATTAGATGAACAAGGTAGATCACCGGTATTGATTTCTCATATGACAGCACAGAGATACATAAGAAAAGGGTATGAAGCATATCTGGCCTTTGTGATGAATGCTAGAGAAACAGAGTTAAAGATTGAGTCGGTACCGATAGTATGTGAGTACTTGGATGTTTTTCCTGAGGAATTACCAGGATTATCTCCAGTTAGAGAGGTTGAGTTCAATATTGAGCTAGCTCCCGGTACTGTACCAATATCTATTACCCCTTATAGAATGGCTCCAACGGAGTTGAGAGAGTTGAAGATACAGTTGCAAGAGTTGACGGATAAAGGTTTTGCAAGATCAAGTTGCTCTCCCTATGGTGCTCCAGTTTTATTTGTGAAAAAGAAAGATGGCACCATGAGATTGTACATAGATTACCGTCAGCTTAATAAGGTGACAGTGAAGAACAAGTACCCATTGCCTAGAATCGATGATTTGTTCGATCAATTGAAAGGAGCCACTGTGTTCTCTAAAATAGACTTGAGATCAGGGTACTACCAGTTGAGAGTAAAGGATTCAGATGTATCTAAGACCGCTTTTTGAACAAGGTATAGGCATTATGAATTTTTAGTCATGCCCTTTGGATTGACCAATGCTCCTGCGGCAATCATGGACTTAATGAACCGCATTTTTAGACCATACCTCGGCAAGTTTGTAGTCATTTTTATTGATGACATATTGGTTTATTCTCGAGATGAGATTGAGCATGCTGAGCACCTACAGACAGTTTTACAGACTCCACGAGAAAAACAACTGTATGCCAAATTTAGTAAAAGTGAATTTTGGCTCAATGAAGTAGGATTTCTAGGACATATTGTCTCGAGAGAAGGAGTTCGAGTAGACCCAAGTAAGATTTCGGCTATAATGCACTGGAAGCCACTGAAGAATATTTCTGAGATTAGAAGTTTCCTAGGCCTAGCCGGCTATTACAGACAATTTGTCAAAGGGTTTTCTGTGATTGCAACCGCGATGACTAAGTTGTTACAAAAAAATGTGAAGTTTGAGTGACAGAAAGATGCCAACACAGTTTTGAGAAACTGAAAGCATTGTTGACAGAAGCTCCAGTTTTAGTACAACCCTAGACGGGGAAAGAATTCGTAATTTACAGCGATGCATCCTTAAATGGGTTAGGTTGTGTGCTTATGCAAGAGGGCAAGGTGATTGCTTATGCCTCAAGACAGTTGAAGTCTCACGAGAAGAATTATCCAACACACGATCTAGAGTTGGCTGCCATAGTCTTCGCATTAAAGATATGGAGACACCATCTATATGGTGAAAGATGTCAATTTTTCACTGATCAAAAAAGTTTGAAGTACTTAATGACACAGAAAGAATTGAACTTAAGACAGCGGAGATGGTTAGAGTTGATAAAAGACTACGAGTTGGTCATTGACTACCATTCAGGAAAGGCGAATATGGTCACCGATGCTTTGAGTAGGAAGTCCCTATTTGCATTAAGGGCAATGAATTCGCAAATGACTTTATCCGACGATGGTTCTATTCTAGCTGAGTTGAGAGCTAGACCAAGGTTCCTCCAAGAGATCATTGAAGATCAGAAAGAAGATAATGAATTGCAAGTCAATAGAGCTCAGTACGAGTCAGATGTTGAGTCTAATTTTCAGATTGGTTCAAATGGAAGTCTGATATACAAAGATGGAGTTTGTGTGCCAAGAAAGGAAGAGCTTATTCAGAGAATTTTGCATGAGGCACATAACAGATGTTTATCTGTACATTCGGGCAGTACCAAAATGTATAATGACTTGAAGCAATAGTATTGGTGGCCGAGAATGAAGAAAGATATTTCAGAGTTTGTTTCCAAATGCATGATTTGTCAGCGAGTAAAGGCTGAACACCAAGTACCTTCAGGTTTGCTTCAACCCATTATGGTACTCGAGTGGAAATGGGATCGTATTACTATGGATTTTGTAACGGGTTTACCATTGTCTCTGAGTAAGAAAGATGCTGTATGGGTTGTGGTTGATAGACTCACGAAGTCAGCCCATTTTATACCTGTATGAATGGATTACACCCTAGACAAGTTGACAGACTTGTATGTTTCAGAAATAGTGAGACTTCACAAAGTTCCCTTATCGATCATATCAGATAGAGATCCAAGATTCACCTCCAGATTTTGGAAGAAGTTACAAGAGCCCTTGGGTACAAAGTTGAGCTTTAGTATAGCTTTTCATCCCCAAACCAATGGTCAGTCGGAGAGATTAATTCAAGTACTCGAGGATATGCTCCGCTGTTGTGTTTTCGAATTCCGAGGCAGTTGGGAAAAGTTTCTCCCATTGGTAGAATTTGCCTACAATAGTAGTTTTCATTCAAGTTTAAAGATGGCGCCTTATGAGGCTCTATATGGACGTAAGTGCAGAACGTCTTTATATTGGACTGAACTCAAAGAAAATCGAATTCACGGGGTTGATTTGGTTAGAGAAACCGAAGAGAAAGTGAAAGTGATACGAGAGTGTTTAAAAGCTGCAGCAGACAAACAAAAATCCTATTCGAATTTAAGAAGAAAAGAAATAGAGTATCAAGTTGGAGATAAAGTTTTCTTGAAAGTGTCACCATGGAGAAAAGTTCTCAGATTAGGCCAGAAAGGCAAGTTAAGTCCACGTTACATTGGACCCCATGAGATTACTGAGAGAGTTGGGACGACCGATTGGCTTTGCCATCTGAGTTAGAAAAGATACATGATGTGTTTCATGTGTCTATGTTGCGACGCTAACGATCAGATCCTTCACATGTAATTACCTCGTCAAAAATAGAGATTCATCCTAACATGACTTATGGTGAAGAACCAGTTAAGATTTTAGCTCAGGAAGTTAAGTAGCTAAGAAATAAAAGTATTGCCCTAGTGAAAGTATTGTGGCAAAGGCATGGAATAGAAGAAGCTACATGGGAACCAGAAGAGAGCATGAGAAACCAGTACCCAAATCCTTTTACTGGTAAGATTTTCGAGGACGAAAATCCCTAAGGGGGGAGAATTGTAACAGCCCGATTTAGGGCCTAGTCAGAACAGTGGTGCGAGACCACAAATCCGAATTAGTAATATGAGCTTTTAAGGTATTGAGATGTTTGCATGATATTATGATAGTTTCATGTAGAAGTTTTGTGGAAATTTCCATTAAAGGGTCCATTAGGGCTAAATTGCAAAAGTTGCAAAATATGAGTTTCTAGAAGCTTTTTGTATGAAATAGCTTTAGAATATTAATTAGAAGTCCTTAAATATCAATTTTCCCAAATTATAATTTTTGGACAAAAATGGACATGAGTTAGTAAATGGTGAAATTTTAAAGAGAAGGGCATTTTGGTCATTTATCAATTAAATGATTAAAAAGGGAAAAAAGATGATAAATCTTTTTCCTTGTGTCGAAAATTGGAGAGACTCCATGGTTAGGGTTTTTCAAATTTTTGAAGCTTGCTAGTAAGTGCATCTTAGCCCGTTTTAATATTCTTCGTATTTTTGGAGTCCTCGTATTATAAATTAGCTAATTATAGCTATAAGTTGAGCTAGAATTCATGTTTAAAAATATACCCATGAATGACATGCATGTTAAATGATATTTTATGGAAGATTATGAGAGTTTGATGTTAGATAAACATCTTTTTCTAAGTGAATTTCATTAGAAATGCTAGTAAGGACTAGTTTGTAATTATTATGAAATTTGTCATACATGGTAGAAATAGTGAGAAATTGTTATTGCTATAGTTGAGACAATGAATCAACTAAGCATGAAGTTCATAAAAGTTGAATAAAAATCACTTTACGAGCATTGGGGCAAAAGTGTAATTATGAGAAAGTTTAGGGACAAAATTGTAATTTTGCCAAAGTATGTGCTAAGAGTCAATTTAGTCAATGTGAGTATTAAATGATCTAAACTATTATTATAGATCAAGAAAAACAAAGCCCGGATCGAAACCAAGGCAAGAACAAAGTCGAGGACTAAATTGCATATCTACATACATTTTGTATATCAAGGTAAGTTTGTATGATTTCTAAGCTTTATGATTACTATCATTGAATTCCTTAGTATAATGTACATTATTACCATGGAAATGCTTAATGCTATGTTAAATAAAGAAATCAATGAGATTAAGCATGAGAAAGTCCCGGTTGAAGTTGAATTACTTAGGATACTCAATCTATCACATGAAATGAGAAAGTCTGTATAAGACCAAGCCAAGGCATGGCATCGGCAATCAAGCAAGTTATCATGTAAGACCAAGACAAGTCTTGGCATTGAAGAGTTATTATGAGATGAAGACCCATATAAGCCCAAGCCAAGGCATGGCATTGGTGAGTCTCCAAGTAAAGATGTCATGTAAGTCCAAGACAAGTCTTGGCATTGAAAAGTTATCATGAGATAGAGATACCATGTAAGTCCAAGCCAAGGCATGGCATTGGTGAGTAACAAAGAAGATTTCATGTAAGTCCAAGCCAAGGCTCGGCATTGACCAGTTCATGAGTAAAGATACCAAATAAGACCATGTCAAGACATGACAATGGTAAGTTCCCAAGGGAACACACAAGGAAGACTTTGTGTAAGTCCATGTCAAGACATGGCATCGATACCAAGATGAGAGATCCCATATAAGACCATATCTAGGATATGGCTTTGGCATCGAGTTATATGTGGTATTAGATTCAATATCCTCGGTTATTCATAGAAATTCATCGGGCAAATGAGTAGAGCTTAAATGAGATAGCAAGAAAGTTAAGTAAGCAAAGCTATTATTAAGTTAGAAATGAGTATTATTCATGTTATGAATGATGAATTAGAGATTATGATTGTTATAGTAAAGTATGCTGATCTATGTAATCAAGTGATACAGGTACCTTGTTTACCTTACGAGCATGAGACTAGTAAGTACCATGAGATATGTAAGAATCAGTAGGAGTAAGTAAGCTTAAATAGCTGAAATTTAAGATGCCATTGTTTATGCCAAATGGTTTATATTAAACAAGTATGTTGCTATGTACATTATATGCAAACTTACCAAGCTAAATGCTTACGTCTTTTATTCTTTCTTTCCATGTAGTCCCGCCAAGCTAATCTCGTGGATCATTGTCATCGGAGCTCGAAGTACACTATCAATCGCTATTTTGGTATAGCCAAGTTGTTTATATTAAGTATGGTATGTATAAGAAACATTTCATTTTGAGAATATGTCTTAAAAGGGCAAAAGTATGGGCTATCAAGTTTATTATTCTTTTGTATATGGCTAAGTGATTGGCCAAGATTGATTAAGTGTGTATGTTTATTGATATCAATGAAGGATGTAGTAATTTGAGTTGTTGAATTGAGTATGAGATTGATCTTGGTTTCAGGGTGGCAATTGGCTTGGTAAATAGCCTTCAGGTGCCCACACGGATAGACACACGGGCGTGTGTCTAGGCCGTGCGTCCCCTGCACCTTAGTACCTTAAGTCAGAATAGACCACGGGCTAATTCCACGGCCGTTTGTTTAGGATGTGTGTGACACACGGTTAGAACATGGGCGTGTGCCCCAGGCCGTGTGAATAAGTCAGTATATCAAGGTATAGCACATGGTCTAACTCCACGGGCGTGTCAAGGCCATGTGAAATTAGTCAGTGTCGACCACGGTTGGAAAACATGGGCGTGTCTTAGGGGTACACGGGCGTGTCCCAAGCCACATGGGCATGTGACCCCTGTTTTAAGGAAAAGTTTTCGATTAAGTTCAGAAAGTTTCCAGATATGTGTTTAAGGCCTCGTAGGCCCATGAAATGTGATACGAGCTCACCTACGACGCCTGTAACGGATGTTAACAATGACCCGATGAGACTACCTAATGGACCAATTACACGTTCCCGAACCAAACAATTCAAAGATGCCGCAATGGTGTTGGTGGCACAAATTTGGAATGGCGATAGAAAAGATTCCAAAAACATGCTGAGCTATTACAATTTCTTTAGAGTTGAATATACTAGCTAGTCCAACTACTAGAATATTTAACGCTATAAAATACGCATGTTTGATTAAATTTTCAGAAGTTGTTACATTTCTTAAATTCTCATTATTTTGTTTAAATAACACAAGTTTTTAATAAATCCCTTGTCATAGTGAATAATAGTGTGTTTTATCTAGTATTTAAATAAATTGATTAAAGTGTGTGTTAATTTATGTTCAGTCGAAAATTTTACTAATGATGGTTTGTATCTTGTAGTTTGATCCACGATTGATGACAACAATGGAAGCCCTAGATTACACGTATAAATGATGCAAGACCAATTGGTAGATAGAGGACAAACATGAAGAGCATGCGGCACAATGGTGGAGAAATTAACTAGCTGAAGAATGAA
Organism: Gossypium australe; assembly: GCA_005393395.2. Lineage (NCBI taxonomy): Eukaryota > Viridiplantae > Streptophyta > Magnoliopsida > Malvales > Malvaceae > Gossypium > Gossypium australe. Next base: position 91,937,047 of record CM016621.1, on the reverse strand, counting down.
TGGATAAAATCAAAGTGGAAGGTGTATAATAAATAAATGGAAGAACCATGGTCTTTTCAAAGATGGACGGTGCACTTGGGATGAGCATGGATTTGGTGAATGAAGAATTTTAATTGAATATATGTTGGACGGCACATAAAATATTTAGTGCTTGAAGAATGAAGAATAATTAAACTTGGTGGTGGAGAAATAAACAATGGTGAAATTAATTGAAGATAATTGAAGAATAATTAAACTTGGTGGTGGAGAAATAAACAATGGTGAAATTAATTGAAGATAAAATATTGGCCATATTTTTAACTTAATGGGACGGCAATTGGAGCAATTGAAGATAAAATATTGGCCATTTTATTAACATAATGGGACGGCACAATCTTTTTAAAATTAGGATAATTTAAGTGTTTTATTTTTAATTGCAAGTGGCCATCATTAATAAGGCCTATAAATATTACACATTTACATTCTTGTAGAAGAAGTTGAATTTGAATGAAAAGAAGAATTTCTTTTGGTGAGTTTTCACTCTCCTTATTTTCGAGGTTTGAATTGATTTATCTAGTTTTCTAGTGGCGTCGTTTCTTTCCTTGTTTTCGAACTTATCATCCTTTCGGGTGTGGCGTTCATCTATCTATACCGTTGGTTCCTATCTCGCTAGATAGTGGGTCTCGGTTTTATTTCGAAATATCATACCGTTGGTTCCTATCTCGCTAGATAGTGGGTCTCGGTTTTATTTTGAAACTCATTCCATCCATTTGAAACTTATAAGATTCGGGTCTTTAATTTTTATTAAAGGTTCTTTCTTGTTTCAAATACGTATCCATCACCTATCTTGCATTTCAAATATATTATTTCCAATAAGATTATCCCTTTGTTAGTTAAACGAGAAACTGTCTAATTTACGATCGGGCAACATTTACGATTCGCCTCCTAACCCGAGACGGACCGTTATCATCTGGTATCAGAGCCAATCAAATTAGGCACGTTTTGATCGTCTTGAGTATTTCCGAGTAAGTTTCAAAAAAAAAAGGTTCAAAAAAAAAATATCGAGGTTAAAAAAAAAATTTCCGAGTTAAAAAAAAAAATCCTACCTTAGCCTGTTTAGATTGTCAAGTTCTTCTCTAAGAAGAGAAACGACATTTGTTTGCTTATATTCCCAGTGTTTTACAAAGTATACTAACTGAGACGAGCCCTTGTCTGTATAATTAGTTAGCTCTATAAGATGTTGGAAATCAACTATAGTTGACTTCCTCGCAATTGTTACCTCCTTCAACATATCTTGGTCATCTCTTGGCTTTTCTACATTAAACTGCTTCCCAGCTATCAACCAAACTTACCTTTTTAACTCTCGAAACGACCTACGAGTAGCTAGTAAGTCAAAGACAACCTTCTAGAATCTAGAAGAGTGAATTCGAGCGGTAAAAGGCAAGAGTGAATACATTAAGAAAAAAAAAAGCCAGAATTGAGTAAAAACACGAGTGTGAGTGTGATAATTTTCTTTGTGAGTGAACAAGTAAGGATTGTAGTGAGAAATTCATTAAATTTGTTTTAAAAACATGTCTAGGAACCCCGAACATCGAGTAATAAGTGACGAAGCATCCGACGCCGCCGGAGGTGGGGGAGGATTACAACCCCGAAGAAATGATCCCGAAGGGAGAAATCAGGATGTGCAAACAGCATTGCAAGAAATCACACGTATGTTCAGAACAATCACCGAACAATTAGATCGAAGAGAGGAACGAAGACCTCGAGCAAACACCCCTCCAATTCCAAGAAGGGGACGAGAACAACCTTGGTTACGTGACAACGAAGTCTACGAACCAAGTGAAGCCGACAGCAACCCGACTTTTGAACACGATGAACGGCGAAGAAATCCTCGAGCCCGTGAGCGAAGGGATCGAGAATGGGCCGATGACGATTTAAAAAACATTAAAATGACGATTCCTGCTTTCCAAGGGCGATCCGATCCGGAAGCCTACCTTGAGTGGGAAAAGAAGGTGGAATTAATTTTCGACTGTCACAATTATTCAGAAAATAAGAAGGTAAAACTTGCTGCCATCGAATTTTCTGATTACGCCCTTATTTGGTGGGATCAACTAACGACGAGTCGAAGACGGGATGGTGAACGCCCAATATCCACATGGGCGGAAATGAAGGCACTAATGCGGAAAAGGTTCATCCCAACCTACTATCACCGCGAGTTGCATCAAAAATTGCAAAGTCTAACCCAGGGTCACCGAAGCGTAGAAGATTACTACAAGGAGATGGAAGTAGCCATGATCCGAGCCAATGTGGAAGAAGAACGAGAAGCCACCATGGCACGTTTTAGCGCTGGCCTCAATCGAGATATCGCAAATATTGTAGAATTACATCATTACATCGATATTATCGAAATGGTTCATATGGCTATAAAGGTAGAAAAACAGCTGAAACGAAAAGCTACGCCTAGAGCAAACCCCAATCAAGCTTCAACATCGAAGTGGGGGCAAGTGGCCAACAAAAGGGACATACCGAATCGAGCCAAAGAAACCAGTGGCGCACCCAAGTCTAACAAGCCGATCGGTGAAACGAGCAAAGGCAAAATGGAAGCTCTTCCGAATCGATCCCGAGACATTAAGTGTTTCAAATGTTTGGGACGAGGACATATTGCAAGTCAATGTCCAAATCGAAACACTATGTTTGTCCGAGATAATGGCGAGATTGAGTCCGGAAGTGAAGAGGAAGATGAAGCCAGCGAGACCTCCCAAGAAGAGGAAGAAATGGAACAAGCAGAAAGTGGAGAAATCTTGGTGGTAAAAAGGAGCCTCAGCTTACAAGGTGTCGAAAATGAACAACAACGCGAAAACATTTTCCATACGCGTTGTCAAGTAAAGGGGAAGATTTGTTGCGTCATTATTGACGGAGGAAGCTGTACTAATGTGGCAAGCACCCTATTGGTGGAGAAACTTGGATTGACTACCACCAAACATCCTCATCCATATAAGCTACAATGGCTTAATGACGCAGGAGAACTTAAGGTCACGAAACAAGTTTTGGTTCCCTTTACAATAGGGAAGTATCAAGACGAGGTCTTGTGCGACGTGGTTCCAATGCTAGCAAGACATCTCCTGCTTGGACGACCTTGGCAATTTGATAAGAGAACAATCCATGACGGCTACACTAATCGATACACTTTTAAGTATTTGGGCCGGAATGTGACACTAGCCCCGCTGACACCCAAGCAAGTTTACGAAGACCAGTTAAAAATGAAGGCATCAATAGAAAAATCAAAAGAAAGCGAGTGGAAAATTGAGAAAGAAAAAGAGAAGAAGTTTAAAAAAAAGAGGGACAAGAAAGTAAGTGATAAAACAAGAGAGTGTGAACAAAAAGAAAAGGAAACGGAGGAAGAAAAAGAAAATGGAAAAATGAGTGTTTTTGCAAAAGCAAGAGATATTCGAAAAGCCTTGTGTGTGAGACAACCGATGTATGTCTTACTATACAAGGAATTGTTTTTGAACACTAACGACTTACCCAAGAATCTTCCTTCTTCTGTGTTGTCTCTGATTCAAGAATTCAAGGACATATTTCCAGAGGAGTTACCAAGTGGTTTACCGCCCATTCGAGGCATAGAACACCAAATTGATTTGGTGCCGGGAGCTCCACTGCCCAATCGACCTGCGTACCGGAGCAATCCCGAAGAAACAAAAGAGCTCCAAAAGCAAATCACTGAATTGCTAAAAAAGGGATATATCTGAGAAAGCCTTAGCCCGTGCGCGGTACCGGTGTTATTAGTGCCAAAGAAAGATGGATCGTGGCGAATGTGTGTCGACTGTCGCGCCATCAACAAAATCACCGTCAAATACCGACACCCGATACCCCGACTTGATGATATGCTCGATGAGCTGAGCGGAGCTCGAATCTTCACAAAGATTGATCTCAAAAGTGGCTATCACCAAATTAGGATGCGGGAAGGCGATGAGTGGAAAACGGCTTTCAAAACAAAGTTAGGTTTGTATGAATGGTTGGTAATGCCATTCGGACTTACAAACGCTCCGAGTACTTTTATGAGACTTATGAATCATGTTTTACGAGCTTTCATTGGCAAATCATGTGTTGTTTATTTTGATGACATATTAGTGTACAGCAAGTCTTTGGAGGATCACCTCCAACATTTACGTGCGATCCTAGAAACACTGCGAAAAGAGGTATTGTACGCCAATCTTGAGAAATGTTCCTTTTTTACTAACAAGGTTATTTTCTTAGGATACGTCGTAAGTGCAAATGGATTAGAAGTGGACCAAGAGAAGATTAGAGCAATCCAAGAATGGCCCCGTCCTACAACGGTGAGCCAAGTACGAAGTTTTCATGGGTTGGCTAGTTTTTACCGTCGATTCGTGCCCAACTTCAGCACGATAGCCGCTCCTTTAACGAGCGTGATCAAGAAGAATTCAGCTTTCCATTGGTCCGATGAGCAAGAACGGTCTTTTAAGGCTCTTAAAGAATGCCTTGTTAAAGCTCCATTGTTATCCCTTCCTGACTTTACTAAAACTTTTGAAATTGAATGTGATGCATCAGGAGTAGGGATCGGAGCCGTTCTAACTCAGAATGGAAGACTGGTGGCGTACTTCAGCGAGAAATTGAACGGAGCTGCACTCAATTACCCCGTGTATGACAAAGAGATGTACGCTCTAATAAGATCGCTTGTAACGTGGCAACATTACTTGAGGCCGAAAGAGTTTGTTATTCATTCCGATCATGAAGCACTCAAGTATATTAAAGGTCAGCACAAGCTCAACAAACGACATGCAAAATGGATCAAGTATTTAGAATCATTTCCATACGTAATTAAGTACAAGAAAGGTAAGGAAAATGTTGTAGCAGATGAGTTATCACGAAGGTACAATCTATTAACCTCTCTTGATTCTAAAGTACTTGGTTTCCAACATATTAAGGAATTGTATGCTAACGATGCTGATTTTGGCAATGCCTATAATGCTTGTGAAAGTGGTGTTTTTGATAAGTTTTACAGGCATGAAGGATTCCTTTTCAAGGAAAACAAGATTTGTATACCGCAAGGTTCTATACGAGACATGCTTGTGATAGAAGCACATAGTGGTGGCCTTATGGGTCACTTTGGACGAGACAAAACATTGTCCACTCTTCAAGAACATTTTTTTTGGCCAGGAATGAGCAAAGATGTTGAACGAATTTGTGAACGTTGCATTGCTTGCAAACAAGCAAAATCACGGGTCCAGCCTCACGGTTTATATACGCCCCTTCCTATTCCAGACACTCCGTGGGTCGACATTTCCATGGATTTCATCCTTGGATTACCAAGATCAAAAACTGGGAAGGACTCGATTTTTGTTGTAGTTGATCGTTTCTCTAAAATGTCCCATTTTATCCCTTGTTCTAAGACTGACGATGCTGTGCATATTGCAAATTTGTTTTTTAGGGAAATCATACGATTGCATGGAGTTCCGAAGACGATCGTATCTGATCGGGACGTAAAATTTTTAAGTCATTTTTGGCGAACTCTGTGGGGAAAGTTAGGGACGAAACTACTATTTTCGACCACGTGTCATCCTCAAACGGATGGACAGACCGAAGTAGTAAACCGAGTCCTAACAACCTTGTTGCGAACTTTGGTGCAAAAAAATCTCAAAACATGGGAAGACTGCCTACCCCATATCGAATTTGCTTACAACCGAACTGTTCATTCTGCAACTAAATTTTCGCCTTTCGAGATTGTTTACGGATTTAACCCTCTCACGCCTCTTGATTTATTGCCATTGCATTCAGATAAATTCATCCATCCTGATGCTAGGAAAAAGGCAGAATACATAAAGGAGCTGCATCGAAAGGTGCGCGAGAATATTGAAGCAAGAACCAAGCAATACGTCCAACGAGCTAACAAAGGTCGTAGACGAATTCTCTTTGAACCAGGGGACTGGGTTTGGGTTCATATGCGAAAAGAAAGGTTTCCTAAGCAAAGGCGATCTAAACTTCTCCCAAGGGGGGACGGTCCATTTCAAGTCATTGAACGCATAAATGACAACTCGTACAAATTGGACTTGCCAGGTGACTATAATGTGAGCGCGAGTTTTAATGTTTCTGATCTTTCTCCTTTCGATGTAGGTGATGATTCGAGGACGAATCAACTTAAAGAGGGAGGGGATGATACGAGCTCACCTACGACGCCTGTAACGGATGTTAACAATGACCCGATGAGACTACCTAATGGACCAATTACACGTTCCCGAACCAAACAATTCAAAGATGCCGCAATGGTGTTGGTGGCACAAATTTGGAATGGCGATAGAAAAGATTCCAAAAACATGCTGAGCTATTACAATTTCTTTAGAGTTGAATATACTAGCTAGTCCAACTACTAGAATATTTAACGCTATAAAATACGCATGTTTGATTAAATTTTCAGAAGTTGTTACATTTTCTTAAATTCTCATTATTTTGTTTAAATAACACAAGTTTTTAATAAATCCCTTGTCATAGTGAATAATAGTGTGTTTTATCTAGTATTTAAATAAATTGATTAAAGTGTGTGTTAATTTATGTTCAGTCGAAAATTTTACTAATGATGGTTTGTATCTTGTAGTTTGATCCACGATTGATGACAACAATGGAAGCCCTAGATTACACGTATAAATGATGCAAGACCAATTGGTAGATAGAGGACAAACATGAAGAGCATGCGGCACAATGGTGGAGAAATTAACTAGCTGAAGAATGAATGGATAAAATCAAAGTGGAAGGTGTATAATAAATAAATGGAAGAACCATGGTCTTTTCAAAGATGGACGGTGCACTTGGGATGAGCATGGATTTGGTGAATGAAGAATTTTAATTGAATATATGTTGGACGGCACATAAAATATTTAGTGCTTGAAGAATGAAGAATAATTAAACTTGGTGGTGGAGAAATAAACAATGGTGAAATTAATTGAAGATAATTGAAGAATAATTAAACTTGGTGGTGGAGAAATAAACAATGGTGAAATTAATTGAAGATAAAATATTGGCCATATTTTTAACTTAATGGGACGGCAATTGGAGCAATTGAAGATAAAATATTGGCCATTTTATTAACATAATGGGACGGCACAATCTTTTTAAAATTAGGATAATTTAAGTGTTTTATTTTTAATTGCAAGTGGCCATCATTAATAAGGCCTATAAATATTACACATTTACATTCTTGTAGAAGAAGTTGAATTTGAATGAAAAGAAGAATTTCTTTTGGTGAGTTTTCACTCTCCTTATTTTCGAGGCTTGAATTGATTTATCTAGTTTTCTAGTGGCGTCGTTTCTTTCCTTGTTTTCGAACTTATCATCCTTTCGGGTGTGGCGTTCATCTATCTATACCGTTGGTTCCTATCTCGCTAGATAGTGGGTCTCGGTTTTATTTCGAAATATCATACCGTTGGTTCCTATCTCGCTAGATAGTGGGTCTCGGTTTTATTTTGAAACTCATTCCATCCATTTGAAACTTATAAGATTCGGGTCTTTAATTTTTATTAAAGGTTCTTTCTTGTTTCAAATACGTATCCATCACCTATCTTGCATTTCAAATATATTATTTCCAATAAGATTATCCCTTTGTTAGTTAAACGAGAAACTGTCTAATTTACGATCGGGAAACATTTACGATTCGCCTCCTAACCCGAGACGGACCGTTATCAAAATGTATGATTAAATTAAGAAAGAGAAGTTTTTAATTCGGAACAAAATTTGCAGCCCATAAGTGCATGTTTAAGAAAGTTCAAGCATAGTAATGTCTCGTATCCGGTCTCAGCCTTGGACTCGGGTATGAGGTGTTACATGGAGAATGAAAGCTCTGGCATTCGAAAAGGCTAACCTTTGGAGACGATGAAGCTGCAAGTGAGTTTCTAAAACTCTAACCATGGATGTTATTGTTAGATTTGTAAAATAAATCTGAAATAAAACTTAATAAAGCAGGATCTATCATGTCAAATCATCAAGAATAAATCAATAAAAAAACTAGATGCGGAAGCGTACCTGAATCCATGAATTCCTTGAAGTTTTATCGGATCTTGGGGATTTGATCTTCCAAATTAGCACACAAGAAATTCAGAGAATATCTGCTCTCTCTTTCCTAATGATGGGATATTAGAAAAGATATCTTGTGTATAATTTGGGGACCATAACCATAATATTTATAACCCTGACATATTAGTTCTAATCAAATTCTAATTAGCCCATCATTAATTAGAATTTGATTAGAATTCTATTACTAGAGTATCTACACATATTTGACCCATACTTTATTTAATAATTAAAGCCCAATAAAATTTTAACCAAATTAGATCACTTTTAATTTGGGCTAACCTATCATGATAGTAAATAATAACATGTAATTACCCTTATTATATATGTGATGTCCATCTTTTCCAATAGTTATGATTGTTAGAGTATGCCCAAAGGCCAATCTTGAGATGATTGTAATCACATACTTGTTTTACCTTGTTTATTAATATAAGGCATTGCCATTATTATTTCAGTTTTTTTTGTGTATATAAATAAACTGAATTGTAATAAAGTCCTAAGAAAATATGATTATTCTTAAAAAGGTCCTCAGTCAAGTATTATTGTGGGCTTGGACAACAATAATGGATTGAGACTAATGTGTAGTTGATTGATGACAAAGAATTGTCATTGACATAGGGATGTCAAAATCAATACATGAGTATGTATGTGTTAGAGAATAACATATTGGACTGACCCGCTATGAGTATGCTTCTTAGATTATTATGTAATGGTCACAATATTACTCATAGTGATAACTATGTATATGATCCTCAGACTAGAGATCATCATTGTCCCAACATCGTAAGTAGTATATTTTGATACAGTTAAAACATCTACTGTAACAGGTTGTACTATAAAGACTGGTGTTGGATATATCTCAATCCATGTAGTGAGATATGGTTGATTAAGAAAAGATTTATTCCTACTACATAACAGGAGCAATATCTTAGGCCTCTTGATGGAGTGAGACTAGAAATGCATGACCATGCTTGAATAAGTTGGTATGAGATATCACACTTATTTGTTTATTGTAGTCTTTTCAGAAAATCAAGAAATATGATATTAGACTATACAAGTGTGACCATTTCATGACTTGTGTCCAATCTAGATATTAAGGATAAAATGATATAATGCATGAAAAGATTATCACAGAAAGGTTATGTTGAATCACGACTTGTTCTAACTTGGGTGGCAATGATGCATTGCTAGATTCCACTCATTGCTTGTAATGTTGGAAACGTTCTAGTATTACTAACAACGTTACAAGAGCCTACCGGGTCACACCCTATAGTTGAAACGAATATAATCCAAATACATTTGGTATTGTATTTAGTTGTCACATAAATTAAAATAAATGTTAAATTATTTTAATTTAATAGTTAAATATTAAACACATTATATGTACAAACTTGATAATATGTACAAACTTGTTGTACTCAAATAGATAACATAGATATAATTAATATATGAATTTGATTCATACAAAATATTAATTGTATATAATTTACTAAATTTATTAATATAAGTAGTTATATTAATTAATTTCGGTCAAATAGAAAAGACATGGAAATTAATATTCTTTTCGAAAGAATATAATTAATACATGAATTTGATTCATACAAAATATTAATTATATATATTTTACCAAATTTATTAATATAAACAATTATATTAATTAATTTCAGTCAAAATATAAAAGACATGGAAATTAATATTCTTTTGAAAAGAATATAATTAATTTATGAATTTGCATACAAAATATGAATTGTATATATTTTACGTAATTTTTGATATAAACAATTATATTAATTAATCTCGGTCAAAATATAAAAGACATGGAAATTAATATTCTTTTGGAAAGAATATAAATCTTTTTTCTATCTTTTCATTTGCCTTCTCTATTAATAAGGGAATAATATTGGTTTTCCTTTTTAATATGTGATATCAAGTAGGATAAAAGCATGATAATCACTAGTGTGTTAAGGTTACCAACTTAATAATTGAAAAAGTCTAGCAATCGTTTTTAATTCTCTCTGGAAAGTTCAAGAGAAAGTGACTATTTGTTTTTGACTGGGTGGACTACGTAGAGGTCAAGATGTTTTCGTTATGGCTTGGAATTGGCATCGAATCAGCAACATCCTTTCAACGTTTTTACTAAAGAAGGTATATTTCCAACTCTATTTCAACCCGATCCGTTCCTCGCACATGGATCCTTGGCTGTGGATCGTCGGAATATTTTTTTCGTTGCGCCACGAGGCATACCGGTGGTCCAAACAATGATTTATGCTGTCTGACTATGCCATGTTTGCATAAACAAGAATATTCATAGATGCATGCCAGTAAGCATGAAATGATCATAGTATGACGTACACCAGGTAGCCATGAAATATGATGTGCATGCTTTGCATGATAATTGTAGGAAAAACCTTTATGGGATAGATGAAGTCAGGAAGGGAAATAGGGAGTGACCCTGTTAGTTATCGCCATGGGTGAAGCTTCGGGCCTTGCGAAGGGAACACTGCGGTGTTCGAACATCAATGTTAGGTGATGTAAAGGAGGTAATGGGAGGAGGATTCGAGAAACATGACAAGGTATTTACCACGACAGCGGTATCGACTAGTCCTTCAAGGCGACACCATGACGACGGTATATGGCATTAGACCATAGATGAAAGATGCTATGGCAATCTAGTTTGATGTACGTAGCATAAGACCATGGATGAAAGATGCCATGGCAGTATGGTACAAGGTATAAGGTATACAGTGCAAGAGCATAAATGAAAGACGTTATGGCAGCCAAGTATAATGAGTAAGACTAAGAATGAAAGACTCTATGGCATCATATGATAGTACACTAGGATGGCAAATCGGTGTAAGACCATGGATGAAAGACTCCATAACATCCATAGAGATAGTCTGCTTGGACGGTAAACACAAAACAAAGATAGTCTGCTAGGACAGTAAACACAAAATAAACATAGTCCACAGAGACAATAAACACAGAACAGAGGTATTCCGCTAGGACAATATGTTGGATCACCGGTACGTCCCGTGGCACAGCGAAAAAAGTATTCCGACGATCATCAGCCATGGATCCATGTACGAGGGACGAATCAGGTTGAAACAAGGCTCGAAAATATACCTTTCGAAATTGAAAAATGACGTGTAAGGTTGTTGGTAGGATCATTTTCGAAGATGCCGATTCCAAGTCGCAACAATAATGTCTCGGTCTCTACATAATCCACCCAGTCAAAGAATGAACAACAAAATTCTCTTGAACTTTTCAAAGAGCATTTTCAAGAATGGTTGCTAGACCTTTTGAGCTGTGTGTTTGTGTTTTTGGTAACCCTAACATATCAGGGATTCATTTTCCTTTTATTTTTATTTGATATCACATATGAGGAAAAAAATAAGATTATTCCCTTATTTTTAGAGAAACAAATGGAAAGTCATAATAAAAATTATATTCTTTCCTGAAGAATATCAATTTCTATGTCCTTTTACATTTTGACTGATGGAAAGTCATAATAAAAATTATATTCTTTCCTGAAGAATATCAATTTCCATGTCCTTTTACATTTTGACTGAAATTATTATAACTATTTATAATAATAATTTCAGTAAAATATATTCAATTAATATTTTGTATGAATCAAAATAATATATTAATTTTATATATGTGCTCCATATGTGTACAACAAGCTTGTATATATAATGTGTTCAATATTTAATTATCAAATTAAATTAATTCAATAACTAATTTAATTCATGTGATAGCTAAATACAATACCAAATGTATTTGGATTCTGTTCGCTTCAACTATAGGCTGTGACCCTATAGGCTCTTGTAACATTAGTAGTAATACTAGAACGTTTCTAATATTACAAGCAATGAGTGGCATCTAGCAATGCATCATTGCTATGCAAGTTACAAGAAGTCGTGATTCAACATAACCTTTTTGTGATAATCTTTTTCATGTACTATATCCTTTTATCCTTAATACAGGTTGCATGGAGTTCCGGTGTCAATCATCTCAGATAGGGACCCAAGGTTTACTTCTCGGTTTTGGAGGGCACTTCATCAAGCTTTAGGCACTAAGTTGGACTTCACTACGGCTTTTCATCCACAATCAGACGGGCAGTCTGATCGGGTAATACAAGTGTTGGAGGATATGTTGAGAGGCTGTGTGATGGATTTCCGAGGAAGTTGGGAGGACCATTTGCCTCTAGCAGAATTCGCCTACAACAACAGCTATCAGGCTAGTATTCGGATGGCACCGTATGAAGCGTTGTATGGTAGGAAGTGTCGAACTCCTACTTGTTGGACAAATTAGGGGAATGTCGAGTTTTGGGTCCAGAGTTAGTGGCAGGATCTGAAGAGAAGGTTGAGATAATCCGGGCACGGTTGAAAGAAGCTTCTGAAAGTCGTATGCAGATCTCAAACGGAAGGAAATAGAATTTGTTGTGGGAGATCAAGTATTCCTTAAGGTTTCGCCTTGGAAGAAGGTGATGAGATTTGGTTGGAAAGGGAAGTTAAGCCCAAGGTTCATAGGGCCCTATCGAGTGTTAAAGCGAATTGGACCAGTGGCGTATCAGTTGGAGTTGCCACCAGAGTTGAAGCAGATGCACGACGTATTCCATGTATCCATGCTACGTCGTTATCGTTCGGATCCATCTCATGTGGTTCCAGTTGAAGAAGTGGAGATAAGACCGGATTTGTCCTACGAGGAAGAGCCGATTCAGATCCTAGAACGAGATGTGAAAGTATTACGGAGGAAGTCAGTTCCTCTAGTCAAAGTATTATGGAGAAATCATGGATCGAAAGAAGCTTCGTGGGAGCCAGAAGAGGCAATGCGACAATAATACCCTCATTTATTTTAGCCAGGTAATTTCGAGGACGAAATTATTTTAAGGGGGGTAGAACTGTAACATCCTGAGAATGGGCCTATGCATTTTTTATTTAATTATACGAAATGGCATGTCTTATGTGTTATGAATGTATTATGCACATTTTTGGAAACTTGGAAATGTAAGGAAATGATTTAGAAATGTTAAGTTTAAAGGAGGAAAACGAACATTTTTGGAAACTTGGAAATGTAAGGAAATGATTTAGAAATGTTAAGTTTAAAGGAGGAAAACGAACATTTTTGGAAACTTGGAAATGTAAGGAAATGTCTTAGAAAATGTTAAGTTTTAAAGTTTAAAAGAGGAAACTAAGGCAAGGTGGCCTTAAGAAAATTAATAGAAGAAATTTGACACAAGAACGGGCTTGGAAAAGTGGCAAGGAGGCACCACTTAAAGCCCAGTAAGTGACGCCACAATCAAGGGGGAAGGAGCCTAGGTTCGAGTCACATGGGAAGCAAAATAAAGTTTTATTTTTCGGCATTAAGAGGGAGAAGTGGGCGGCATTAAGGCACTAAGGGGAGGTGTTTTATTTTTGTTAAAATTCGGCAAAAGATGGATAAATGATGGATAATTATTGGTATTTTTTTAATTAAGTGATAAGAGATAATTAAAGGATTATTTCTATTAATTTTAATAAAGATAAGAGAGTGGTGGCCAAGTAGGGGACTCTAGCCTAGTAATTTCGGCACAAGGAGGAAAAGAGAGGCCATTCTGCATTATTTTCTTTTTCCTTGAAGACTCTGCCGAAATTCTCTAGCAAATTTCTCCATTCTTTTCTTTCTTCCCTCTGCCGAATTCTCTCTGCTCATCATCCTCTTTTCCTTTTTTTTCTCCAAGAGCCGACTTCTGTTCTTCACTCATTCTCTTTGGCCGAATCCTTCTACACCCTATTCTCTTATTCTTGTTCTCTCAATCTCCTAAAAGCCGAATATTGCTGAGGATTCAAGCCAAGGTGTTGTCGACTACAACATTAGGAGAGGAATTTCGGGATATCAAGTGTTGCCGATTTCAATACTAAAGGTAAGGATGTTATTGACATCGTTTTGGTTCTTTTCTTTAAGCCGAAATTTAGATTCTAATGCCATCCATATCTTTGGCCGACACTTTGAAGGGCCTTTCGGGATTTACTAATAGTCGACTACAGGGAAGGAGAAGTTCATTTCCCGAAGGTACACCATAGGCCGCGTGTTCCTAGTTATTAGGTGAGTTTCGGGATTTAAAATCCACAAGGTAAGTATCTATAGCATTCGGCCAAGGCCATATTGAATAAATAGATGTGTTTCATTAATTATTCAAAAGCCGAAACTAATCTATTCAAGTAATCTAGTGATTGTCGATTTCAAGAAAGAAGGATACAAAGTTTCCGGCATTTGATTAGACATCAATCGGCACCAAGGTAAGTTTGGGTTACAACAATCCTAATAGGATTTGGATTTATGGCCGAATGGCTTTTTATTAAATATTCTTAGTGTTGGCCGAATATAGGCATTCAAGATCTAAAGCAGTGAGATCGGATTTTTGAGATTCGAAGTGAATTGATAAGTTAATCAGGTGTGTATCCCACACTAAACCTTAATAGTTTTATGGCTTTAAATTATTGTATGTGATTATAAGAATGTGAAAATAAGGCTAAGGTACCATGCAATGGTACAAAGAACTCAGGTATGTTTTCCTACTCCTACTAGGAATATGTTAAATATCTGTTATGACACACATACGAAATTATAAGAATGTGAAATAAGAAATTGGCATGTTATTACATGATATGTATGATATGGGGCATATGGGTTATATGAAAAGGGGAAGTGAATGTGGTGACCTAAGACCACGATATCCGAATGTGGTGACCTAAGACCACGATATCTGAATGTGGTGTCTCTTGACACAAAATATGTATCTGGTGGCTATGCCACGAATTTTATAAGGGCGATAAGCACGTCGACTGCAGCGACTGCCTTCGATGGTGTGTAGCGGATGGAGGGTTGACTTAGTAGTCCCCACGGTGTGCAGGTTGGTACGGGTGATGTGTAGCGGATGGCATCTAGGTTTGGGTTCGAGTTGCATCATTATTTTATATCTGTTATATGAATAAGTATGTGTTATGATATTGTATGCCTGAATTGTTAAATTTTAGTGTTGGTTACACATTGAGTCTGTTTGACTCACCCCGTTGGGGAATATTTTCTTCCAGGTGACGATCAGTGATGGACCGGGTCGGCAGGAGCTCAAAGGTGGCCATGCACAGCAAGAAATTTATTTAATTTGGATTTTTATTTTATTAAGTACTTTAATTTAATTTTGGGAATTATTTTGATGTAATAAGGCCATAGTTGAACTACTTTATTTATTTTCTTTTATCTATCTATTTTGTTATAAATTTCTATCAATTAAAAGATTAAAAAAATTTAATTTAAAATTTTAACTCTAAAGGTTTTGTCACCTAAAATCAAAGGCTTTTGGTATAAGACAAACGTGTTTTCAACTCGGGCCCAACCCAAAAACAATCTTTCTTTCAAAACGCACAGTTTTTTCGAAGTAACAAAAGAATTTTGAACCGGTTTACATCGAGGAACATACCGGATCCGGTCAAGGCTCGTGGGCCGGGTTTGGGGTGTTTCATATTATATATTTAATATGTGTGTGTTTAATTATGTTGTGTTATTATATGTGTGTGTTTACTTATGTTGTGTTGTTACATGTTTTACATATGTAACACCCCAAACCCGGTCTATACGTTAAAACCAGATTTGACGTGTCACAAGAAATGATCATATGTAAAGTCTTTTAAAGATTTGTAGAAAACGGATTTTTCAAAAAAAAGATTTTGAAAAGGTGTTTATTGAAAAATCCGTTTTCTACAAATCTTTAAAAGACTTTACATATGATCATTTCTTGTGACATGTCAAATCTGGTCTTAACGCATAGACCGGGTTTGGGGTGTTACATTTTATGGTATCAGAGCCAGGTTCAAAACTCGACTGTGGTTTGGGTTCAAAAACATTTATGGTACAAAACTATTTTGAATTATAGAATTTATGTTTTTAAAGGTAGTATGGCACCACGAGTATCCAGCACCAAGTCAAGTAAGTGTATGTGAATTGAATAATTCTTATTATTGTGATATGACTATAGGAACACTCTAGAACTTTTAGTTTTAGGTGTTGAAAACTATAGAGATTGAAACTATAGAATGTGTTTGCGAAAACAACTCTACTTTTTATAGCTCATAAAATATCGTTAATAAACACTGAAATAGTATATTGATTCATAAAACTTGTAATCAGACTAAATCGAAATACTCAAAATGAGCGCTAGAGGACGTGGATGTAGTCGTGGTAGAGGCCGAGGTGCTAGGGTTGCATCTGAAGCGTCGGGACATATGCCAGAAATGGACGCACCTGCATCACCCGGGACTGAGACTGGATCACATGACCATATGAGAGAGGACATTGCTTTGACCCAAGCAATGTTGCGATTCCTAGAAAGGGTTGCTGGGGCTAGAACTGGGCCAGCAGCTCGTGGATCAATATTGGAACGACTTAGATCAAGTGGTGCCGAGGTTTTTAGGGGTGTCTCGGGTGTAGCTCCAAATGTAGCGGAGTATTGGCTCAAGGCAGTGGAGCGGATCATGGATGATTTGGAGTGCACCACCGAGCAGAAACTGAGGGGAGCTATGTCCTTGTTGAGGGACGAGGCATATTATTGGTGGCTTACTGTTCGAGAAGGCACTCAGGCTGAACATGTTACTTGGGATTTCTTCAAAACTGCATTCCAAGGAAAGTATGTCGGGGCAAGCTATATGGATGTATGAAGGAAGGAATTCCTTAATCTGGTTCAAAGAAATAAGGAAGTGGCCACTTACGAGGCAGAATTTCTACGCTTGAGTCGTTATGCTCGGATAATAGTGCCAACTGATCATGAGCGCTGTGTAAGTTTTAAGGATGGGCTGAATGATGAGTTGCGGGTACTGATAGCCCCACAACAAGTAATGATTTTTGCCACGCTAATGGAGAAAGCCAAAATAGCTGAAGAGGCTAAGAACTCCGAGCGTCAGAACCGAGAAATTGACAGAGGCAAGAGGGACTTTAAGTACTCGGGTTCTGTTAAAAGGTTTCAGAAGAGGCCCAGGAATGATGAGCCAGCTCAAGCTAGAGCATCTGCTACTACCAATCAGATTCAACCATGTGCTGATTGTGGTAGACGACACCCAGGTGAATGTTGGAAAAGAACTGGTGGGTGTTTCAAATGTGGTTCTAAGGATCATCAGTTTAAGAATTGTCCTCGACGCACTGCTCTGACTCAGGAAGCTCGTAACCTTGATACACAGCCAGCTAGAGGCGCTCAACAGCCACCGAGAGGCCGTGGGCTAGGTCGAGGTGGTAATGGCGATGGACGTGGTCAAGGTGCGCCGGGTAGAGGAAATGGCTTTAGGGGTAACGCGGAGGTGAGGCAGCCAGGGTTAGTTTATGCGGTCAGACGCCGTGAGGATGGTGATGCACCTGATGTGATAACTGGTACGTTCTTCATCTCTGATGAACCTGTTACTGCTTTGATACATATCGCATCTACCCATTCGTATGTTGCTAGTGCTATATCTGGAAACTTGAACATTAGATCTGAGATTACTGATAGAAAGATGACAGTAATTAGCCCTTTAGAACAGTCTGTGACAGTGGATAAATTGTTTAGAGACGTTCCCTTAGAAATTCAAAGAGAAATATTTTTGGCGGATTTGATGGAACTGTCTTTCGGCAAGTTCGACTTATTTTGGGCATGGACTGGTTGGTGAAGCACCATACGCACTTGGATTGTGCTGCAAAGCGGATGTCGATAAGGACTTTGGAAGATAAGGAAGTGGTGATGATGGGTGAACGGAGAAACTATTTAGCAAATGTGATATCTGCTTTAAAAGCAGAAAAGTTGGTGTGAAAAGAGTGTAGAGCATTCCTAGCCTTCATATGTGCTTTGGATGTCAAGGAATTATCGGTGGAAGGTGTTAGAATGGTGAAAGAATTTTCAGATGTTTTTCCCAAGGAACTTCCGAGTTTACCTCCAGACCGGGAAGTAGAGTTTGGCATTGAGCTTTTGCATGGAACGGCTCCGGTGTCCATTGCTCCTTATAGGATGGCGCCGAAGGAGTTAGCGGAGCTTAAGGCTCAAATTCAGGAGTTGTTGGATTGGGTATTCATTCGACCGAGTGTGTCACTGTGGGGAGCACCGGTCTTGTTCGTCAAGAAGAAGGATGGGTCGATGCGTATGTGCATCGATTATAGGCAGTTGAATAAATTGACGATCAAGAATAGGTATCCATTGCCGAGAATTGATGACCTGTTTGATCAATTAAGAGGAGCTTCAATTTTCTCCAAGATAGATTTGAGATCAGGTTATCACCAACTCAAGGTTAAGGAGGCGGATATTCTTAAGACGGCATTCCGAACTCGTTATGGACATTATGAGTTTTTGGTGATGCCGTTTGGATTGACCAGTGTACCAGCTGTATTTATGGACATGATGAACTGAGTCTTTCAACCCTACTTAAACCGGTTTGTGGTGGTGTTCATAGATGACATCTTAGTATACTCGAGGAATGAAGAAGAGCATGATTCACATCTGCGGATAGTATTACAAATATTATGAGAAAAGCAACTTTATGCCAAATTCAGTAAGTGTGAATTTTGGCTGAAGGAAGTGACTTTCTTAGGACATGTTGTTTCGGCCGAAGAAATCAGAGTTGATCCTCGGAAGGTAGAGACTGTGTTGGATTGGAAACCACCAAAGTCAGTGGCTGAGATTCGGAGTTTCCTAGGGTTGGCTGGTTACTACAGGCGTTTCATTGAGGGGTTTTCGTTGATTGCAGCACCTCTAACTAAACTATTGCACAAGGGAGTACCATTTGTGTGGTCAGATCAACAGCAAGAGAGTTTTGATAAATTGAAGAAGATTCTGACGGAAGCGCCCGCACTGATACAACCTGAGGCTGGAAAAGAGTTTATTGTTTACTGCGATGCGTCACACACGGGCTTGGGATGTGTGTTGATGCAAGGTGGTAAAGTGGTGGCTTATGCATCTCGTCAGTTAAGGCTACACGAAGTCAACTATCCTACCCATGATTTGGAATTGGCTGCTGTGGTTTTTGCTTTAAAGATTTGGAGGCACTATCTCTACGGTGAGAAGTCGATTATTTATACGGACCATAAGAGTCTTAAGTACCTCCTTACCCAAAAGGAGTTGAACTTAAGAAACGGAGGTGGGCAGAGCTGTTGAAGGATTACAACTTCTCAATCGAGTATCATCCTGGAAAGGCTAACGTAGTGGCAGACGCGTTGAGTCGTAAGGTAATATCGGAGTTAAGAGGAATGTTTGCTCATCTCAGTTTGTATGAAGATGGCAGTCTACTAGCGGAACTTCAGGTGAAGCCTTTGTGGTTAGAACAGATCAAGGAGAAGCAGTTATCAGATGAAAAGTTGGGTCCCTTAATTCAACAAGTTGAAAGTGGTGTAATAGGGGATTTTGGAATGAATAAAGATGGAGCGCTGTGTTTTTGTGGAAGAATTTGTATGCCCAAGGATTCAGATTTGAGACTAATGATTCTGGGAGAGGCGCATAGTAGCCCCTATGCTATGCATCCCGGGGGAAATAAGATGTATCGAGACCTCCGTGAACAGTATTGGTGGCCAAGGTTGAAGCGGGAGGTTACTGATTTCGTGGGTAAGTGCTTGACTTGTCAACAAGTGAAGGCAGAACATCAATTGCCGTCGGGGTTGCATCAACCGGTGAAGATTCCATTATGGGAATGGGAACTGATAACGATGGACTTTGTTAGTGGGTTACCCTTATCGCCTACTAAGAAAGATTCCGTCTGGGTAATAGTGGATCGATTGACGAAGACTGCCCATTTTCTACCAGTTCGTACGGATTACTCATTGCAGAAGTTGGCTAAGTTGTATGTGTCGGAGATCGTGAGGTTGCATGGGGTGCCAGTGTCTATTATATCGGACAGAGACCCTAGGTTTACATCATGGTTTTGGAAAGAATTACATGAGGCTTTGGGAACAAAGTTAAACTTCAGTACGGCTTTTCATCCTCAGTCAGATGGTCAGTCGGAAAGAGTAATCCAGATTTTGGAAGACATGTTAAGGGGTTGTGTGATTGACTTCAGAGGTAGTTGGGAGGATTTTCTACCGTTGGCGGAGTTTGCGTATAACAACAGTTACCAATCCAGTATCCAAATGGCACCTTATGAAGCATTATATGGTCGTAGGTGTCGTACCCCTACTTGTTGGACTGAATTGGGGGAACGATAGTTGTTGGGTCCTGAATTGATATCAGAGACGGAAGAAAAAGTAAAGGTGATTCGAGCGCGGTTAAAGGAAGCTTCGGATAGACAAAAGTCATATGCGGATCTGAAGCGTAAGGACATTGAGTTTACGGTGGGAGATCAGGTTTTTCTAAAGGTCTCACCTTGGAAGAAGATCTTCAGATTTGGAAGGAAGGGCAAGTTGAGCCCTAGGTTCATCGAATCGTACCGTGTGTTGAAGCGTGTAGGACCAGTGGCTTATCAGCTTGAATTACCTCCGGAGTTGAGTCAGATTCATGTGTTTTCCATGTCTCTATGTTGAGGCGTTATCGATCGAATCTGTCTCACATAGTACCTGTAGAGGAAGTTGAGTTAAGGCCTGACTTGTCATTGGAGGAAGAGCCAGTGAAAATTTTGGATCGAGATGTTAAGGTGCTAAGAAAGAAGTCAGTACCGTTGGTTAAAGTTCTATGGCGTAATCACAGAGCGGAGGAAGCTACATGAGAGCCTGAGGACATGATTCGACAGCAATACCCTCACCTCTTTTAACCAGGTAAATTTCGAGGACGAAATTTTCTTTAAGGGGGTAGAATTGTAACATCCTAAAATTTGAATTTTTATATGTTGCATTTTTTTGATACTCAGCTAGTTTATTTATCCTAGGTGTGTGTTAAAATAGTCCTAAGAAGGTTCGGGATTTATTTGGATTTGGTATAATTTTTGGAAATGAGTACTTTAAAGAAGTGGAACAAGTAACCTTAAAGTTTAAGGTAATTAAGAGGTAAAAGTTAACATAAGATGAGCAAGTAGTAAAGGGGATATGGCGCCATGTGTGTTCCTTGAGGGAAGAGGTTCGAATCCCTTGATGTGCATGTGAATTTTATTTTTTTGCTTTATTTCCTCATAGTGTCGGCCAAGCCTAGTATTTATGGTAGGTTGGACTTTAATTTTTATGGTAAGGTGGCTAAGAGAAAAGGCAAGTGTAAATTTAAGGAAGGGAATCATGTGAATAAGGTATGTAGGGGGAACACAAGGCACATAACAAGGAAGATGTTTTGGAAAGTTTGGAGTGGTCAAACTTTGACTTTGTGGCTATGTACTTGGACGGTTTTAGGGGCTAGGGGGTGACCGAAATTTTGATGGCTTTTGGTAGCTAGTTGGTCACTTTGGCATTTGGTCATTTTTGTGTTTTTCTCCAATACTTTTCTCTCCATTTCCTCTCCTTAGCCGAATGCACTTTGAACAATAGGTAAACATCTTTTGTTTTTCTTTTAGTCATTTCATATTTTTGACCATTTCGGTCTTATTGCTCATTTTCTCTTCAAACATTTTCCTCCTAAGTGCCGAAATCACCAAAAACCTTGGAAGGCCATTTTCTCTTTTCTTTTCTTTTTCACCCTTGCCGAATGCACACTAGCCTCAAACCCTTCTCTTTGTTCATCTTCCATTCTTGAAAAGAACCGAAACCTAAACACCTTATTTTCTTATACCTTTCTTCATCTTTTTCTTCTTACAAAAATTTCTCAAATATTATTTTCCCTTTTATTTTCACCATGGCCGAATGTTACTAAACACCATCCCCTTCAATTTTTCCTTCATAGCCGAATCTTCTACCACACTTATCTCCATCTCAATCATTTTTTTCTTTCTACTCACACTTTGATCAATCGATAAGTGACTAGTACAATACTTTGGTATTGTTATTTTCCCTTTTTCTTTGTGCCGAATTTACATGTTGGTATGGGATGGCCTTTTTGGATCGAGACCATCACCATACCATATCTCAATCGAATCTTTTCTCTATCATAGAAACTTAGTGGAAGGCTGAAACTTGGAGTGTCCGAAATCATCGTGTATCGCTAGGATTCGATCCAAAACTTTAAGGTAAGGATTTCTATCAAGGATTCCATATTACTCTCTATTTTGTTAAAGATGGGGTTTATTAACCGATTTTATCTTAGGGACTCTATCGCTTGATTTTCATCCTTTGAACGTAAGGATTTCGTGGTAAGCCGACTTCGCTTATTAAGACCAATTGTTTTAATAACGAAGTATTAGTTTGGACTAATATTCTTTTTTCAATGGAAGCAAACAAGATCGAATCAAAAGGAGTGGTGAATAGTGATCGGAAAAGGAACGGATTCGCTATTCCCTCTAGATTCAAACGAAGGGTTGTTTCGGCAATCCAAGATTTTCCACCGGGTTGTGGAACCTCATCCGGTGAAAATCAATTATTCGAGGTTATTCGCAGTTCGGAGCCATTAGCTGTTCGGGGTTTTCCAACGGGTTGTGGACCGTCAACTGTGGAAATTCGACAAATCGTAGTTATTCGCGATCCCGAGGGTAAATCTTAGATCGTTTCTTTAGATTAGCTTTATTAGATTGCGTTTATTTTTCTAATCGAGCGTTAAACATAATTTTAGGTGTCAACGATCAGGAGAGCGTAGTGCTTACTGTAATCAGGTGTGTATTCTCACACCGTATGTCATGGGTTAGATAACTATATCGTATTAATCGCTTGAATAAATCACAAGTTAGTGAAATCGGGTAAAATGGCATTTTTATCACTTTAGTGGTAAAAACTATGAAATCGATATTAAGACTGTGAAAATTACAAAATTGCCCTTAATGGGCTAAATCGATAAAAGTGACTAAGTGGGCCTTATGTGATATGTGATAAATGGGTCATATGTGATATTTGATAAATGGGCCATAAGTGATATGTGATAAATGGGCCATATGTGATATTTGATAAATGGGCCATAAGTGATATTTGATAAATGGGCCATAAGTGATATGTGATAAATGGGCCAAATGTGATACTTGATTTATGGGCCAAATGTGATACTTGATTCATGGGCCAAATGTGATATTGGCTACATGGGCCAAAATGTGATATGGGCCAGATTGTGAGAATTTTTATAATGGGCCATATGTTTGTAATAATTATATGAATGGATTGTAGTAATTGAATGTGCATATTATATAATGATTTGCATGGGTTGGGATATTTGACGAAGAGAAGTTCTGGTAGCTTTGCTACAAAATTCTAGTGGCTTGTCCACAAATTGATATATGGGTTAATGCCCAGTTTGATATATGGATTAATGCCCAATTTGGTGTGTTGGCGGGGTGGGTGACTAAAGCTCCCTACAGGTGTGTTGGTTGGTACGGGTGGTGTGTAGCGGATGGAAAACTAGGTTTGGTTGGGAAATTGCATAACACATGCATGTTATATATGATAGATATTATGTTATGATTGTAATGGGCTTTGGCCCAATAAATGCTTAATTGAATTTTGGTCCAGTGACAATGGTAAGTGGATTACACACTGAGTTCTAAGTAACTCACCCCCGTGTTCTTTACCCTTTTCAGGTAATGATCAGTAATGGAGGCTTGGGCCGGGGACGACTCAGTGGAGGCCATACTACGAATGATGGGTTATTTAAACTTCGGATTTCTTTTAAGTACTTTTTATTAATTGCTAATTAAGTGTGATGTAATAAGGCCTCTGGTTAAATTTTTATGGATGTTTTACTCGTGGATGGATTTTTATTATGATTTAGATACTTAAGTGGGACTATTTCATTTTAAAATAGAAATAAATGTTTTCCTCAAATATATTTGCAAAAAGATTTTCATTTTTAAATATTTTTTTAACTCGAAAATTTTCTATAACAATTCTTTTAAAAATCTTGCTTTCAAAATTTCTTTCGAACTCTTTTACATTTCTCGGAATATTGAATCAATTATTTTTCTAAGTTTCAATTTATAAACTCTTACGTCTTAAATTATTAAATTTAACAATCAACCTCGGTTTTCAATAAACACCTTTTCAAAATATTTTTTTTGAAAAATCCGTTTTCTACAAATCTTTAAAAGACTTTACATATGATCATTTCTTGCGACATGTCAAATCTGGTCTTAACGCATAGACCGGGTTTGGGGTGTTACAACATATGTCTATTTCACTACATGTTTATTGTGTGATTTAAGCATATTTAATTTGTCTTAAAGGAGTGTTTAAATTCTGTCCAAGTTTACTACAGCTTTATTGGTGCATTTAGTGTGTCCTAATATGTATTTATTGTCCTAAGAGACGCCAATGGTCGGTCTAATTAAAACACAAAAAAGGGCTGCTTGTTTTTGGCAAAAAGGAGTCAAGATGTTCACACATTGTGGCTATTCAGATTTGCAAAGCATCCCTTGTTTTCACACTTAAGAATGGTTGTTCATATGGGCTTAAAAGTGACCATTTGGTCAACACAAAACTGAGTTAATGCACCATTAAGTTGGAAGCTGAATGAAGCTTTCTAGAAGTTGTATATTGGAATTTTCCATTCACCATTAAAGGCCACCATCCATCATAGGGGCCATTTGTGACTTCTGGATATTGCTTCCCTTTTAAGCATGCATGGATGAATTTATGAAGCCATTTCTTAATCACCAAGCAAGCATGAACAAATATTAAAGATGGGTCATTTGGCTGTTCCGTTGAAGTGCAGAATTTAAGTATTTTGGAATATTCTTGTGACACCTCAAACCCAACCGGAACGGATTGGCTCAAATCCAAAGCGACATATTAGTCACTGAAGTGATTCTCCAACATAAAATCACCTAAAGCACACCCCAACCTTATAACACCTCAATTCTAACTAATAACTATCTAATCTTTTTGCGGAAGCGATTTGTGAATCACTTTAAAACTTCCTTTAGAGATTTAACTTTAAGGGTATTTATGTCATTTCACCACTTAAAGCTAAACGAACCCGATTTTACCAACTTTCTTTTAATCTGTTTATTAATTACTATATTAGCAAAGTTTTATTACCTTAGTCATATATACAACTCTAATTAATCTAATTACAACTAATAAACAACATGTGTATAATAATTTAAACATTCAAAATCATGCTTAGCAAACAAAAATTAAAACATACAATGGACTTACCTTAGTCACAAAGCTATCCACTCATTGACAAACTACAATTAAAATGTATTAGTGAAAATTTCATGCTTCAATCACCATGTTATCACTTAGCAACATACAATACTACACTCAACATTTAACCGTAAAAACAAACATTAAAAAAAACAAATATAACATCTCAAATTTAATATCCAAATATAAGTCTTAAACATCCATTACAAGTGTAGCAAATTATCCCAATTGAATGCCACAATGCCCTCTAAAGTATCTATAGAAAAGTCCTTAATCTCTACTACCAAGTAGCCTTAAACTTGGACTAGCTTTGCCCTTGCTCCTCAACTCCCCAAAGCTGGAAAAACTTTGCCCAAAGTTGTGAGGGTGTGAGCTGAAAAAGCTTATTGAATGGCTATAAATTCAATAAGTAAATCACACCAAAGACATACTTAAGCCAAGGCAAATCATGTATCAAATTTCAGGTATATGATTTATAGTTTCAATTATATTTTCACGCTCAATTATGCCATTCAATTGACTAAAATTTCCAGCAGCAATGCAACATCATAACATCATAATTCCACATGTTATTCCATGAGTAAAAATCACATTTATTATGACATGAAAACATAATATATTTAACATACACACACTTATATTGGCAAATGACATCTACGAAAAAATATAAACATGTGATCATGCATTGGATAAACGGATCTCCAATTTCCTCAAATACCGAATACAATGCTCCGGTTGAGTGGGGTGTAGCAACACACTCCATTATGTTGCCTTGAAATCGCCAATGATTGAGTGGAGAAAAAAGGTTCAACACTTCCTTGTTCACTCTAGCAAAGCCAATACTCCAGAGCCATATGCTCACAAATAACACATGTAGTGGTGAGTACTCACTAATCTTATGGCATGCCGTCTATATCCAATGGATCCACCAAGCAATGTTGCCAATATAACCAAATACACCAAGCATAAACACTAATATTTAAGCACTTAATTCAGGATATAAAAATTTAATTTAAAGCATGTCACTTAGCAATTTTAACATCAACATAGATAAGCTTAATAAGTGTTTGTCCATGGATCTAAAACCAACTATAAAATCATCACCAAGTGCTCTAATATACAGTAATCCATGCTCCAATTATTAATCAATACAATTCAAATCAACCATATCAAACACTCTATTCACAGTTTCCATAAATCATTTACAAATATGCTTTCATAGAATTAAAATCAATTTTGAAATCTAAACCATTTGAGATACAATTGAATCACTAGAAACACAATTCAAAACCTCAATTCAGAATGTAAATATACATGTTTACCAATTACCTTTAAAAACTACTCGCATTCACACTTTGCTTCGCAAAGTGTATCAAGTAACTGTGTTTGGACCTCAATTCTGATTAGTAGTAGCCCCTCCTCGATGTGGATCTTAAACAAAGGAAAAATACATGTTACAAGCTATCATTAACAATAAGAAAATAAAAAAATCATGAACTGCACAGATCTTAAACGCCTCTCTAATCTACCTTATCGAAAACTCACGATCTAGCCAAAACACAAATTTCAGCCCCAAATGACCTTCTCTGCACCAAAAATAATTTCTAAACATCATCCCTAATCTATCAACACAAAACCTAAGCATCAATTTCATCAAACAAACTGTTTCATAATTTTTCGGAAAATCAACTCATGTTCTTAGTTAAAAAAACGGATTTGTCAAAATTGATCAACCAAACGAGTTTGATCTTTTATTTTCTGATAAAAAACCTCTTAATAAACATGATTTGAGCTTATATATCCATTTAAACTTGGATTCCAACTCAAAACCATGAATTCACCATTGATGAATCTCATGTTTAAGAGCTAAGAGATCAAGATTTGAAAAACTATTTTAATCAATTTAGATCGAAAATAATGATTAAAACAACCTTAGAATGAATTTAAAGTTGAGAAAATACCTTCAATCGATTTGGAATCACGAATATTGAAGATTGGCTCAAGATCTTTGAAGAACTCGGATGAGTTTTTTCTCAACTTTGGAAATATTTTCTGGAGAATTTTGAAAGAATAAAAGATGAGATCTAATCTTTGATATTGGACTTTGAAAATGAAAAAGAAAAATGAGAGAAAATGCTTAGATATTGGGCGAGAATTGTGTGTGAAGTGAGGAGGGCAGTGTTTTTGAATTGAAGAACCTACATCTAATTTCCAAAAAATTGGGGAAATTGCCATTAGGCCACTCCCACAATATCCTTGTTTTACTAAATAATCCTCTCCCTCCAAAATTCCAAAAATATGGGTAATTTACCATAGAACAGCTCAAATATTTTCCTTGTTTTTCAAAATGCTCCTATGTAATTAATATTTTAAATTTTCTCAATTAAACCCCTATTTTAATTTATTTTTCAATTCTAATTTGACCCAAAATATTTATTTTACCGAAAAATTATTTAAAACTATAAAATTAAATTTTCTAAAAATATTTTTAATTACTGGGATATTATTTCCCGATTTTTAAATGAAATTAAGCTAACTAACTAATAATAAAAAATTTACTAATAAACCCGATTAACTCCTAATTTTCACTTGGAACCTAGTAAACCTACCCAAAACTACTAGACCGATTTTTAGAGCCTTACAATTTTAGATTTCATTAATGGCTGAATTTTGGCTCTTCACATGCCATGACAGTGTCTATAAATAGTAGCTTGTAAACCCTTTCAAGACTAATGAACATTTTTATAATTTGTGAGCATTCTATCTCTTTGTTCTTGAAAAAACTTATCTGGACTTATCAAGGTTTTCCTTGTGGCATCAAAACCCTATATTGTTGGTTCCTATTTTTCTAAATAGAAACTCTCAATGAGGTAAGAAATAGTCTTGTGAGTCTTTTAAAAAAGTTTATATTAATCAATTAGTATGTGAGAGAATCGATCTAGTAAAGCAAACCTAATGGCACTAGGAGTCCAAAATCGGCTAGACACTAATAAATTGTGTTGCACGAAGGAAGGAATGTGCAATGTGATTTAACCTACTAACACAAGAAACAATAGTGAGCCATAATGTGTAAAAGAACAATAAAAAGAAAAAAAAAATGAAAACCTAAGCCTAAGAGTCAATGAAAATCGCTGAAACCCGAAAGATCGAAAAATTGCTAAGTAACTGGAAAGTTTGGGCACGAAATTCAACCAATAAAATATTTTTATCTTTTTTCGCATTTTTTTGTTTTTGCACTTTTTCAATCACTTTTTTGTGGAAAATATTTTTTATATTTTAATAGAGTGTCAAGAATCAGTATGTAAAATTTTAGATCGTTTAGAAAAGTTTATCCACTAAAAAATATTTTTTTCCTAAAAACTTTCTAGGTAAAAAAATTGTTTTGAGGCTGTTTGCTGAAAATCAATTTATAAGAACACAAATAACACCTAAAACACCCAATAAAATGATACCAAATGATAAAGAATCACATGGAACAAGATCATAAGTTTGTCCAAGTTGCATATTTGACTTAGAACTCTAGATGATCAGAAAAAAACTTGGATTTTGACATAACCTAAAACACAAACAAATCCTAATAAAATCTAAAGAAAAATTAAATAAGGCTATTAAAATATATAATTAATATAGAAAGAAAACAATTAAATAAACCAATGATTTGAATAATTAAGCAGGAACAAAATTTAATAAAGAAGAAAATAAAGAAGATAGATAGAAGAAGATGAAGATGGCGTGTAGAAGTCCTAAGGAGCCTTGAAAACCCCATGAATCCACAACTCCCTTTAAACGGCTCTAATTTCCCCTCCAAGAAAGAAAATTTGGCAAGAAAAGGCTTAAAGATGATCCCTACAATATGAAAAGATTGTTAAAACTCTTCTAAAAAAATTCGAGAAATTCTTAAAAAGAAAACTCAAATAGAATTTTATTAACTCAAAATGAATAATGAATGAATTGATTGTTTGTGTACAATGAAGAGGCCTTTATATAGGCTAGCTAAATACATCTAAATAAAACTCTCAAGTATATTGAAACTCTAGTTAATCTAAACAACAAATAGTTTTAAAGTAAACTTTCTTGTTGACATAAAACTCCTGAATAATATAAAATACTTAAAAATTATCTAAAATTCGAAATAAATAAATAATAAAATAATAAAACTTAATAAATAAAATATTGGAATCTTATATAATAAAAATTAAGTTTGATACTCAAGCCCAATATGATTTAAACTCGAATAAAAAGCCTAAAACACGTAATTTCTGTAATAATATTGTCCAGAAATTCTGCTTGCACATTTTTGACTAAAACAGTTATAACTTGAGCTCCCAAAATCAAAATTGAGTGATTCAAAGTTTGTTTTGAAGCTAATAGATAAATCTTCAACCTCTATTTAGAAATCTAAGTCCATAAACGTCTAGATCCCATCCAAAAATTTGTTACAAGTTGACTAATCTTTTCAGCTTAAAAATTGGCAGTTTGGTTAAATTGACTTTAATAAATTTACCAATTTCAACATGTATCATTTCCCCTTTCCTAAAAAATATTCATCCTCACATATTATCTTTATCGAATCTTTTGATTTGCTTGGCCTTTGACCTTATTATTAGGCCTTGAGGTAGTGTAAGCCCATTACATCTATAGGACTGAAATTGGACCTTGAGACTCGCGTCAGGTACTCTTTGGCTTAGTTCTATCGATACAGGTATCTGATTGTATCAGTCGAAGTGTCCCAATAGATTAAAATTGGTCTCGAATCAATATTTTTCAAAGTAATTTTCAATTTTGAGTTTCTAAACACTTTGAAAATAATTTTGAGAGCTTATATCAATTGGTTGCAAATTTGACTAAGTGAGAATTTATAATTTGGCTTTGTTATATCAAAACATTAGAAAAAACTACAAGTAACAACTTGCTTTTCACATTTGGGTCAGAATTGCACTTCAGTCCTCAAATTTTTCAAAATTTACAATCTAGTCTTTTTTGTCACATTCTCACTTCTAAAACTCTTTTCACTAATTCCTATATCCAAAATCTTTTCACTAATTCCTATATCCAAAATCACTTTATTATGATAATAATTCTGTTACTTGACAAATTTTCTAATCTTTTAAAAAATTCACTATATTTGTTATCGAAATAGTGCCACATGTCAGATAAAAAATTTGGAGATGTTACATTAATCTAATAAAAAATATTCTAAATCATTTTAATCAATGTTATAGTTTGGAAACACTTGAATTCTATGATTTTTTTCATGAATTTTTCAAATTTGATTAAGGATAATCTTTTAGTTAATTTTGTTATATCAAAACTTTTTAAAATAAAAGATAACAACAATAAATTTTTTATCTCAAATGGTGGTTCTTTACTTCATCCCTTGTTGGGGTTTCGATCCTCGCTCATGGGAATAAAGTAGATTTTGTGGCCAACCATTTACATCTTTGAAGAGCACCCATGGCAACGGGATTAGTCACTATTGTCGTTGGTGGATACTTTGGTCTTGACCAAAAAAATATAATATTTCCAATTAGATTCCATGTAAAATGAGCAAAATGCCCCTTATGAGGTAAAATTGCACTTTAGCTCCTTTTTCATTTACTATATTTCTTTATTCCATTCATGATACTTAATACCTCAAAAATTCAATAACTTATACATATCATCCATAATCAATAATAGTCCATGCAGAAATTTGCATTTAGGTCATTTCAAGATAAAATGGGAAATTTGTGATTTAGTCCCTAAACTTTTCCATTCAATTTAGTCCCGAAATCCTTTTTTTCTTTACACTTACTCTTCCATCATATGGCAGTTCATTCATGGTTTTTAACTTATTTTTTCATTGTTGGGAAATTCACACTTTAGGTCCTCATACTTTTTGAAGTTTATAATTTAGTCCATAAAGTGGTTTCCTTCATAATAATACACATTCCAAATCATACTAATGTCCAGCAATCATTATTAACTAATATTTACTCAATTTAGTCAAATTGCATTTTAATCCTATAACATTTCAAATTTACGATTTGGCCTCTAATATCAATATCTCATACTCACAATCATTCTCGCGATCCCCTTTTCTAAAAATAAAATAATTCCTTAAGACTTGACTTATTAAACTCTTTTTTTGTTCTTTCTTCAAAGCTACATTGTATTAGGTCTCAAAACAGTATTGTTTACTGTACCGGAGATTTGGGACATTACATGGTGAACTTATGATCAACATTGTCAATTAATCAATCTTCTTATGGAACCCCTAATTGACTTGAAACTAGAAACATCGATGAAAGGGACATGAAAAATCAAAGATGCTACAACTTGATAAGTAATCGTAACTTCAGACAATGATTAAATCTGTCCACACTTGGAAAATATGCACAAAGGCAGAATTTTATTAAATAAAAATTATTTCACAAAATGGCTGAAAATGAATTCTTGCACAATTGCTTGCAACTTCGACTTAAATTGATTTGCTTTGCTCATTATGATTAGACCACATGAAAATGACAAGTCTTGGTGCTTAGCTTTGCCCATGGAGTTGGTATCATGGGGGCAAGGCTCCTGGCTCCCATGTATGTAGTTTTGCCTATGGAGCAATGCATGGAGAAGTGCTCCCGTAGGGAATGCTATTACTTGGTAGTATAGTTACAAAAACATTAATAACCAAAAACTACCATCTATTTTTTTTTATCTATTTGTTCTTTTAAAGCACCACTGTCTACAATTTACCTGAAAATTGGGGTGTTATGCTAGTTTAGTGGAGCCATTTTTTTCTCTCTACTTTCCTGCTTGCTATATGCTTCTTGCATTTTCTCTTCGTTTCTAAACGTTCGATTTCTAACATTTTGGGCCTCAAATGCATTGTTAGAGTGGGAATTTTTCAAAATTCTCAACATCATGGCCAATATTAATGGGCTTTCAAATTTCTCGAAATTAATTGGGTCTTTACCCAACGATAATACGACCGTTAAAACCCACCTAAAACCTCAGGATTTCTTTAGAAGAGGCAGAAAAATGAAGTCTCTCTACCAGCAGCAACGCCTTTTCCTTCTTCTGAATGTAAATTATCTGCGAAGGCTATTCTTTTCCGATCAATCACGGATTTCCAAAAAAGGTGATCCTTCTATGAAGTGGCCCTCACCGTCTTCATCTCCTCTTTCTAACACCAGACCTCACCCAACTCCCACCTCCGGTTTCTCCCAAAACAAATTTTCCATCATCTCCAATCTCCTCCAAGACCCAGCCATTACCTCCCGTTCATCTTTCGAGTCCGCTTTGGACCAAACAAGGGTAGACCCTGACCCGGATCTGGTCCAAGCAATATTCGAACGCTTTGATTCTTCTCCAAAATTGTTGCATAATTTATTTCTTTGGGCTGAAAAGAAACCTGGGTTTGAATCCTCTGCGACGTTGTTTAATTCGATGATCAATATTCTTGGTAAAGCTAGGAAGTTTGAGGACGCCTGGACTTTGGTTCTTGATCGGATTGATGTTGGAAAGGAGGGTTCCAATTTGGTTTCTGTCAATACCTTTATAATTTTGATCAGACGGTACGCTCGCGCTGGTAATTTCCTTTATGCTTTGCGTAAAAAGCTTTGAACTTGCTTTTTCTTAGAAATTAAATCTTGGACTCCTGAATTCCTGATAAAGCAATCCTTCACATTCTATTTCTGTGTCTACATTTTGCACTATTGACCTTCAATATTGTTTTCTTAACGAATTTAAGGTAGGCATATAGATGATGATTTTGCAAATCCCTAAATAAGATATTGGATTCGGAATAACAAATTATGGCTCATTAATATCCTATATATCGAGACGGTATATGTAAATAAGACATCGTTTTAGGACTAAGAACTTATGGATTACTATTACCCTATATCTCGAGCAGATGTATGTTCTTACATGTTCAGTTTTTTATCAATTCGATGATGAATCTGCGAATCCGTAAATAAGATATAGTTCTTGGACCAAGAAATTATGGATTACTACTGTCCCATATTTGGAGCAGGTATATCTACCCACATGTGCAGTATATACCAATTCGATGATGAATTTGCAACTCTGTGAATAAGATATTTGTTTTGGACTGAGAAGTTATGGATTACTACTATATTTGAGCAGGTAAGTGTACTTGTCTAATGAAACTCAGCATATGATCATTTAAAATTAGTACATGATAAGAAAATAAACCTTCTTTAAAGAGTTTAAATTTCCCATTGAGTTTTATATTTCTTTTGGTTTAGTGATGCAGTATATAATCATGCAGGTATGACTCAGCCTGCTATCCGGACATTTGAATTTGCAAGCTGTTTAGATAAAATTTGCAGTTCTAATGACAAAAGTAATCTTTTTGAAATAATTTTGGACTCACTATGTAAGGAAGGGCACGTTGGGGTGGCAAGTGAATATTTCTCTAGAAAAAAGGAGACAGATCTTTGTTGGGTTCCATCAATCAAGGTTTATAACATGCTATTAAATGGATGGTTACGGTTGAGAAAGCTCAAGCATGCAGAGAAACTTTGGTTGGACATGAAAAAGAATGGTGTGTCACCTAGTGTTGTATCATATGGTACCTTAATAGAAGGATACTGTACTATGCGACGTGTTGAGAGGGCAATGGAATTGGTTGATGAAATGAAGGGAGTAGGAATTCAGCCGAACTTAAAAGTATATAATCCAATTATTGATGCACTGGGGGAAGCAGGTAGGTTAAAGGATGCATTAGTGATGATGGGACGAGTTTTGTTCTGTGAACTTAGCCCTGATATTTCGACATATAACTCTTTAGTAAAAGGTTATTGCAAGTCCAAAGATTTAGCAGGAGCTAGTAAAATACTTAAGATGATGATTAGCAGGGGTTGTATCCCAACCACTACAACCTACAATTATTTCTTTCGATATTTCTTGAGATTCAGGAAAATTGAGGAAGCAATGAACCTTTATACAAAGATCATTCAGTCTGGTCATAGTCCTGATCGGCTTACTTACCAGGTTTTGTTGAAGCTTCTGTGTGAGGAGGAGAGGTTGGACTTGGCAGTTCAGGTTAGCAAAGAAATGATGGTGAGGGGATACGATAGGGACTTGGCTTCTAGCACTATGTTGGTTCATTTGCTTTGCAAAATGCATAGGTTTGAAGATGCTTTTAGGGAGTTTGAGGACATGATACAAAGGGGTTTGGCTCCACAATACCTCACTTTCCAGAGAATGAATGATGAGTTAAAGAAAAGGGGAATGACAAAGATGGCAAGGAAACTATGTGGTATTATGAGTTCTATCCATTCTTCCAAAAAATTGCCCAATACGTATGGTGGAGATGAGGACTCATCACAAGAAAGGAGGACATCCATAAGGCAGTTGTCTGATATGCTAAAAACATGTAATGATCCGAGAGAACTTGTTAAGCATAGATTTTTATCTGAAAATGCTGTGTCAAGAGCTGGCCAGTTGATCGAGATTATCAAGAAAAGAGCTAAAGAAACAAGTATGAATAGTTAAGGCCTAACTGCAAGGAAGCAACTACAATGGAGCAGGCTTCATGAAATTTTGGGGCAGTTGTTAGATGGCTTTTGTTATCTTCGGGAAAAACATAATGGAAATTGATTGTGGAGAACTCTGTTTTGTGATTAAGATACCGTGTGAAAGCTCATATATCTTTGAGTATAATATTAGCAGCAGTATGATGAAAATGAAAGGCCATTTTTACACTTCACATATCGGTATGTAGAAGACACGATGATGGAAAAGATTGATGTTCAAGCTGGAGGATCTGAAGTAAATGCATTGAGTGCTTGCTTTTTATTTGAAATTGACTTTGAGAGATTTCGAGGTTGCAATTATTCAGCACTATCTCTTCTTTTGTCAGTATCACTATTTTCATTGTCAAAGATGGAATCACAAATCTTATTCTTGGATTTAACTTGAGAAGAGCTAATCATGTCGATGCCGGTAAGAATTAAATTATACTTGGGTATTCTAAATTGAGGAACCATATTATGTACATTTTTTGGGGTTTACCCCTTAACCCCCCACCCCCCCCCCCGGGGCAAGGGGAAAAAATAATGAACATGACTCCAAAACTACAATTGAAACAGTTACATTTTCTCTTAAGCTTGGCATATCTAATAAATAGGTGTTTCATTAAACCAAGTAAGCTATGGAGTTTAAAGGTTTGCTTAGTTAGATGAAAAAAGTGGAGGGATGGGAGGGAGTGGAAAAGTGAGAAGAAAATAAATTTTGAGAGTGTTTGGTTGGGAGGGAAGAAAATAGGAAGGATGATCATTTTTCACTCTAATACATAAAAATTAATCCTTCCAAATTGAAATAATAAGAGGAGGAAAAAAATGAGAGATGTGTATGTTAGTTCAAAATTATGTATTTTTTAAATGTTTTATTTTATTTTCTCCATTTTTTAACTCTACTAAGCAATAAATGGGAAGATAAAGTATTTTTCTTTTCATTTTTCGATCTTTCATATCAAGCACACCTATTGAAAGAGAAATTATGTTTTCCATTCTTTTAATTTTCTATCATTTCAGTTTTTCATCCTTCTAATTTTCTTTTCATTCTACTAAACAAAACCTATATCTACATTTTTTTTCTCAAATTGCTATATGTACTTTTTTCAATACAACTATTATACAGATTAAACGTTGAAATTATTCATTTTTTGTTATTTAATCATATTTTTTATTGAGTTTCAACTCAATTGGTATTATTACTATTACAATAACTAGTAGAAAGTAAGTTTGGGTGCAAGGTTTAGGATTCTTTTAGGTAGTAATAGAAATTATATAATAATAAAAAAAATCATTGGAGCCATTACACACTCAAAATCGTCGGGTCTAGTTTAATATTTTCGTCCAATGTAAACACCTAATATTGATGAGGGAATGCAATTTCAATTGGGCTTTGAACTCATTGAAGGGCTATGAAATATTTTTAAGTTGAATTGTTTCGATTTTAAAGTTAATACTAATTTAATTTTGAAGTTGGAATTAATTTTTGAAGTTGAAATAACGATGGGTTGAATTCCCTTCATAAATTTGAAGGGTTTTAGATTGAATTAAGTTAGATTTTATTTATTTTTGGTCCCAGTTCATTTGAAACTAATTTTAATTTATTTCTAAATTGATTTGATTTAATTATTTGAAAAATTGGCATGAGGGTGGATATTTGGATATTCACATAAGTATGATTTTGGGAAATTTTTTTGTTTTAAATATAATCACTTTTTTGTTGTCTTTATTTTATAAAATAAAATAAATTATTATTCCAATTATTATTTTTTTAGAAAAAACTTAAAAAATAAAGTTAAAAATAAATAAATTCCTTTACAATTTCAGATTTATTTTAAAAAGTTTTATTATAAGGTTGAGGTTGAGGCCCATTTATTTTGGTTTTATCCAAAACAAGTTAGGTTCAAATTCCAAGTCATATCTGGTTTAAGATACTTGATGATGCTGAACTTGGGAGTGAATTTTAAATGTTCCAACAATCAACTTGAAGTAAATTGAATGAAAAATAAGCTTTATTGGAAAATGAAGGCAACCACAACAACAAGGAATTCCAAGATCTTCAAGAACCTAAAAGTTTAATCAAATAAATTGAAAATCAGTTAAGAATGGAACTGAAATCTGGTGTGTTAGGCAAATGATTTTCACAATATGTAGCATTATTCACAATAGTGGAATTCATAGCCCAACTAAAGGGTAAATCACGTCATCTCATTGGCATTACATGATAGATGAAAAGTAAACGTGGTTATGGGTCGTTTGTCTTTGTGATAAATGACTCAATTATTTTTTTGATAGTGATTGACTTTTCATGAAGAAAAATGTAATGATTACTGTGAGATAAAATAGGATCATATTTGGAGAACAAATTTATTCCAAAGAGTTTAAAGATACTTTATGATGGTAACACACTTATGATAAGATCATTGGACAAACAATTATTAAGTAGATTTCGTAATAATATGTAATTAGGGAAAGCTCAGTCACGATACTATAGTTGAATGACTACAAGACTAAATAAGCATATAAATAATAGGCAAAAAAATGTAAATTATAAATTAGTTGAACCCTAATTATGTATGTCCAATCGATCCCTTGCTAACTCGTTGAAACCAGAAATGAATTGCATGTAGAAGCAAATAAACAAAAATAAATAAAAATGATAAAGTTGGAGAAATGAGTTGCATTCACAAATGTATGCGTTTTCTCACTAAGTATAGAAATGACTTGAGAATTAATTTAAGGTTTTCAAATTATTATTTAATTAATTATAATTAAATAATTGAGGTTCGAAAATAAAATTAAATTAATTAGTAATTATGAATCCATTGAAAAAGAAAATTAAATATATTTTATCATAGATTCTTTTACGAAAAAGTTCTCACGACTTTAATGGAATTAGAATTGGGTTGAGAAAATTATTTAATTGAAAAAATAATTTATAGAAGCTTAATTGTTTAGAGATGCTTGTCAAGCCAACTAGAATGGAGCCACTTTCTAAAAACCAACTGGAGGAGGTGAGCTACATAAGTAATAGGGGCCGAGATCCCTATTCAAATACCTACACTCCTAGTTAGAGGGATCATCCGAACCTTAAGTGGGGAGGCAACCAAAGAGGAGTGATCAAGCACAAACTCGACAAACTCCTCTTTACCAGCCTCCACCAATGCAACAAAGATCCATGGGCAATGACCATGCTGCATGTGGTCAAATACTTGATTGACTAGAAGAGGAGATGTAAACCATGAAAATGGACATTCAACAAGTCCAAGCTAGATGTGGATGACTTGAATCCCGAATAGATAGCCCCTACGACCAAATGAGCCAGTTAATGACGATGTTTCAAACATAAAATGGCCAGAGTCTCCCTAGAAATATAGAGAATAATCTTCGGAGAGATGTGAAGGAGCACGTAAAGGCGATCGCTTTGCGATCGGACAAAGAATTGAAGTCGTCAAGTATGTCCCTCCATGAAGAGAAGGAGGTTCTTGAAGAGGTTGACGAACCCACAAAAGTGGAGGAATCCAAGCCCCATGAGCTGATCGAGGAGGTAGTCAAATCGATGCGTGATCCAACAATTTCAATTCCAAGCACAACGAAGGTATCATTCCCGATGAGGCTAGAGGACAAACAAAAGAGGGATGAGGTAGATTTTGTAAGTTTTTGAATTTATTTAAATCCCTTAATGTTAATCTCTAAATAAAATTTAGAAATATGCCAAGTATATAAAGAAAATTATGGCACGACATAGAAAGATGAAAAAGGGCGAGCAAATTGACATTGATGCCTCGTGTAGTTCTTTAATCACTAAGAGGATACCCTCGAAATTAAAAGATCTGGTTAGCTTTATGATCCCAATAGAGATAGGGGATCGATATGCAAAGCCCTTTGCGATTTAGGGGCTAGCTTAAACTTAATGCCCTTATCGATCTATCGGAAACTTAGACTTGAGGATCTTAAAAATACCTCAATAATGCTACAACTAGCCGATTGATCCTTAGTGCACCCGAAAGGTGTACACTAGCATGTATTGATCAATGCACGATGATTCCTAATCCCCGTTGACTTTGTAGTCCTCGACTTTGAGGAAGATTGGGAAATCCCCAATCTATTGGGTACGACATTTTTGGCCACTTCTAAATCGGCAATCGATCTCGAGCAAAATGAGCTTACGACAAAAATCGATGACGAGATAGAAGTGTTTAAATGTGGTTGAAATTCTCAAAATGAGGGATTTCTTAGGGAGGAATGTTATGTATTATTCAATTTAATCCCTAATTACCTTGATCAAAGGTACTTTCTGAGCTATGTAAGTATAGATACCTATAAGGAGAGAGAACGAGACAAATGGCGAGATCTAGAAGAGAATGGAAACAATTGGAAGGCATGCAATGGTCGTGAACGACGATTGAAGTCAACGGTGAAGTTTAGAGAATTGTCGGACACGTCCGATAGCACGACATAATATTAACCATTGAACTTTAATTAACTTGTAAATATTGAAAATTAGTTTCAATTTTTAATTTAAAGTTAGATTTTAGGATAATTACAGTGTAATTACATGTTAGAATTAGGAGAAATTTGATTTTTGGACATGATGAGATACCGAAAGACATCGACACATCCCGAAGGACTAGGAGTAACATCGTGTCACGCCATGCATAGGCCATGATGCGACACATCACTTCGAAGCAAAAATACCTGATGTTAAAGTGTTGTGTCACACCATGCACAAGTTATGGCACGACACACCTGTGTTTTACAGCCGAAATTGGGCCATTTCAGACAGAAAGCTCATTGAAAGTCTATTTAGACCCATCAATTTTAGGCATAAAAATACACAGCCAAAAAACCCAAAGAAGAGAAAACCTCATCATTGAGCCACCGCACTTCTTACTCGTAACACAACTTCGAGTCTTCATATTCTCAACCTCTGATTCACATAAGTAAGTTCTCTTATTCTCTTTTCATTAGTTTATTTTTTAGTTCTAATCTTTTATTCCACATGGATTGAGGGTCGAGTTTTGTCGGCAACTATTCGAGGTATTATGTTCTAACCTTGCTTTTTATCACTTTTATCGTTCGGTTTTGTCGTTATTTTGCTTTAATTTAAAAAATGGCACCACGAAAAACTCAATGTACCGCCGAGGCACCGAGCAATATTGATGCCAATCGCTTCCATAACTAGAAAGTTGAGAGGTTTTTCCTCCAAATAAGTGGGCATTTGTTTATCCTAGAGTGTGGGTTTGATCGCACCATGTCCGCTTGCATTGAGATATGGCATTTGGTATGATCCCACCTTTGGAACAATTTTTGCGTAACATTGACCATATTAGTGGCTGACGCTATCGTTTACGAGTTTTATGCCTCCTTGAAAGATAGGGAGAATCTCAAGCAATGGGGTAAGACGATCACTCGTGTTACTTTCTGGGGAAAATATGTGCCAATTACACCTCGAGAGATTTGTCGATACTAGGATGCCCCGTATTATACTCATGATCATCTAGAGACCTTAGACTTATTCACGTTTGAGCAATTTGATATGGAGGGTATTGATTTGCTACAAACCAATGTGGCAAATTAATCTTTTCTGACACACTTAAGGAGCTTTTTCTAGAGGCAAAATAGATTTTTTAGCTTAGTTTTTTGTTATATTTTTATTTTTATATTTATTGGGTAATAAGTGAAAATCTATTTTTTTGACTATTTTTTTACCCAAATTGGCTGATAGTGCCATTGGGAGGTGTAACGTGTGTTTGAGTTATGTAAGGATGTTTTGATGGTCGAAAATGAGCGAGAATGACATCTAAGGCAAGGGTATCTCAATATTCAAACCCTAGAATTGTGATACCTCCAGCAGTATAGAAGATCAAGGAGACCTTTTAGTGGTATCGCAACTTCCTCCTTGGGTATCGTAATATCCACCTTTCAAGGAAGACAATACTGCTTGAGATATTGCGATATGCTCTTCTAGGCATCGCGACATCGCCTTCATCAAAGGGACAAACTTGGACAAAAAGAGAAAACTTTGTCTGTCTACTCGACCCACCAATCACACAAGGCCTATGTAGGGGAAATTTTGGCATCAAAAAGTCATCAGAACACCTTCTAAAACAACCAAAAATTGCTAAGTAGAAGAGAGACACATTCTAGCTTAGTTTTAAGTTTAGTTTTCTCTAGTTTTTTTAATTTTTTTGCACTTTTCTAAGGCTTTTAGTTTTTCTCTTCTTCTACCTTATATTAAACTTTATTTTCTGCATTTACTTCTTGTTCTTGTTGTCAGTTAAGTTAATTAACACTGTAGCTCAGGTTTATTTGCATTTCAGTCCCTGTACTTTACTTTCAAGACTCTTTAAGCTTTAGTTTAATGTATTTTAGTTTATTTTACTTTAAATATGTCAAAGCTTGTTTCTTTTATGTTTCTTGCCTTAGAATTTCTTGTTAAATTCTTTTGATTTCATGCTATTTAAGTTTTCATGCATAAAAATCTCAACTTTCATATTTTTTTTAGACTTTACTTTCATGTCTGCCTAGTCTTCCATTATTATGTTTATTTTCTTCACTTTGCACATGTGTAACTAAACCTTTAAGGAGGTTGGTTGATGGAGATGTGGATAAACTAAAATATTTGGACAAAGGACTAAAGCGTAACAAATTGGACTAATTTGAATAGAACTAAGAACTTAAGTAGTGAAGCCCCTAAGAAATATCAAGATAAAGGGAGATCGAGAGGTAATCTTGTTGTGCACCCATTAGTTAGTCCCAGATTAACAGGCGAGATCGAGAAATAAGCCGAACCTAATCTGTCTAAGTCGGTGAAGTTGAGATCGAGAGATAAAATAGAGCCACTTAGTAATTTAAGTGATTTATGTCCCTAGCCCCAAATTTGGTGAACCACATCGAAGTCAACCAACTCCTCATTAGTGATTTGCTGGATAATCTCAGTAGTTTACATTTATTTCAATTTAGTCATTAGAGTAGAATATTTAATTTTCTTATAAAACTTCTCTTTATGAATTATCGTACTATAAAATCATATTAGTAGCCACTTAGACTCTATTATGTATGCTAATCATTGCTAATCTCCTCTTCCTTTGGGTTTGATCCTTTGAATACTTCGGTGATTCATTGTAACACTATAAATATTACAATTGGCCTTTATGCTTGCAGTAAAACTAGACTTTAAAAATTGTTTCATAAATTAGTTATTTTAATGCGCACGCAATTAGCCAGTTAAGTTGTTGGTGATGTTGTTAGGGAAGACGGTGTAAAATTAAGTAATTTTTAGTGTACACTTTTAGGTAGTGATAAGTAGTCCAAGTAGGATTTTTAGATACGACTTTATTTTCCATTTATTTTTTGTGTTATTCTACTTTTAGTTAATTTTTTTCAATCTCTCGTGCTTGTAGGAACATTGTATGACACGAACCGGTGACGGTGTCTTACCATTTGAGCTGGAACTGGAATGTGTCATCATACATGCAAGAAGAGCGAAACTTACGAGACATTCCATTTCCACCAAGAAAGCAACCTATCAAAGATTCGCAAGGAGAAATTCGACAACCACCACAACTACCCATGGAGCAAAGAACTTTGTGCGACTATGTGATGCCCAACTTAGATGCTATTCGAGGTAGCATTAATCATTGGGTAATTAATGCTAACAACTTCGAAATTAAACCGGCAATGATCCAAATGATACAATCAAACCTTCAATTTCGAGGGTCAATGAATGAGGATCCTAATCAACACTTTAAGCGGTTTCTAACTATTTGTGATACTTTCAAATATAATGGGGTATCCGATGATGCTATTCGTCTTCAGTTATTCCCTTTCTCTCTTACTGGCGATGCTTTTATGGGGTTAGATTCACAGCCGGTAGATTCAATCAACACTTAGGATAAGCTAGTGAGCAATTTTTTTGCAAAATATTTTCCACCAAGCAAGACGATGAAACTTTGAATGGACATTACGAATTTTTAACAATTGGAAGGAGAGCCATTATATGTGGCTTGGGAGCTCTTCAAATTGATGTTGCGCAAGTGTCCGTACCATGGTTTACAAGACTGGCTACAACTTCTGTAACGCCCCGAATTTGGGCCTAGTAGAATTGGGCCTATTGGGCTTTGGGTCTTAGGAAATTTTAAGTGAGCAAGAAAATGACAATTGGCATGTGGGCTTTAAGGGTTATTGAATTTGGAGTGTTTAGGGGTGTTGGAGATGTTCTGAGATCAGGTAAGGGTATAGGAAAAATTTTGGTTTTAGCCCAAGGGAACTGTGACTTCAGTTAGTAGGCCTTTTAAATAAATGAAGAAGAAATAAGACACAGATGGGCCTGTGGTCCAGTGGCAAGGTGGCGTCACTTGGGGAGCTATTGTTGGAACGCCGGTGCCCCATGGCGCAGCAAAATAAAATTAGATCCGGTGATCCAAACCATGAATCCATGTGTGAGAAATGAATCGGGGTGAAATAAAGGTTTCGAAATTACCAAAACTTCAATCTGAGTAGACAGTGACGCCTTGGCAACAAGAGTTTTGATCTACTGTCGAATCAAGTCACAACCTTTTCCGATGTCGGCCTCTACGTAATCCACCCAGTTTGACTATGAACGGAAGAAATCTCCAAAACTGTTTTGGAGGTTTATTTGCTTGACGGCTGCTAGACCTAACAAGCAATCACTTAGGGTTTTCTGCTTTTGCTTTGTCTCCTTTTAATACCTTTTATAATGGGTGTCTTTTTCATTGGGCCTTTTATAATTGGTATCCTTTTAATTGGGCCTTTTATAATTGGTATCTCTTGAATGTATTATAAGATTAAATAAATACAATAAAGTTTTTAACCAAAAATTATAATTACATTAATTATATCCGAAAATTATAATTACATTAATTATAATAAGGATTTCGATAAACTATATTTATTTAAATTTATATATGAATCAAATTCATATATTAATAAAATTAGGTTATCATTATGTGTACAACATCCTTGTACATATAATATGTTCAATATTTGATTGCCCAATTAAATTAATTCTTTAATTAATTTAATTCATGTGACAACCAAACAAAATACCAACTATATTTTATTCCGTTCATTTTAACCATAGGGTGTGACCCTGTAGGTTCTTGCAACGTTAGCAGTAATACTAGAACGATTCTATTGTCACAAATAATGAGTGGCATCTAGCAATGCATCACTGCTACCTAAGTTACAAGAAGTCATGATTCGACATAACCTTTCGTGATTAACCTTTCATGCATTAATCCTTAAGTCCTTTATCTTTGGAACGGATACAAGTCATGGGATAGTCACACTTGCATAGTCCATCCCATGTTTCTTGATATCTTGAGTAGACTATGATATACAAATTAGTATGACATCTCATATCAACTTATTTGAGCATGGCCATGCATTTCTAGTCTCACTCAATCAAGTGGCCTAAGATATTACTCCTATTATGTAGGAGGGACTTATCCTTTATTGATCAACCATATCCCTCTACATAGATTGTGGTATATCCAACATCAGCCTTTATAGAACAACCTGTTACGGTGTACGTTTGACTGTATCAGCTGGGATAATAATGATCTCAAGTCTGAGGATCATATACATATTAATCACTATGAGTAATGTTGTGACAATTACATAATAATCCAAGAAACATACTCATAGCGGGTCAATCCAATATGTTGTTCTCTAACACACATATTCATGCATTGATTTTGACACTCCATATCAATGACAACTCTTTATCATCAATCAACTACATGTTAGTCTTAATGCATTATTGTTGTCCTAGTCAACAATAATACTCGACTAAGGATCTTTTAAGAATAATCATATTATTCTCAGGACATTATTATAAAAAAGTTTATTTATGCACACAGAAAGAAAAACTGAAATAATAATGACAACGCTTTATATTAATAAACATGGTAAATTAAGTATGTTATTACAACCATCTCATTATTGATCTTTGGGCATACTCTTACAGCTATAAGGTGGCATGATGGTCAGCTGAGGAGGTCCAAGGTTCGAGCATTAGGAGTGGTATTTTTGGAGTGTTTTATTTTGCATAGGTGGACGGCCAGA
This sequence comes from Gossypium australe, assembly GCA_005393395.2. Lineage (NCBI taxonomy): Eukaryota > Viridiplantae > Streptophyta > Magnoliopsida > Malvales > Malvaceae > Gossypium > Gossypium australe. The sequence goes on along the minus strand of CM016621.1, from coordinate 91,892,255 downwards.
GTTGTGTTGAATATGAACTCTTGCGTTGGAGTGTTTGAGTGGTAACGGGAATTGATAATGGAGGAAAAATCAAGTAAGGCTAAGGTGTTATCAGGAGAAAAGTTAGGAGATGATGAGAGGGAGGAATTAGTGCCGAAAGGGACTGTGGGGAAAGGAGTATTCAGTTGGTGGTTATAAAAGGAGGGGGCTGAATGTTTTGAAAGGTTCTTTGAGCTTTCATTAGTTTTGCTATTCTCCCCTTAATCTGTTTCCCGTAGCCAAATTCTCCCAATTGCCGAAATCTCCTATAGCCGAATTCTTTTTGCCGAATTCTCTCAACGTCAAACTCTTCTATTGCCGAATTATCACCATCTTTCTCCTTTCCGAAATTCCTATTTGTGCCAAACCCTTGTTGTTTTCCCCTATCACAGATCAATTATTATCTACTATCAGTCAAGGTTGAAAGTTGGATCTAGTTAATAGCTATCTAGGCCGCAGGATCGAAAGGGGATTTGGTAAGTACCCGGTTAACCTCTTTTGTATGTTTTGTTAAAAGCTGAAAGGCTATCTAACTATCCTGTCATTAACTATGTGATAACAAGGATAAGGTTCAAAGATCGCAAGCGTGGTAGGATCGTTAGCAACGGTAAGTGTACTCAACTTGATTGTGGTTTAAGTGAATGGCCGAATATGTGGGGTGAGTTGTGTGGATTATGAGTCACTCGGTTTTTGATGGTGTATGTGTGAGTGCAGATCTAGGGGATACTCCTGATTAGTAGCTAAGGAAGGGCTATTAGAACCCGGTGGCACACGGTAAGGTTATGGTAAGGCTTCGGCTTTTGGTAAATGTTTTGATTTAGTGATTGACAGAAGGTTGGTTGGTTGTAGGTTCGAGGCTAAGGATAGTATAGCACGTCGCAGTAACCAGGTGTGTACAAACACTACACACACATGATATTGGCAACGCCGAAAAGCCGGAAAGCCGAAAGTGGCTAAATGGGCCTGGTGGGCCCTGAGGCTAAGTTTGATGAAATTGTTTGGTTGGTTATACGAATTGAGTTAGTCATGCATGTTACATGATCTGGAATTGTTTTGCGCCTAATAGGCCATATGGATGAGATTTGGGCCTAATGGGCCGTAAGGATGTGATTTGGGCTTGATGGGTTTTATGGGGACGTAGACAAGTATGCTAAGGTTTAATGGACTTTAGGCCTAGTTCTGAACAACTCTTAAACAGCATAAGACTTAATCTAATAATCAAACATATGCATGTCTAGGATTGGATCTAGGGAGAGCTTGGTACTTAAACGGTCCTAGCGACCCACCTCCTCTTCTCTAGAATCCAACCTGATGCATAGTGTCTGTTCACTTTAGCCGCAAGAACTTGCTAATGGGCCAAAGTTCATAACTAAAACCCGAGAGAGACCAAATACCCCTAATTTGGAAATTACCGAAGTATCCTTAGATTTGTAAAAATACTAAAATACCCCTGATTTGAAAATAACCAAAATACCCTTAGTTTGAAAATTACCAAAACATCCTTAGATTTGCAAAATCACTAAAATAGCCCCGAATTGTGAAATTATCAGAACACCCTTGGTTTGCAAAATTACCAAAACATCCCTGATTTACAAAATTTCCAAATTACCTCTATTTTGCAAAATTACCTAAATACCCCTGTAGAGTAGATTTATGAAAATACCCTTGGGTTGTGAAATGACGAAAATACCCCTATGTGATGAGTATGAGTTTTGTGGATGTTACTCATGTGCATGTTGCATTCATATGATATTCTGATTAGGATGCATATATGTGGGAATTATGGTACGGAGGAAGATTTGAGGATCGTATAGTTGCTTGACGACCATGGATCCACCGGTGGCTTTAAGCCCATTATATGACTAGTAGCTTTGCAGCAACGTTGAGTAGTGCCGCTGTGAGTGCTACCTTTGGTGTGTAGAGGATGGTGGGTCGATTTAGAAATCGCCACAAGTGTGTAGGGTTGGAAGGGAAATGGTGTGTAGCGGATGGATTTTTGGGGAGGGTTTTGCATTACCTTGTTTTGCATATGAAATGATATGATATGATATGTTATGATATGGGGTCATTGTGAGCCAAGGCCCAAGACCACCGATTTTGATAGGGCTCAGGCCAATGTGATAATTATATATTGAATAGAATGCCAAGGGTTGTACACACTGAGTTTCGAAACTCACACCCTTTATTTAATGTTTCAGGTGATCCTCAGTAAATGGCTCGACGTGGGAGAGGACTCAGAGATGGCCACACTACAAGATGTTTAAATTTTTACTTATTTGTTTCAAAAGACATGGTTTTAATTGCTTATTTTCGTTGGATGTAATAACGCCTTGTACTCCGATTTGACTTTAGATTTTGGGTTTTATTATTTCAACTGTTTACTTAATTATTAAACCTAAGTAAATTTCTTACGTTTAAACTTGGTTTTCGAAATACTTAAAATTATAAAATGGGTTTTTTTTTTCATTACTTAACAAGACTCAAGGATTTTGGGCTTTTGGTCATTAAATTTTTAATTAGTAAAATTGTTTGAATTATGCCTTTGATGTGACATGCCAGATTCGAGCCTAACTTCTAGGTCGGGTTTGGGGTGTTACAACTTCAAGTCTTTTACAATGGACTTGATGGGAATTTACGCTTTAGTCGTGATGGAGAATTTGTTGGAGCATTCATGTCAAAGTCTTATGCCAATGCTTGTCAACTCATCCAAGATATGGTGATGAACTCTTACATGTGTCTGGCTGAGCTATTCACATATCGAGCCAAACAAGCGGTAGCAAATGCTACCACTAGTAAGGATAAGTATCAATAAGTCCTCGAGAGGCTTAACCAATTGGACATGAAAGCGACCAAGACGCAAGTCCAAAACCAACCCAATCTAACCAATTTTAATGCAGGGCACGATGCTGAGAGCAACCATATAGAGGCTAATTATGAAGGGAATAGAGGATATAATCCTTAGATCCGGGTCTGTGGTTAATAAACCTATTCGACCAAATTGTAGGGAGAAAGAAGTAGGTGAGAAGGATGAGAGCACCCACACTTCTAGTGTTAGAGAAGGGGTAGTTAAAAAGGAAAAACCTGAGAGTGAACACGTACAAGTTGAAATCGAGGGTAGACCCGTTTCACACCCACCACCTAACCCAAAACCCGTACGCATTTCGATCCATTTAGAAGAGAAGAAGAAGAGAGATGATGAGGAGTTCATAGATTTCCTCAAGATGTTTAAACCCTTGAATGTGAACCTCCCTTTGTTAGAACTTCTTGAGAAGATGCCCAAATATGCTAAGTTTCTTAAGGATGTAATGTCTCGTTAGAGGAGAATATGGAGAAGAGAGCAAATTGCTCTTAATAAAGAATGTAGTGCGGTAGAGTCTAGGAGAGTTCCAAACTAAAGGATCCTGATAGCTTTACCATCCCCATTGAGATAGGAGGAGTGAGTTTTGGGAAGGCCCCGTGTGACCTAGGAGCCAGTATCAACCTCATGCCATTGCCAATTTATAGGAGGTTTGGTTTGGGAGATCTTAAGAAAACAGAAGCCGACTGATCATTAGTACGCCTTAAGGGATTCCTTGAAGATGTGTTAGTGAGGGTTAGACAATTCATTTTTCCTGCTGACTTTATTATGCTTGACTTTGAGGAAAATCTAGAAATTCCTATACTCTTAGGGAGACCCTTCTTAACCATATATAGGGCCACTATAGACGTAGGACGAGGCGAATTGATTATGGATATCAAAGGGGAAACCAAGGTTTTCAAATGTGTCAAGCCTGAGTCTAAGTCTGAGGAGGCGTTACCATCACAAGCCAAGTGATTGAGACAAAATGCTATCATGCTAACCAATTTGCATCTTTCATGGAATGCTGTAATTTTTCAAGTGATCGCGGGCCACGCAAGAGAATCTGAAAATGAACGAGGATAAAAAAGAAAATACAACTCTCAAGAGGCCTTGGTCATGTGCTGAACAAATGACGAGTTCAAGTGTCAAAGACACCGATGAAACACCATTCTCGTGGTGTGACCGACCACTCGAAGTTGAAATTTTAACTCACCGCTTGTGCCGAATAGAAAAAGATTTGTAAATAATTAGATATTTTGAGCATGCTTGAGATCGATCTTGAAACGTCACCTCAATCACGTCAACTAATAATAATGAATCAATTCAGCTTAATCTTCCTTGCTCTTAATAGTGTTTTTGATTATTAGTTACTTTCGTTCATATTATGTCTCAAATACTATAGTTATTTAATTATTGGTTAGTTGAGTAGTTGGGATTATTTTAAATTCAATTGCTTGTTAAAAGAAAAAGAATTTTCAAAATGGCACCAAGAGCCCCTAAACGGTTTCGAGGTCAAACCCACTCTATCTAATCATTCAGATATAACAAGGACAAATTTCTATCTGAATAGGCGGAAAAATATTTTCAATCAATACAAGGTTGATCGTTCATCTATGAATGTGGTTTTGACTTAGCTGCCCTAGATTGCAAAGAAATTTGGAATTTAGTTCGTCACCATCGGTGGAACCAATTTGTAGTTCTACCAACTACGCCTACTGTTATACTCGTAGTTCTAAAGTTTTGCACTAATTTAAAATTTGCAGAAGATGATCGGGTATACGTAAGGTATGAGTGGATAGACATTGCCCCTGGACGTATTTGTGAAAATTACAACGTTCCTTTTTATTCGAAGGACGATATTCAAAACATTGATCTTGATCGTTTTTCAAATGGATATGGATGTCGTTTTGAAATTTTTAACCAGAGACCTAGGGGTATACAAACGTGATGGAGGAACTGAATTTCCATTTTTTTACACAAGCAATTATGTTTCCCATAGCTAAGATGTGGATGCAATTCATGTACACACATGTTCGCCCTTTACTCAACACTAACACTGTTAACGTTTTTCGAGTTGTGTTTCTTTTCTCCATTTTGCAACGCAAGTGTATTTGCATAGGACATTAGATTAATAATAAAATGAGGAAGTGTGTGGAAAAAGCTAAAGTGGGAATGTATTTTCCTCACCTGATTACAGATTTATGCCATAAAAAGAAGGCATAATAAAATGGAGATGCCTCCCAAGCAATCACACTAACTTTTCCACAACATAATTGGCGACTCAATGCTTTACCAGTTCCAAACTCTTCACCAAGAACAAATTCAAAATTGGAACCAACGAAGAAATCACAAAATGGAGATGCCTCCCACTCCCCCAAAGAGACCCACTACGACAAAGGCGAAGAAGACTGATGAGCCTACCCAGTGGGAGCGTAAATTCGACTGTTACATGCATTACAATGTACGACTCTTGGAGTCCATGTAAATAGGCATAGACATGTTCGTAAAGAGCTAAGGGGGATAGAGCATACAATATCCCGTCAGATCAAGCGATTCATCCAAGGACAAGGCATTAGAGGAAGAAGAAGAATGTGGTGAGAAGAATAATGATGACGAGGAGGATACATAGGCAACTAAAGACGACATGCCGTATCGGAATGACTTTTTTCGAGATATTTGCCGACACGTAACCCTCGATAAGAGGGGGACCCATCTTTTGAGAGCCAAGTGAGTAGTCTAGTCGACAACAAATCTCGAAACTTGTCATGTGGGATAAAGGAAAAGGAATTGTAGGACCAAGTGAGGGTCTCAAGGATGATTCAGAGTAGTTTCATGGATTTGCATTTTATTTATTTTTATTTTAATGTTGCATGTAAACTATTAAACACTTTCAGTTTTATTTTTGGACATCTTTATTTTTATGTTGCTATCGTTTTTTTTATTGTTTAATTTTCTTATGTGCAGCGAGTTACCCTAAAAAACAACATAACATATAGAGCTTCAAAGAGAAGTTGGACGCTCGAGCTAGTTTGACGCACCATTCTAGGGAAGTCCAGTAACCTCCTAACCTTTATTTTGAACACATTAGGGACAATGTGTAGTCTGAGTGTGGGAGGTGCACATAAGTTTTATGTGTTTTTTTTTTGTTTTTATGTTTATTTGTGTGTTTATTTCAGTTTTTATGCATTTTTCAAAAAAAAAAATTTCAAAACTCCCAAAAATATTTTTCATTTTTATTTTTACCTTTTGTGTCATTTTTCTCCACATTTTATTCTTAAAGCCTACTTACTAACTCCAAGGGTTTTATTCACCTAAAACCAAAATATTCCTAAAGCCCTGGTTTGATCCCGGGACTTCATGGAAGCCCCTTAACCTTCCAAAATCACTCACCTAATAGGTCCAACTTGCATTAGTGCCTTTCTCTTATTCTCAAAAATTTTAAACACTCCCGTGTCCAAGGCCCAATAGGCCCAATTCTACTAGGCCCAAATTTGGGACATTACATTAATCCTGTTAGAAGCTGCTTTTCATCTTCCTTGAAATCCTTTCTATTCTTTCCTAAATAAGTATGATATTGCGTGTGGGCAATTATCAATGCTATCTTGGTAGATGCTGGTGGCCTACTACATTGACTGTTGCATGCATAATGAGCCACCTATGCTGGGGGATTTTCATAAGTTTTATCAATTGAATGTAATTCGACAAGGTGTTTTAGCTGGTAACACCTATTTCAGTTCACATTCTGGGTGTGAGCCTATCATTCTGAACAACATCTCTAACATCCCTCAAAGGAAGGACAAATACTTAAGGGTCACCTGTAGGCTCAAATCTAGTTCTAATAGTGGCCTTATAATTCCAAGGAAGACTTGGAAAAAATCTTTTTACGAGACATAAGAGAGCTACCACTCTATTTTTATCGTATTTGTGGTGAAACACCCCAAACCCGACCCACGAGCTTTGACCAGATTTGATATGTTCCTCAAGTAAACCGATTCAAAGTTCTTTTGTTCCTTAGGAAAAACTTGTGCAATTTTAAAGAAAATAATGTTTTGGGTTGGGCTTGTGTTGAAAACCAATTTATCTTATATTGAAATCCATTTATTTCAGGTGACAAAATACTTAGAGTTTATTTTAAAATAAATTTGTTGATCCATAAATAATAATTTGTAAACATAATAAATAAAAGTAAAAAGAAATAAAGAAATTCAACTATGGCCTTATGGCCTTATTACATCAAATAATCCCAAAATAAAATTCTTAAGTACTTAAATAAAATAAAATGTCCATTTTGAATAAAACTTCAAGCTGAGCATGACCACCACAAGTTCTGCCGTCCCGGTCCATCACTGTTCATTACCTGAAAAATGTTCCCACAACGGGGTGAGTCAACAGACTCAATGTGTACACAACACTAAAATTTAATAGATCAGGCATACCATAACGTATCACATGCACATTCATATACAGATAAAATAATGATGCAACCCATACCCAAACCTAGATGCCATCCGCTACACATCCCCGTACCAACCTGCACACCGTGGGGACTACTAAGTCGACCCTCCTTCCGCTACACACCATCGAAGGCAGTCGCTGCAGTCGACTTGCTCATCGCCCATATAAAATTCGTGGCATAGCCACCAGATTCAGATAATTGTGTCATGAGACACCACATTTAGATAATGTAACCGAAGTTACCACATTCAGATAATGTGACCGAAGTCACCTCATTCAGATAGTGAGACCGAAGTCATCACATTCACTTCCCCTTTCTCATATAACCCGAATGCCCCATATTATTCATATCATGCATATCATACTTAAATTCACATTCATGTCACTTTTCACATGTTAAGAATAACATATTTCGTAATCCTAATAGGAGTAGGAAAACGTACCTGTGTACTTTTGTACCACATTAGGGTACCTTAGCCATATTCACATTCTTATACATACATATATTAATTATTGCCATATAACGTATTAAAGGTTAGTGTGGGGTACACACATTCTTAATAATACATTTAATTTAAACATAGCCATGAACCTATCAAAACTTAGGGTAGGGTACACACCTGATTTGCTTAACGAAATCCTTGAAATCCCGAAAAATCGATCTACTGCTTTAGATCCGTTAACTCCTATATTCGGCCAATCATTTAAACATATTAATAAACCTTTTTGGCCACAAATCCAAATCCTAGTAGGATTTATACACTTAAAACTTACCTTAAGGATCTTAAATCCCGAAATTATCCCTTGGTTGTAGCTTCTGTCGAAATTCCTAAACCACATGTTAGATCCGATTTCATCCTTAAACATGATAAATAATTCTAGGCCGAATGTACATATGACTTACCTTGTGGATTTTAAATCCCGAATCTCACCGAATAACTAGGGAACACGTAGCTTATGGTGTACCTTCGGGAAAAGAACTTCTCCTTCCTTGTAGTCGACACTTAGTAAATCCCGAAAGATCCTTCCAAATTTCGACAAACAAGTTTCTAATGGGATTAGTCCTAGATTTCGGTAAATCTTAAAAGAAAAAGGACGGAAATCGAATGAGATCTTACCCTTACCTTAGATATCGACAGTTCCTTTGCTTGAAGTCTCAAACTATTCGGCTATGGCCTTGATCTTAGCAAGCTTTCGGCTTTTGGAATATTGAGAGGAGAAGAATGAAGAAGAAAAGAATAGAGGTTGCAGAGAAAATTCGGCAGAGGTTATCAAGGAAGAGTAAATAATGCTGAATGGCCTCTCTATTCCTTTTATAGCTGAATTTACTAGCTAGAGTCCCTTACTTGGCCACCACTCTTCTATTTGATAGCTTTATCCTTTGTATTATCACTAAATAAAAGAATTTAATCCAACCATTATCTCTTGAAAATAATGATAAATAAATCCCTTAATTTTTAGCCGAATTTTAAAGAGAATAAAACTCTTCCTTTTTAAATAGCTTGTGCCGTCCACCTCACTTCTTCTGGAAGCAAAAAAATTTCTTTTATTTGCTTCCCATGTGACTCGAACTCAGGCCCACTTGCTCATGTAGGTGGCGTCACTTACCTGGGCCTTAAGTGGCATTTCCAGGCCACTTTTCCAAGCCTGTTTGTGTGTCAAATTCCTCCTATTATTTTTCTTAAGGCCGCCTTGCCTTAGTTTTCTCTTTTTAAGCCTTAAAACTTGACATTTCTTTACATTTCCAAGTTTCCAAAAATTTTCGTTTGGCTCTTTAAACCATACATTTCCTTACATTTCCATACTTTTCCATACACCTTAGGGTTCCTAGAACTCCTCAGAACACATCCAACACACCCACTGAGCCCACTATCTCATGAATTACACACGAACGCATAACCCCTAATCTAGGATGTTACATGTGGCTTTCCTCCTCAAAATTAGAATCTCATCACTAATCATGATACATCTTTTACTACCACTTCTGATCAGATTAATTCTCCTGTTGATGGTGAATGGTCTTCATTTCAATTAAAATCTCAAGAAATGGATATCTCGTCTATCCTCAAGGGAAATCGTGGCTTGGGAAAGACTACTACTGCATTGTTGAATAAAAAAACAATAAAGAAAATAAAGAAAAGGATTAGAGTGGAAGAAAACACTTAGGAATCAGGTAGTAGTGATTGCCCCCCATTCGTAAGACGTAAGTCATAGAGGGAGCCCGTGGCTACTGTCAACCCTGCACATTCATTTCTATCATTTCTATCATTTCCAAAGATTCCATCATTTTCAAAAGAGCCTGCCTCTCATTCCATTTCTCCCATACCTTCTCCTAATCCTCTATTATCAGAGACTCCTTCAGATGCAATTCCTGTGGCTCAACCAACAGTTCTTCCTTCTCAAACATCATATGCTACCCCTGCTGAAACAAGGAGTATCTTCCCTTGGCGAGCTCTTTTGGAGCTTATGCCAACCTCCACACCTTTGAGCACCATTTCTCAACAACAATGGAGTCTATTACCTCCTTAGCTAAGTGAATCTTTCTTTTCTTATCTTGCATCCATTTCAAATGAGGATCCTCTAACTGTTATGGCCCAAGTTTCAGATATTATGTCTATCGAGTAAGGTCTTTAGAGTGGGGCTCTTTGAGTTGCCAATCGGTAATACTGGAATACGTTATCTAACTTATAGAAGGCTACAAAATCTGGCAACGACTCCTTAGTTGAGCTACACTAACAACATTGAGAGGACACCATTTTGATTGGAAAATTGGATGCACAACTTTCCACTGTAACAGACAAATAAAGAGATGCTCAAACTGAAAATGAGCAACTAAAAAAGAAGGTCAATTCGCTAAAAGGTGAGAAATTTGCTTGGGAAGAAAAACTAAAAGCTCCGGGAGAGAGTCACATGGCAAGCAGGAGAACCATTATCGTTCTCATGACAAGGCCTTCAAGAAGTATCAGGAAGACACCTATAGGAACCTTGTTGAGGCCCTACCAGAGTGGAAGTCCAACTTAATCTTGTATGCCCAAGTAGCTATAGGTCCTTTTGATCTCAAAGTGGAAGTCCACTGACTCACTTGGCTTCGATGTTAACCACGTAGAAGGCAAAGAGTGGGAAGCTTTCTAGAGGGAGTGGAGGCAATTATAAGGTTTTATCAGCCCATCCATACCTATTATTAAAGACAATAAGGAGGGCTTAGCACTAGAAGATCAAATTCAAAAGGTTACATTTCCTACTAAAGAGGTCCCTACGAGCCCACTGATCAGCCTGGTAAAGGGGAGGACTGAAATTTACGTCTTTTGTCATGTACTTCATTTCCATTTTATTTTTCACTTGGCCAAACTTGAACCATGTAATGTTTTTCTATCTCATTAATACAATCATTTGTTTACCTTCTCTAATGTCTTATTATTTCATTACATCTTTTACCTTACATATAAACAAAACTTTTTAATCATACCTGAGAGGCTAAGCAAGGCACAGTGCATTATGCATACAGGGCTCTTTTATCTTTATGGTCTAAGAACCAACTAAATTGGGCTCTAATACCAAAACTTGTAACGCCCTTGACCTAATCTAATTCACCGGATTCGAATCTCGAGTGTTACAACACAAATACATACTTTTACTTGAATATTCATACATGAGTTTCATAAATTATTACAACTTAAATTAAAATAAATCCCAAACTAAAATTTCAATTGAATATACATAAAATAATTACCATTATTGTACAAGAATTTCTATTACAAAGACTTCTAGGCAAACCTCAAAACTTAATTACATTATCCTAGGTAAATATTAAGTGATGCCACTGACTACATTTATGCTACCGACTCAATCTGTATGCATAATAGCCCACCCTGCCACTTCTTTGGCGTAGCCCTAACGTCGTCCTCCTGGTATAGACCCAAATCAACATACATGTAAACATAAAGCACAGAGATAACTTCATGAGAACTTAGTGAGATAAACACCATTTACCTCAACCATTTTTGTATTTCTCATCTGGTAATTCAGTTTGCCATCATTGCTCCTTTTTTTTCAACGTGTCTTTAGCAAATACCTTCCCAGAGTGCCATTCTTCGTACTCTAGTTATCACCTCTGACTTTTGAAACCATGCCTTACTTTCCGCATCTTGGTACATTACTCATGTTCTTCACTCTACACTATCGTGATTCCTTAACCATACCCATTCCGAAGGCACATACAAAAAAAAATACTATTATTATTACATGCATATTTTAAGTCATCGTTTCTTTGAAGTCCACGAATGATTTCATTCATAGTTAAAAGATATATTCTCTAATTATACGATTTGATTCTTTCTAGTCAATATCATTTTTTCTTCGAATAATTATAGACATATAGCCTTCTTCAATTTACTAGACATAGCCCTTACCCAGATTTGTTCTTCAAGTCTAGTTAACCCATAATTTGAATTTGCCACATGCTTTGGCGCATTCCAATTTCTCTGTTCTTATCTTAAGACCATGCAGGATCCGCCCCAACAACTCATAAAGAGCTTACCAAAAAGGAAACTTATTAGATTCTCTTATCAAAAGTGTAACATGATACGCCACAAGATTTTTTCCTTTAGGGTTCGTTATACCTATCACTCATTTAGAGTTTGCCACACATATTATGCCTTTAGAGTTATTCAGGAACACCATTTCTTAATTCAAGAGTCTACCATAAAGGTGTTTTCTTCAGATGGTTGCCATAAGGGCCATTTGTTTGTATGGGCCACAAAGGCGTTCCTTTTTTCATTTGCACAAGGGCTTTCCTTTCCTTAGATCGCCAAAAGGGCTTCCTTTTCATAGATTGCCACAAAGGCTTCCATTTCATATATCGCCACAAAGGCTTCCATTTCATAGATCGCCACAAAGGCTTCCATTTCATAGATTGCCACAAAGGTTTCCATTTTTCGGTGTTTTCAGGATAGGGATTCACCTAGACTCACATTTCATGAGGTTTGTCCCTCATCGTCCTCAATAACGCATAAAACCCCATTGGGTAATAACATTCCTTTAGTTTATTCTATACGATGACAATACCCACCAGCTATGGTCTTACACGAAATGATCTTTCCATATGATGTCATAGCCCAACTACGGGCTTACAAAATATAGTGCCATGGCCACTGGCTTTCCTTTCAGACATTATGATTAAAGTCCCGATGGACCCTTTTTAGACTCCACTACAGTGAACAAACATGGACTCACATATTAAACCTTTCATGCATTTGCACCAAACTTAACCTACATCTCAGAAATTCTCTTATAGTTATACTTTGTAACACTCTTAACCCGTATTCGTCGTCAAAATATGGTTACGAAGCATTACCGTAAAATCGTAACCTAAAAACATACAGTTCCAAACATTGATATTAAACATAGCATAATCAATTTATAAACATGCATATCATCCCTTAATATAGCCCTCGAGGCCTTAGAAACACTTTACAAATGATTCAGGACTAAATCGAAAACATTTGGAACATTAAAGAAAAAGTTGGAAATTTCAAACTGCAGAGGTCACACGGCCGTGTGACTCACACGGCTAAGACACACACCTGTGTCTCAAGCCATGTAACAATCGAAATAGGAACACATGGCCATTTCCCAGCCTGTGTCCATGCCCGTGTAACTCTCTGACTTGAGTCACACGGCAAAGCCACATGCCCGTGTGCTAGGCCATGTAACTTTCGAATTGGCCTCACATGCCCGTGTTCTAGGCCGTGTAACTGTCTGACTTGCAACCTTTAGAACTTATAGGGGACACACGGGCGTGTCGCATGGCTGTGTGTCACACACGACTGAGACACACGCCCGTGTCTTAGGCTGCATGGACAAGAAATTGGCCAAAATTAAGCCATTTCTTTCACCCATTCAAGTGTAACACCCCTAACTCTTTCTCTAAAAATATAGAAAAAGGGTGTCTATGCACCAATATCTGCCATAAAAGGTCCAAGCCATAATAGATGAGAAGCTATACGACTCAACTCCAATATAATTACTCTGATATAGCTGGCTCTTTTAGGGAATATTCGTATTCAACACCGAAATAGTGTTACGGAGCATTACCGAATTTACAACACTTTTAAACATACATTCCATTCACAATTTATCAATTTGAATACAATTCAAATCACAATCAATCATAGTGTCCCTTAAATGAGCCTACAAGGCCTTAAACATGTATTAGAAGTGGTTTGGGACTAAACCGATAACTCGAGAAACTTTTCCACACTTAAAAAATTTTTCTCAAAACAGGGGCACACGCCCTTGTGGACATTCGAAATGGGATCACATGGACATGTCCCAGCCCGTGTCCAAACAAGTGAGGTTACTGACTTAGGTCACACAGCCAACCACACGCCTGTGTGTCTAGCTCGTGTGCCCTTCGAAGTGGCCAGACACGACCGTCTACCAGGCCGTGTGCTAGGTCATGTCAAACCTATAAGGTATAGTGACTTATGCAACACGGCCAAGTCACAGCCCGTGTGCTAGGCCGTGTGCCAATTATGGCGTATACTGACTTCTGCCACACGGCCGATCACACGCTCGTATGTGAGACTGTGTGGAGTATACTGACTTCATTTCAATTTCAACACCAGGGTACACACGGCCGTGTAACATGACCATGTGTCACACACGGCCGAGACACACGCCCGTGTCTCTGTCCGTGTGGACAAAAATAGGCTATTTACCAAGCCATTTTGCAACCCATTTTGCACATACCAACACAAGCTCAAATGGTACCATTTTAAGACACAAATATGCATCCAAAAGTCATCAATCAATAATAATCACACTATATCTATTTCAACCATTTTAATACTCAATTCAATACCATTTATCAATTCAAGTACATATAAACTCATATTGCTTTACTAGACATAATTCACATATATAACTCATTTAATTAAACCATATATACACACTTCAAAAGTACCAAAATAGATGTCTGATAGTGCGGTGAAGTCCCTGACGATTCCCGAATCTGAGCTAGCTTCAAAATACTATAAAACATAGAAGAAAATGAACAAAGTAAGCTATAAAGCTTAGTAAGTTTGTATATAAATATAAAATAATTTCAATAATCATTAACACTTAAAAATGGATAACATAATTAACATTTAAAGCATCAATCAATAAGCTAACATAAATTTTAACCATATCCTAACTCATAAGTCCTGAAATTCTTCTAACTCGATACAAGAATAGTTTACAATACATACCTGTACCAATACATATATATTTACCATCAATTCTCTTACCAAATCAATTCGAGCTTATAATTGTTTTTGACAATTACTTCGATTTTCCGATGCCATAGTCCAACTATGGTCTTACACTTACGTTGCCAAGGCCCTGTCGTGGTCTTACATTCACATGCCATAACTCGATTATGGTCTTATTATCCGATTTGCCATAGACCAGCTATGGTCTTATTCAACAACTCATCCACTTAAATCGTACATTTAAATTAAGTTCTACACATTTAACCATAGGATAAATACAATCTCAGTACTATCCATCCATTGAATAAATACACATTTAAGTTCAAATATATGAACTTACCTCGTGTACGGAAATGACGAAAAGGACCGACTATTCAATTACTTTGCTTTTTCCCCAATCTAAGTCCGAATTCCTCTTTTCTTGATCTATAAGTAATCAAAATTAACTTATTTATTCCTCTATTTATTCAATTCAATCCAAAATATGCATTTAAGCTAATTTACACATTAGCTACTAAACTTTCACATTTTTACAATTTAGTCCTTATTACACAAAATCACAAATTCATGAAATTCAAGACTAACTGATGCTAGACGAATTACCATTATACCCCTAGCAGCCCATATTTTCCATTTATTTCACATTTTAACCACAAAGTTTCAACGTTTCTCAATTTAATCCCTATTTTGTATTTTCATTAAAAATCACTTAACAAAACTTGTATATCTATCAACAAGCATTCATAATCTATTGAGAAACTTCAAAATACACATTTATTCATAAATGGCATCATTCAAAATCTTTAACAATTTTGCAAAATAGTCCCTGGGCTAGTTAGACCAAGCTGCAACGATCTCAAAAACGTAGAAATCATTAAAAACAGGACAAGAACCATACTTAATTGAGCATATGAAGCTTGGCTGAACCCTAGCTCTCTTTCTCCTTGTAAAATTTGGTTCTTAGTATTTTGGGAAGAAGATGAACATAAAATTTTAGGTTTTATTTTATTTAATTGAACCATTATTTACTAAATACCAAAATTAACCTTTAAAAACCTTTCAAATATCAAAATTACCAAGCCACTATCATCCACTAACATGTTTTTGGGCTATTTACCACATAAGGACCTTCATTTTAATATTCTATAGCTATTAGACACCTTTAGCTAATAGAACTCAAGTTTTACGCTTTACGCGATTTAGTCCTTTTTATCGAATTGACCAACCAAAAGATAAAATTTCTTAACTAAATTTTCACAGAATCACATTATCATGCTGTCAACATTAAAATAATAATAAAATAAATATTTTGACTTTATATTTGTGGTCTCAAAACCACTATTCTAATTTGACTAAAAACAGGCTATTACAACTCTCCCCATTGGGGATTTTCGCCCCTGAAAATCTTACTAGTGAATAGATTAGGGTACTATTTTCTCGTAGCTTCCTTGGGCTCCCACGTAGCCTCTTCGAATCCGTGTCTTTGCCACAAAACTTCCACTAAAGCTATGCTTTTATTTCTTAACTCTTTGATCTCTCGAGCTAGAATTCTGATCGGTTCTTCGTTGTATGTCATATCAAGTTGAATCTCCATCTCTAACGGAGAAATCACATGCGAGGGATTCGATCAATATCAACGCAACATCGATACATGAAAAACATTGCGGATTTTCTCTAACTCAGTCGATAAAGCTAGTCACTATGCCACTAGACCTATTCTTTTGATGATCTCATATGGCCCGATGAATCTCGGACTCAATTTGCCTTTACGACCAAAAAGAAGTATTTTCTTCCACGAGGATGCTTTCAAAAACACTTTGTCACCAATTTGAAATTCAATGCCTTTTCGTTTCAAATCCACGTATGATTTCTGACGATCTGAAGCTGCTTTCAAACAGTCGCAAATTACTTTCACTTTTTCTTCAGTTTCTTTAATCAAATCAACCCTGTGAATATATTTCTCGCTAAGCTCGGTCCAATATAATGGAGTTCAGCATTTACGACCATACAAAGCTTCGTACGGTGCCATCTTTATACTCGATTGAAAGCTGTTGTTATATGCAAATTTAACCAGTGGCAAATATTTCTCCCAGTAGCCTTCGAACTCTAAAACACAACATCAGAGCATATCTTCAAGAATCTCAATTACTCGTTCAGATTGTCCGTCGGTTTGAGGATGAAAAGCTGTACTGAAATTCAACTTCATACCCAAAGCTTCTTGCAATTTCTTCCAAAACCGCGACGTAAACCTCGGATCTCTATTCAAAATAATAGATAGTGGCACCTCGTGCAATCGAACAATCTTAGAAATGTACAATTCAACTAGTCTATTAAGTGAGTAATCTGTATGTACCGGTATGAAATGAGAAGATTTCGTTAGTCGATCAACAACAACCCAAATAGCATCTTTCTTTTTCAGAGTTAGGGGCAATCTCGATACAAAATCCATAATCACTCTATCCCGTTTCCACTCTGGTATTACCATAGGCTGAAGCAAACCCGATGGCACTATTTAGTTTTAACTTGCTGACACACTAAACATATCGCTACAAATTCAGAAATGTCTTGTAACACCCCAAACCCGGTCTAGACGTCAAGACTGGATCTGGATGTCACATGGAAGGCTTTTTAAGAAAGGTGCATGTTTGTAAAATGTTCATATTCTTTTTAAAACTTCGAGTTTAGGTGTTTATTTATAAAAACCTGTTTAACTCAATGTCTATTTTAGAAAAAGTTGTGATTAATTTGAAAACTGCTTTTATTAGGAGATTTGAGTTTGAATGGTTGGTAAAATCTTGATTATAACAGAAATCAGCTTTAGTGAATTTCGAAAATGTGATATTTTGAAAACTATTTTTGACGTTTAGGAGAATCCAGTGTTTAATCAATTATAGTTTGAATAACCGTTCGTTAACGTTTTGGAAAACCAATAATTATTAGGGTTTTAGGAAAATCCCGTATTGAACATTTAATAATAAGCAAAAACCAAGTTAAAAGTTTAAAAACCAAATAAAATACCAAAGGCCTTATTACAAAACATAAACCCAAATTAAAATAAAAATTTAAAGAAAAGTAAAACGAGATTTACTAAAGAAACGACGTATGGCCACCACGGAGTCCACCTCGGCTCCAAATCCTCACTGCTGGGGATTACCTGAAAAATTAAAGCAGAGGGGTGAGTTACGAGAACTCAGTGTGTAATCCCCTAATCAGACATTAATTGAGCCTTAGCCCTTACGGAAACAAAATGGGCCTTCGCCCTATCAGCATGATAATACAGACAATGCATGCAATGCAATCCAGCCCAACCTAATATTCCATGCGCTACACACCTCCCGTATCCAGCCTAACACACCTGTAGGGATTTCTACAATCAATCCTCCATCGGCTACACACCTCGACGGCAGTCACGCTACTCATCGCTGAAATTGTGGCAAAGCCACCAAATTATCGAAATATACATGGCATAGCCACCGGACAAAATGTGACAGAGTCACCGAAGTATGTGGCAGAGCCACTGAAATACACTTTCCCAATCATTAATATTCCAATCCCTTGCAACATATCATGTTATAATAATATAATGTATGCATGAACGTACTAGCATAGCAAATAATCAGATCACATACAATCATACCAGATCTCTCCAACAGATATAGTTGTAAATTTACTTACCTGGGTTATTCCTAGCTCACTTGCTAGGGGTATCGTTTGGGCTCCCTTAATGCAACCGCCTTAGATCGGCTACCACTCGCCTCCATGAAGAAAGTCTCGATCAGTAATGTAACACAGTGAAAGAATGATGGTTTTCTAACAAGAAGGTTTGGTTATGGCAGAGTAAAACGAAAAGAGGAAGTGAAATGAAACCAATGAGAGAACTCCTTACCTTACTTGCCAAAGCAGCTCAGTTCTATCCTCTTGACTGAGTTCCTAAATAAACTCACGAGTTATAAATGATGTTCCAAAATAATGAAGAAACGGCCTTTCGGCCTAAATGAATCGTGAATAAGGGCATCTAACCATTCCCCCTATTCGGCCAATGACCATTTACCAAGATGCCCTAGATTCGGCCACTGCTAACAAGAGCTTTGGCTTCCATGAAGGAACAAACACGCTTCAAGGTGGAGAGGGGTATTCAGATTCGGCCTAAAAAGAAAGGAGTTAAGAGATAGATGTTTTTGGTTCTTTAAGAGAGAAGAGAGAAAAGCGATAGGAGAAACATAATAAATGAAAGTGAACACATTACCTTAACCTAGAAAAAGAACCGATAGGAGAGGAGATTTAGCAACCTACAAGCAACTACCAAAGATGCATATGAAAGGATGGATTACAAAAAGATGGAGTATTCGGCTAGCAAGAAAAGATCAAGATTTGAGAAGGTTTATGTTCGGCTAATAGAGAAACTGAGAGAAGAAGAAGGATAAGAAGTGCGATTCTTTGATTTAGAGAAGAAAAGAGTAAAAGGTCATAAGTGAAGAGAAAATGTTTGAAGAGTTAAAAGAAAACCAAAATGGAAAATTATGGTTTCGGCAGAGGAGGTTTGAAACAAGAAGACCCGAAATACAACATCCACTAGAGAGTTTCGGCACAATCAATATGAGAACAAGCAACTCAGATATTCGGTAATACTGTAGTTGAAAAGAAAGGTCCCGAAAGGCTTAAGAAAAAGATGTACAAAATTGTAGAAAAGAAGAAAAAGAATAGCCAAGAGACCTAAAGGAATTTCGGCACTACACCCAAAAGAGTTTCGGTTTGCTTTCTTGCTACTTACCCCAAAATGCCGAATTTGCTTCACTATCCCCACCTTTAGCCGAAATTCACCTCTCATAAACCTCACATTCGTCCAAACACTCCCAACACCGTCCATATCCCTTGATTTACTCCTCAACTTACTCTTCAATCTACTCTCCATCATCCATTTGAACTAGTTGACAAATTCAAATCTCCACCTGGTAGAGTCCCACACCAACTTCACCTCTTCTCACCTTGAGCACAAAATAAATACTCCAAAATACAGCATGTGGGATTCGAACCCCACTCCCCATGCTACTTCATTGACGCCACACCCACAAATCACAAGCTCCTCTTGTGTTATGAAAACACAAACAATTATACTCAAATCTTGCTTCCACTAGCTCTCCCCCTAAAGTACTCAAAAACCAAACTTTCACCAGGGCCTAGGCTCGACCCCGAGCCTTCGCAGGACCCCCGAGCATACCCAAATAACAAGCTCAACTAGCCAATCACATAGAATAATGCAAAATGCAGAACCCCTAATTTTAGGATATTACAGTTCTACCCTCTTAAAGAAATTTCGGCCTTGAAATTTACCTGGTTAAAAGAGGTGAGGGTATTATTGTCGTATTGCCTCTTCCGGCTCCCACGTGGCTTCTTCTGAACCGTGATTACGCCATGACACTTTGACCAGCGGAACGGACTTCCTCCTCAACACCTTAATCTCTCGATCCAAAATCTGCATGGGTTCCTCCTCAAAAGATAGATCGGGTCTAACCTCGATTTCCTCCACCGACACTATATGAGATGGGTCAGAACAGTAGCGCCTTAGCATCAAAACACGGAATACATTATGTATTTGATTCAACTCCGGGGGTAACTCAAGCTGATAGGCGACCGGTCCTACACATTTAACTATCCGATAGGGCCCGATGAATTTGGGGCTCAACTTGCCCTTCCGTCCAAATCTTAAAACCTTCTGCCAAGGTGAGACTTTTAAGAAGACATAATCCCCCACTGAGAATTCTATATCCTTGCGCTTCAGACCTGCATACGACTTCTGTCTATCCGAAGCTTCTTTCAACCGACCCCGACTCAACTCAACCTTTTCCTTAGTCTCTAAAATCAATTCCGGACCCAACAACCGTCGCTCACCCAATTCTGACCAACAAGTAGGGGTACGGCACCTACGACCATATAACGCCTCGTAGGGTGCCATCTGAATGCTGGACTGATAGCTGTTATTGTACGCGAATTCAGCCAACGGTAGATAACCTTCCCAACTACCCTGAAGTCAATCACACAGCCCCTTAACATGTCTTCCAGAATCTGAATTACCCTTTCCGACTGACTATCAGTCTATGGGTGGAACGCTGTGTTGAAATCTAGCCTTGTACCCAAAGCTTCATGCAGCGCCTTCTAGAACTGAGATGTAAATCTTGGGTCCCTGTCTGATATGATAGACACTGGTACCCCATGCAGCCTTACGATTTCTGCCACATACAGCTCGGCCAATTCTGTAATGAATAGTCGGTACGAACCGGTATGAAGTGTGCGGACTTAGTCAACCGATCAACGATTACCCACACTGAATCTTTCTTAGTATGCATTAGGGGTAGCCCACTAACAAAATCCATCATTATCCTCTCCCATTTCCAAAGTGGAATCTTCACCGGTTGCAGCAACCCCGAAGGCAACTGATGTTCTGCCTTCACTTGCTGGCATGTCAAACACTTAATCACAAAGTCGGTAACTTCTCATTTCAAACCAGACCATCAATACAGTTCACGTAGGTCCCGATACATCTTGCTCCCACCGGGATGCATAGCGTATGGGCTACTATGCGCTTCCTACAGAATCATCTCCCTCAACTCAGAGTCCTTCGGCATACAAATTCTTCCATGAAAACATAATACCCCTTCACTGTTCAATCCAAAATCCACTGTCTCCCCACTTTTCGCTTGTTGAAGTCGAGAACCTAACGATTCATCCAACGTTGCTTTTCCTTAATTTGACCTACCTATGTCGGTTTCACCTGAAGTTCCACTAACAAGCTGCCATCCTCGTAAAGGCTGAGATGAGCAAACATTGCTCTCAAATCTGATATCACCTTACGACTCAACGCATCTGCCACCATGTTGGCCCGAGTGATACTCAATCGAGCAGTCATAGTCTTTCAGCAATTCTATCCACCTCCGCTGTCTTAAGTTCAGCTCCTTCTAGGTAAGGAGATATTTCAGACTCTTATGGTCCGTATAGATAACCGACTTTTCTCCATACAGATAGTGTCTCCATATCTTTAGGGCGAACATCACTACAACTAATTCCATATCTTTAGCTGACGAGATGCATACTCTACCACCTTCCCTTCCTGCATTAACACACAACCCAAACCTGTGTGCGATGCATCACAGTAGACGACAAATTCCTTCCCAGCCTCAGGCTGAATCAATACTGGTGCCTCAGTTAGAATCTTCTTTAACTTCTCAAAACTTTCTTGTTACTTATCGGCCCAAACAAACAGTACTCCTTTTCACAACAACTTGGTTAAAGGTGCAGCAATCAATGAAAACCCCTCAACGAACCTTCTGTAGTACCCAACCAAACCCAGAAAACTTCGAATTTCTGACACTGACTTCGGTGGTTTCCAATCCAATACAGCTTTGATATTTCGGGGATCAACCCTAATCCCCTTTGCAGAAACAACATGCCCCAAAAAGGTCACTTCCTTCAGCCAAAATTCACACTTGCTGATTTGGCATACAATTGCTTTCCTCTAAATATTTGTAGCACAACCCGAAGATGAGAATCATGTTCCTCCTCTGTTATTGAATACACCAAAATGTCGTCTATGAACACCACCACAAACCGGTCTATAAAAGCAGCTGGTGCATTAGTCAATCCGAACAATATCACTAGAAACTCGTAATGCCCATATCAAGTTCGGAAAGCAGTCTTGTGAATATCCACCTCCTTGACCCTTAACTGATGGTACCCCGACCTCAAATCTATCTTTGAGAAAACCGAAGCTCCTCGCAGCTGATCAAACAAATCGTCAATCCTTGGTAGTGGGTATTTGTTCTTAATAGTCAATTTGTTCAACTGACTATAGTTAATGCACATAAGCATCGACCCATCCTTTTTCTTCACGAACAAAACTGGCACTCCCCACGAAGATACACTTGGTCGGATAAATCCCCGATCCAACAGCTCTTGAATCTGAGATTTTAGTTCTGCTAGCTCCTTCGGTGCCATCCTATAAGGAGCGATGGACACTGGAGCCGTTCCTGGAAGTAGCTCAATGCCAAATTCCACCTCGCGATCCGGAGGTAACCCCGTAAGCTCTTCAGGAAAGACGTCCAAGAACTCCTTCACAGTTCTGGCATCCCCTACAGGCAATTCCTTTGCATCCGATGTGCTAATGAAAGCTAGGAATGCCTCGTACCCTTTTCGCACCATCTTTTCGGCCTTTAGTGTCGAAATCACATGAGACAGATAGTCTCTCCTTTCTCCTATCACAATTACCTCCTCATCTTTTGGAGTTCTTAAAACCATACGCTTAGCAGCGCTATCCAAGTTTGCACGATGCTTAACTAGCCAGTCCATGCCTAAGATGAGGTCAAACTCGCCGAACAACAGTTCCATCAAATCTGCCAGAAATACCAATCCTTGAACTTCTAAAGGCACATCCCTAAACAATTTATTCACTACCACAGATTGTCCTAAAGGGCTAATCACGGACATTTCCCTAGAAGCAATCTCAGATTCTATACCCAAAGTCCCAGATACAGTACATGCAACGTACGAATGAGTTGATCCAATGTCCATCAAAGCAGTAAATGGCACTTCAAAAATAAGAAACGTACCAGTTATGACGTTCAGTGCGTCGCCATCCTCTCGTCGTCGAGCTGCATAGACCAACCCCGGCTGTATTGCACCTGTATTACCAGCACCTCTGCCCGGTGCTCCACGACCTCGACCAAATCTATTTCCTCCTCTGGCCGAACCACAACCTCTCGGTGGCTGCTGACCACCTCTTCCTGGCTGTGCAAATCCCTGCCCTACCGACTGCGCCCTAGCCAACTCTTGTGGACAATCCTTTATCAGATGATCCCTAGATCCACATTTGAAACATCCTCCAGTTCTTCTCCAACACTCCCCCGTATGTGTTCTCCCACACTGTGTACAAGGTCGCAACTGACCCACAACAACTAGCGTCACAGCTCAAGCTGGCCCATCAAACCTAGGCCTCCTTTGACAACCCCCAGAGGAACTTGACGTCCCAAAACCTTTCTTACTCTTGCCCCTATCCTTATCCCAGTTCTGCCTCTCAGAACGTTCCACTTCTTAGGCCATTTTTGCTTTTTCGACCAGAATGGAAAAATCTCTTTCTCGCTGCGGAGCTATCAGCACTCGTAGCTTATCCCGCAGACCATCCTCGAACCGTACACAACGCTCATAATCGGTTGCGA
Organism: Gossypium australe; assembly: GCA_005393395.2. Taxonomy (NCBI): domain Eukaryota; kingdom Viridiplantae; phylum Streptophyta; class Magnoliopsida; order Malvales; family Malvaceae; genus Gossypium; species Gossypium australe. The sequence continues at coordinate 91,868,484 of CM016621.1, read as the reverse complement.
CTATACCCCGAGCGTAACGACTTAAGCGCAGGAACTCTGCCTTATATTCTGTCACGGATTTATTCCCCTGGACCAAGTTCAGAAAGGTTTTCCTCTGGGCGTCCACATAACTCGCCCCAACATATTTTCCCTGGAACGTTGTCTTAAAGAAGTCCCAGGTGATACGGTTCGCTGGAGTACCTTCCCTCACTGTGAGCCACCACCGGTATGCCTCAACTCGTAGAAGGGACACTGCTCATTTCAATTTTTCCTCCACCGTACAGTCTAGATCATCCATAATCTGCTCAACTACCTCCAACCAATATTCAGCTACGTTTGGGGCCACACCAGAAATACCCCTAAATACCTCAGCCCCATTTGCCCGAATTCGCTCAGGAATAGATTTTCGGGCCACCGATCCAGTACTTGCCCTAGCAACCCACTCCAGAACTCGCAGCATAGCTAGGGACAAAGCATCGTCCCCTCCAGCTCGATCATGAGACCCCGTCCCGATCACCGGTGATGCAGGTGCTTCCATTTCAGGCATGTGCTCGGATGCTTCAGACCCAACCCCAGCACCTCGACGTCTACCTCGGCCACATCTACCGCGTCCACGTCCTCTAGTGCTCATATTTGCTGGATCGAATTAACCTGATTATAAATTTTATGAATTAGTATATAATTCCAATGTTTATTAACAAATGTATTATGTAAAGCAAGTATAAGAGTTGTTTTCGCAGATCGAACTTCCTAATGTCACAGTCTCTATAGTCTTAGCTAACAGTTTCAGTATACTATCACTAACTCTAATAGTTTCTTTCTAAAATCATTCCATTATATTATTAAACAAAATTAGAAGACTTACAGATTTGGTGCCGGAGACTCGAGTGCCACACCTTCAAAGAGACATATATTTTCAAAACCATTTTTCAACCATTTTTTTTCAAACCCATTCCACAGCCTAGTTTTGTAACCGGGCTCTGATACAACAAAATGTAACACCCCAAACACGACCTAGACGTCAAGACTGGATTTGGCATGTCACATGGAAGGGTTGTTAAGAAAGATGCATGTTTGTAAAATGTTCGTATTCTTTTTAAAACTTCGAGTTTAGGTGTTTGTTTATAAAAACATGTTTAACTCAATGTCTATTTTAGAAAAGTTGTGATTAATTTGAAAACTACTTTTATTAGGAGATTTGAGTTTGAATGGTTGGTAAAATCTTGATTATAATAGAAATCAGCTTCAGTGAATTTCGAACATGTGATATTTTGAAAACTGTTTTTGACGTTTAGGAGAACCCAGTGTTTAATCAATTATAGTTTGAATAACCATTCGTTAACATTTTGGAAAACCAACAATTATCAGGGTTTTAGAAAAATCCAGTATTGAACATTTAATAATAAGCAGAAACCAAGTTAAAAGTTTAAAAGCCAAATAAAATACCAAAGGCCTTATTACAAAACATAAACCCAAATTAAAATAAAAATTTAAAGAAAAGTAAAATGGGATTTACTAAAGAAACGACGTATGGCCACCACAGAGTCCACCTCGGCTCCAAATCCTCACTGCTGGGGATTACCTGAAAAACTAAAGTAGAGGGGTGAGTTACGAGAACTGAGTGTGTAATCCCTTAATCGGACATTAATCGGGCCTTAGCCCTTACGGAAACAAAATGGGCCTTAGCCCTATCAGCATGATAATACAGACAATGCATACAATGCAATCCAGCCCAGCTTAATATTCCATCCACTACACACCACCCGTATCCAACCTAACACACCTGTGGGGATTTCTACAATCAACCCTCTATCCGCTACACACCTCGATGGTAGTCACGCTGCTCATCGCTGAAATTATGGCAAAGACACCAAATTATCGAAATATACATGGCATAGCCACCGGACAAAATGTGAAAGAGTCACCAAAATATGTGGCAGAGCCACCGAAATACACTTCCCCAATCATCAATATTCCAATCCCTTGCAACATATCATGTCATAATAATATAATGTATGCATGAACATACTAGCATAGCAAATAATCAGATCACATACAATCATACTAGATCTATCCAACGGATATAGTCGTAAATTTACTTACCTAGGTTATTCCCAGCTCACTTGCTAGGGGTATCACAATAGCTTACCCATTATGGTTAATTCGGCTTTTAGTCGACATACAAAAAATATGAAACAATGAAATAAGGTGTGAGATTACACACCTGATTACGTGGAGAGCTAGACACTCCCAATCGACGTCACCCTCACTATCACGAACAACTACGATTTGTTTATCCGAATCGGATGTCGACTCCCTTCCACAACCCGGCGGGAAATCCCGAATCGCTGACACCCTACGTCGTTTGAACTTAGGAGCAGAGGCTACGAGTCCACTCCCCTTGGGCTCCATTAACGCAACCCCCTTAGATCGGCTACCACTCGCCTCCATGAAGGAAGTCTCGATCAGTAACGTAACACAGTGAAAGAATGATGGTTGTCTAACAAGAAGGTTTGGTTATGGTAGAGTAAAACGAAAAGAGGAAGTGAAAGAAACCAAGGAGAGAACTCCTTACATTACTTGCCAAAGCAGCTCGGTTCTATCCTCTTGACTGAGTTCCTAAATAAACTCATGAGTTAGAAATGATGTTCCAAAATAATGAAGAAACGGCCTTTCGACCTAAATGAATCGTGAATGAGGGCATCCAACCATTCCCCCCTATTTGGCCAATGAACACTTACCAAGATGCCCTAGATTCGGCCACTGCTAACAAGAGCTTCGGCTTCCACGAAGGAACAAACACACTTCAAGGTGGAGAGGATTATTTAGATTCGGCCTAAAAAGAATGGAGTTAAGAGATAGATGTTTTTGGTTCTTTAAGAGAGAAGAGAGAAAAGAGATAGGAGAAACATAATAAATGAAAGTGAACACATTACCTTCAACTAGAAAAAGAACCGATAGGAGAGGAGATTCAGCAACCCACAAGAAACTACCAAAGATGCGCATGAAAAGATGGATTAAAAAAAGATGGAGTATTCGGCTAGCAAGAAAAGATCAAGATTTGAGAAGGTTTATGTTCGGCTAACAGAGAAACTGAGAGAAGAAGAAGGAGAAGAAGTGCGATTCTTTGATTTAGAGAAGAAAAGAGTAAAATGTCATAAGTGAAGAGAAAATGTTCGAAGAGTTAAAAGAAAACTAAAATGGAAAATTATGGTTTCAGCAGAGGAGCTTTGAAACAAGAAGACCCGAAATACAACATCCACTAGAGAGTTTCGGCACAATCAATATGAGAACAAGCAACTCAAATATTCAACAATACTGTAGTTGAAAAGAAAGGTCCTGAAAGGCTTAAGAAAAAGATGTACGAAATTGTAGAAAAGAAGAAAAAGAATAACCAAGAGACCTAAAGGAATTTCGGCACTACACCCAAAAGAGTTTCGGTTTGCTTTCTTGCTACTTACCCCAAAATGCCGAATTTGCTTCACTATCCCCACCTTTAGTCGAAATTCACCTCCCATAAACCTCACATTCATCCAAACACTCCCAACACCGTCCATATCCCTTGATTTACTCTTCAACTTGCTCCTCAATCCACTCTCCATCATCCATTTGAACTAGTTGACAAATTCAAATCTCCACCTGGTAGAGTCCCACACCAACTTCACCTCTTCTTACCTTAAGCACAAAATAAATACTCCAAAATGAAGCATGTGGGATTCGAACCCCACTCCCCATGCTACTTCATTGACGCCAAACCTACAAATCACAAGCTCCTCTTGTGTTATCAAAACACAAACAATTATACTCAAATCCTGCTTCCATTAGCTCTTCCCCCTAAAGTAGTCAAACTTAGCAAAATTGTTTTGAATTGTGCCTTTCATGTGACATTGCCGGTTCGACCATAACGTTTGGGCTGGGTTTAGGATGTTACATTTAGTGGTATCTGAGACAGGTTGCAAAGCTCGGGCTGTGAAATGGGCCTTAGATTTTGGGTTGTAAAAAGTTTTTGCAGGACTCTTGAAGTGTGGTTCACCGTGCCCTTGACGTCAAGCCAAGTAAGTTTTCTATACTACATTTGTTTAAATTATTGAACTATATAGATAATGGGCTACTTAAAAATAGGGTTTTAGAGACTAAAGCCCGTAGGAAACTTAAGCTTGTAGTGGATATACGACCGCAAAATGACTTTAAAAAAATTATTTACATAAGGCATGTGCCTTAAACAAATGAAACTACGTACTAATTTCATAAAATTCCTAATTCGGATAATATGAGAATCAACGATGAGTGCTAGAAGAGGAGGAAGAGGCCGCAGCCGAGGCTGTGGAAGTGTTAGGGCTTTGTAAACATTTGAATCGTAATTTGGTACTTATTCTGCTTAAGTTTGAGAATGTTTGCGATTGGTGGATATTTTGGGTATGTATTAAAATTATTACGGTCAGAGTGCGCAGTGCTAGCATGGTGGGGTAGTTGATACACGACCACCCTGTTAGTTGGAAATTTCGAGGACGAAATTTCTTTAAGGGGGGAAGAATTGTAACGCCCCGAATTTGGGCCTAGAAGAATTGGGCCTATTGGGCTTTAGGCTTTGGATTTCAGACATTTTTTTTAAGTGAGAAAAAAAATGACAATTGGCATGTGGGCTTTGAGGATTAATGAAGTTGGAGTGTCTAGGGTTGTTGAAGATGTCCCGGGATCAAGTAAGGGTAAAGGAAAAATTTTGGTTTTAGCCTTAGGGAATAGTGACTTCAGTTAGTAGGCCTTTTTAATAAATGAAAAAGAAATAGGACACAAATGGGCTTGTGGTCCAGTGGTAAGTGGCGTCACTTGGGAGCTATAAGGTGGCGTGTTGTAAGCTGAAGAGGTCCAAGGTTCGAGGCTTAGGAGCGGTATTTTGTGAAGTGTTTATTTTACTGTATGGACGACCAGAGTTGTGTTGGTTTTGAACTCTTGCCGTGGAGTGTTTGAAGTTAACAGGTGTGTTGGATGTGGAGGAAATTTTGAATAAGATTAAGGTGTTATCAGGGAGAAAAGTCAGGAGATGAGGAGAGGGAGGAGTTGGTGCTGAATGGGACTGTCGGGGGAAGGTAGGATTCGACTTTGGCTATAAAAAGGGGGCGCAGAATTCATGGAAGGGTTCTTTGGGTTCTGTTATCCCACTCAGCTGAATTGTTTCATTTGTCGAAAAGAAAACCCATCATTCTTTTTGCCAAAATTCCTATTAGAGTTGTGTTCTTCTTCTTTCTCTAAAAGCCAAATTCCCCTATAGCCAAATTCTTTTCTTTGCCGAATTACCATCATCATTCCTTGCCGAAATCCCCATTAGTGCCGAAGTTGCTTTTCTCTATCACAAATCAGTTGGTAGCTACTCTCAGTCAAGGTTAAAAGTCGAATCTCGTTTGGTATTTATCTAGGCCATAGGTTCTAAGGTTGGATTCGGTAAGTATTCTGTTAACTCCCCTTAGTATGTTTTGTTAAAAGACGAAGGGCGATTTAATTTTTCATTATCGGTGATCTTGTATTAACAAGGGTAAGGATCAGAGATCGAAAGCGTGGTAGGATCATTAGTAAGGGTAAGGATACTCAACTGGATTATGGTTGAAGTGAATGGCCGAATGTGTGGATGACTTGTGTGGATTACGAGTCACCCGAATTTTGATGGTGTATGTGTGAGTGCAGATCTAGGGAACACTTGTGATTAGTAGCGAAGGAAGGGCCATTAGAACCTGGTGGCACACGGTAAGGTTACGGTAAGGTTTTAGCTTTTAAGTAAATATTTGATTAAGTATGAGTGGTTGATTGACGGTTGGTTGGTTGTAGGATCAAGGCTCAGGATAGAATAGAATGTCGCGGTATCAAGGTGTGTACAAACACTACACACACGATATCGGCAATGCCGAAAAGTCGAAAAGCCGAAAAGCCGAAAGTGGCTAAATGGGCCCGATGGGCCATAAGGCTAAGTTTGATGAGTTCGTTTGGTTTGGTATATGAACTGAGTTAGTCAAGCATGTTACGTGATCTGGAATTATTTTGGGCCTAATAGGTCATAAGGATGTGATTTGGGCCTAATCGGCCGTAAGGATGTAATTTGGGCTTGATGGGCTTTATGGAGACGTAGACTAGTATGCTAGGGTTTTACGGGCTTTAGGCTTAGTACAGAACAACTCTTAAACCGCATAAGACTTTCTAATAATTAAACATGTCCGTGGATAAGTCGCTAGGTTAGAGTGTGGTAACGGGCATATGCATGTCTAGGATTGGATCTAGGTAGAGCTTGGTACTTAAGTGGCCCTAGCGGCCGACCTCCTCTTCTCTGGAATCCTACCTGGTGCATAGTGTCTGTTCACTTTGACCGTAAGGACTTGTTAATGGGCCAAAGTTCATAACTAAAACACGAGAAGGACCAAAACACCCCTGATTTGTGAATTTCCAAAATACCCTTAGATTTGTAAATTACCAAAATACCCTTTGATTTGTAAAATTACTAAAATACCCCTGATTTGAAAATAACCAAAATACCCTTAGTTTGCAGAATTACCAAAACATCCCTGATTTACAAAATTCCCGAAGTACCTCTATTTTACAAAATTACCTAAGTACCCATATAGAGTAGATTTGCAGAAATACCCTTGGGTTGTGAAATGTCGAAAATACCCCTATGTGGTGAGTATGAGTTTTGTGGGTGTTACTCATGTGCATGTTGTATTCATATGATATTCTGATTAGGATGCATATGGGTGGGAATTATGGTACGGAGGAAGATTTGAGGATCGCAGGAAGATTTGAAGATCGCATAGTCGCTTGACTACCGTGGATCCACCTGTGGCTTTAAGCCCATTATATGATTAGCAGCTTTGCTGCAACGTTGGGTAGTGCCACTGTGAGTGCTACCTTTGGTGTGTAGAGGATGGGTGGGTCGATTTAGAAATCCCGACAGGTGTGTAGGGTTGGAAGGGAAATGGTGTGTGTAGCGGATGGATTTTTGGGAGGGTTTTGCATTACCTTGTCTTGCATATGATATGATATGATATAAGGTCATTGTGGGCTAAGGCCCAAGACCACCGATTTCTATGGGGCTTAGGCCCAACGTGAATGTTTGTATGTTGATTTGATTGCCAAGGGTTGTACACACTGAGTTTCGAAACTCACACCCTTTATTTATCATTTCAGGTAATCCTCAGTAAACGACTCGACATGGGAGAGTACTCGGAGATGGCCACACTACAAGATGTTTAAATTTTTATTTTTATTTATTTGTTTCAAAGGACATGGTTTTAGTTGCTTTACTTTCGTTGGATGTAATGAGGCCTTGTACATTGATTTGATTTTAAATTTTGGGTTTTGATGTTTTAACTGTTTACTTAATGATTAAACTTAAGTAAATTTCTTATGCTTAAACTTGGTTTCCGAAATACTTAAACTATAAAATGGGCTTTTATCATTACTTAACAAGATGGTCAAGGATTTTTGGGCTTTCCGGCCTTAAACTTTAACTTAGCAAAATTATTTTGAATTGTACCTTTGATGTGACATTTTCAGATTCGACCATAACTTCTGGGCCGGGTTTGGGATGTTACATTTATGGTATCAGAGCCAGGTTGCAAAGCTCGAGCTGTGAAATGGGCCTTAGATTTTGGGTTTTAAAAAGTTTTTGTAGGACTCTTGAAGTGTGGTTCACCGTGCCTTCGACGTCGAGCCAAGTAAGTTTTCTATACTACATTTGTTTAAATTACTGAACTATATAGATAATGGGCTACTTAAAAATAGGCTTTTAGAGACTAAAGCCCGTAGGAAACTTAAGCTTGTAGTGGATATACGACCGCGAAATTACTTTAAAAAAATTTATTTACATAAGACATGTGCCCTAAACAAATTAAACTATGTACTAATTCCATAAAATTCCTAATTCGGATAATACGAGAATCAACGATGAGCACTAGAAGAGGAGGAAGAGGCCGCGACCGAGGCCGTAGAAGTGTTAGGGATTTGTAAACATTTGAATCGTAATTTGGTACTTATTCTGCGTAAGTGATTGGTGGATGTTTTGGGTATGTATTAAAATTATTAGGGTCAGAGTGCGCAGCGGTAGCATGGTGGGGTAGTTGATACACGACCACCCTGTTAGTTGGAAATTTTGAGGACGAAATTTCTTTAAAGGGGGAAGAATTGTAACGCCCCGAATTTGGGCCTAGAGGAATTGGGCCTATTGGGTTTTGGGCTTTGGATTTTAGAAAAAATTTTTAAGTGAGCGAAAAAATCACAATTGGCATGTGGGCTTTGAGGATTAATGAATTTGGAGGGTCTAGGGGTGTTGAAGATGTCCTAGGATCAAGTAAGGGTAAAGGAAAAATTTTGGTTTTTGCCTTAGGGAACAGTGACTTCAGTTAGTAGGCCTTTCTAATAAATGAGGAAGAAATAGGACACAAATGGGCTTGTGGTCCAGTGGTAAGTGGCGTCACTTGAGAGCTATAAGGTGGCGTGTTGTAAGCTGAAGAGGTCCAAGGTTCGAGGCTTAAGAGTGGTATTTTGTGGAGTGTTTATTTACTGTATGGATGGCCAGAGTTGTGTTGGTTTTGAACTCTTGCCGTGGAGAGTTTGAAGTAAACAGATGTGTTGGATGTGGAGGAAATTTCAGATAAGATTAAGGTGTTATTAGGGAGAAAAGTCAGGAGATGAGGAGAGGGAGGAATTGGTGCCGAATGGGACTGTAGGGGGAAGGTAGGATTCGGCTTTGGCTATAAAAAGGGGTTGCCGAATTCCTTGAAGGGTTCTTTGGGTTCTGTTATCCCCCTTAGCAGAATTCTTTCATTTGCCGAAAAGAAAACCCATTATTCTTTTTGCCGAAATTCCTATTTGAGTTGTGTTCTTCTTCCTTCTCTGAAAGCCAAATTCCCCTATAGCCAAATTCTCTTATTTGCCGAATTACCATAATCCTTCCTTACTGAAATCCCCATTAGTGTCGAATCTTTGTTGTTTTTCTCTATCACAAATCAGTTGGTAGCTACTCACAGTCAAGGTTAAAAGCCGAATCTCGTTCGGTAGTTATCTAGGCCGTAGGATCTAAGGTTGGATTCGATAATTATTCTGTTAACTCCCCTTAGTATGTTTTGTTAAAAGCCGAAGGGTGATCTAATTTTTCATTATCGGTGATCTTGTATTAACAAGGGTAAGGATCGGAGATGGCAAGCGTGGTAGGATCATTAGCAAGGGTAAGGATACTCAACTCGATTATGGTTGAAGTGAATAGCCGAATGTGTGGATGACTTGTGTGGATTATGAGTCACCCGAATTTTGATGGTGTATGTGTGAGTGCAGACCCAAGGAACACTTGTGATTAGTAGCGAAGGATGGGCCATTGAACCCGGTGGCCCACGGTAAAGTTATGGTAAGGTTTTGGCTTTTGAGTAAATATTTTGATTAAGTATGAGTGGTTGATTGAAGGTTGGTTGGTTGTAGGATCAAGGCTAAGGATAGAATAGAACGTCGCGGTATCTAGGTGTGTACAAACACTACACACACGATATCGTTAATGCCAAAAAGCCAAAAAGTCGAAAATGGCTAAATTGGCTCAGTGGGCCCTAAGGCTAAGTTTGATGAGTTTGTTTGGTTTGGTATATGAACTGAGTTAGTCAAGCATGTTACATGATCTGGAATTATTTTGGGGCTAATAGGCCATAAGGATATGATTTGGGCTTAATGGGCCGTAAGGATGTAATTTGGGCATGATGGGCTTTATGGGGACGTAGACTGGTATGCTAGGGTTTTATAGACTTTAGGCTTAGTACTGAACAACTCTTAAACCGCATAAGACTTTCTAATAATTAAACATGTCCGTGGACAAGTCGCTAGGTTAGAGTGTGGTAACGGGCATATGCATGTCTAGGATTGGATCTAGGGAGAGCTTGGTACTTAAGCGGCCCTAGCGACCCACCTCCTCTTCTCTGGAATCCTACCTGGTGCATAGTGTCTGTTCACTTTGACCGTAAGGACTTGTTAATGGGCCGAAGTTCATAACTAAAACCTGAGAGGGACCAAAACACCCCTGATCTGTGAATTTCCAAAATACCCTTAGATTTGTAAATTTCCAAAATACCCTTTCATTTGTAAAATTACTAAAATACCCCTGATTTGAAAATAACCAAAATATCCATAGGTTGCAGAATTACCAAAACATCCCTGATTTACAAAATTCCCAAAGTACCTCTGTTTTGCAAAATTACCTAAGTACCCCTATAGAGTAGATTTACGGAAATACCCTTGGGTTGTGAAATGACGAAAATACCCCTCTGTGATGAGTATGAGTTTTGTGGGTGTTACTCATGTGCATGTTGCATTCATATGATATTCTGATTAGGATGCATATGGGTGGGAATTATGGTACGGAGGAAGATTTGAAGATCGCAGGAAGATTTGAGGATCGCATAGTCGCTTGACGACCGTGGATCCACTTGTGGCTTTAAGCCCATTATATGATTAGCAGCTTTGTTGGAACGTTGGGTAGTGCCACTGTGAGTGCTACCTTTGGTGTGTAGAGGATGGGTGGGTCGATTTAGAAATCCCCACAGGTGTGTTGGGTTGGAAGGGAAATGGTGTGTGTAGCGGATGGATTTTTGGAAGGGTTTTTCGTTACCTTGTATTGCATATGATATGATATGATATGATATGATATGAGGTTATTGTGGGCTAAGGCCGAAGACCACCAATTTCGATAGGGCTTAGGCCCAATGTGATTATTTGTATGTTGATTTGATTGCCAAGGGTTGTACACACTGAGTTTCGAAACTCACACCCTTTATTTAATGTTTCAGGTAATCCTCAGTAAACGGCTCGACGTGGGAGAGGACTCGGAGATGGCCACACTACAAGATGTTTAAATTTTTATTATTTGTTTCAAAGGGATGGTTTTAGTTGCTTTACTTTTGTTGGATGTAATAAGGCCTTGTACTTTGATTTGATTTTAAATTTTGGGTTTTTGATATTTTAACTGTTTACTTAAGGATGAAACTTAAGTAAATTTCTTATGCTTATACTTGGTTTTCGAAATACTTAAAGCTATAAAATGGGCTTTTATCATTACTTAACAAGATGGTCAAGGATTTTTGGGCTTTTTGGCCTTAAACTTTAACTTAGCAAAATTGTTTTGAATTGTGCCTTTGATGTGACATTTTCGGATTCGGCCATAACATCTGGGCCAGATTTGGGGTGTTACAGAGTGATAAGGTTTATTTATCAATCTCTTTCTCGAATCTCTAGCTTCAGATTCAACCTTTCTCTTTTCTTTGCCTTGTTCTTCAGCTTTGCAAGCACGGCCGACAAGTTCTACAAACTCTTTCAACTCTAGAATTTTGACTAGCAATTTGATATCTTCGTTCAATCCATCTTCAAATCTTTTACACATAATAGCTTCCATTGAGACACATTCTCAAGTATGCTTACTGAGCCTCACGAATTTTCGTTCATATTCTGTCACAGACATATGACCCTATTTTAATTCTAAAAACTCTTTGCATTTCTAATCAATGAACCTCTGGCTGATATATTTCTTTCTGAACTCAGATTGAAGGAAATCCCACGTAACTCGTTCTTTCGGTACCATTTATGTCAAAGTATTCCAACATTGATACACAGTGTCTCTCAACAAGGGTACAACACATTTAATGAATTCTTTGGGTGTACATGACAACTCATCAAATACTCTGATTGTATTTTCAAGCCAAAATTTAACTCTCTCAGGATCATCGTCAACTGTAGCCCTGATCTCTTCAGCCCCATGCTTATGAATTTTATCAATTGGTGGCTTGTTCAAACTTATAGGATCAATAACTTGAGGAAATACGAGAATTGGTTGAGGAATTGGCGAGGGTGGAGGTTGTTGAGCAGCTGGATTTGTCCGAACATATTGAGTGAACCATTCCTTCATCATCTGGAAAAAGGCTTCTTTAGCCTCACCTCCGTGACTACTCGACACGGGGTCTAAATTCAGAGGGCCCTGTCCCTTGAGCGGGAGCTGACGCATTACTTTCAACATCATCTGCTACAGCTTGTTTGGGATCTACTACTATATAGAAACATAGTTTATAATGTTAGGATTCATCACACTATCACATGTTATATATGGCATGTATAGCTAGACTCTCACACATGCTACTTTAGTCCTAGAATCGACTAAATCGTAGCTTTGATACCAATAAATGTAAAACCCCTCACCCGTATTCAACGCCGAAATAGGGTTACAGAGCATTATCGGATTTACAACACTTTTAAACATACATTTCATACACAATTTATCAATTTGAATACAGTTCAAATCATAATCAATCATAGTGTCCCTTAAATGAGCCTACGAGGCCTTAAACATGCATTAGAAGTGGTTCGGGACTAAACCGATAACTCGGGAAACTTTTCCAACATGGAAAATTTTTTTCAAAACAAGGGACACACGCCCATGTGGCCAGGCCGTGTGTCTCACACAGCCACCAGACACGTCCGTGTCACAGGCCGTGTGGACATTCGAAATGAGATCACATGGCCGTGTCCCAACCCGTGCCCAAACAAGTGAGGTTACTGACTTGGGTCACACGGCCAACAACATGCCCGTGTGTCTAGCTCGTTTGCCCTTCAAAGTGGCCACACACGGCCGTGTGCCAGGCCGTGTGCTAGGCCATCTCAAACCTGTAGGATATAGTGACTTATGCAACACGACCAGGTTACACGCCCGTGTGCCAATTAAGGGGTATACTGACTTGTGCCACACACACGATCACACGCCGGTGTGTGAGACTGTGTGGAGTATACTGACTTCATTTCAATTTCAACACCAGGGGACACACGGCAGTGTAACATGACCGTGTGTCACACACGTGTAACACCCCTAACCCGTAACCGTCGCCGGAATAGGTTAAGAGGCATTGCCGGACTAGTAACTCAGTTTAGAACAATCATTTATCAAAAAGCATCTCATTTTAGTAAATATCATTCATTCAGATTCAATATATATTTAAATCGAGCATATAAAGCTTAATTCATGCATTCGTGTAACACTCCTAACCCGTATCCGTCGCTAGATTAGGGTTAAAGGCATTACCGGACAGATCAAAAACTTTTACGGATATTTCATAATACAATTCATCAATCGCAATCAAAGTGTCCCTTTTATAGGTCAACAAGACCTTAATCATGCTTTAGAATAGGGTTGGGACTAAACCGAACACATATAGAATTTCTCAAAAATTTAAAACTTTTCTAAGTTACAGAAGTCACACGCCCGTGTGGGAAGGTCGTGTGCCTCCCACGGCTACTAGACACCCCCATGTGTCCTGACCATGCCAAAACAGAGCATGTATACTGACTTATTCACACGGCCACCTACACGCCCGTGTGTTATGGTCAAGTAAAATTAGGCTAGCTACTGACTTGTTCACACGGCTACCAGGCACGCCCATGTGCCATGGCCGTGTATGCAAAACAGACCATTCACAAAGCCAAAATGCCACCCACACTTGGGTCAACCCTACAAGAAATATACCAATTCATTTCATGCACAATTGACATCCAAAAACATGTCAAATTAATCAACAAATCTTTACATCCAATCTCATTTCCAATCATGCCAATTTGCACAACTAATACACATATACATTCAAGCATGATTCACCTACATTTACCATTCATATACTCATTCCTTTGCTCAAACATATATACTCATAATGTATTCATATGCTTACCATAGCCTCGACCATTTTATTAGCTATCAAACCATACCAAATCATGCATCATATAACATATTCACTCATGCCTATTACCAACATTTATCTAGCCACATCTCATGGCTATTTTTACACATTTTCAAACATAATCCAAAATGACTAGCCTATACATGCCACATTTAACTATATACACGTTTCTAAAGTACCAAAATGAGTTTGAGTAGTGTGATGACAATCCTCGATGGTCCCCGAGCCTTCAGTAGCTTTGACGATCTATAAAACAGAGCAACACACACAGAGTAAGCTTTCAAAAGCTTAATAAGCCATATACAAATAAACTTAGCATAAAATGCACATAACCATATTGATACAATAACAATACTGGTTCTTATAGCAAATTCATCACATATATTCTTTGGCTCATTTGCTTGGCCATATCTTACCATATTCTTCAACTCAAATATCACATGTACACATATCTCATTCAAGCATATATTCACAGATTATCTCATCATTTCAAATACACATATTTATCTTAGTAAGCTCATATAGACACTTACCTTTCATACACACATAGTGTACTTATCAAATGTACCTGAAACGGATATACAAATCACATAGTCGTTCGTATCTCAGACTTGCCCGTTGAACCATTCAAAACTAAATAGGATACTCAGAGTGCTCGAATTAGTAGTACAATGCCAACGTCCCAGACGTGGTCTTACATGTAATTAGATATCGGTGCCACTGTCCCAGTCAGTGTCTTACACGAATCAATACGATGCCAATGTCCCGGACATGGTCTTACACGTAAATCTCATATCGATGCCATCGTTCCAGAAGTGGTTTTACAGGAAATCTCAAATCAATGCCAACGTCCCAGACGTGGTCTTACATGATATCACACAACAGACACCTATGTCATGACATATACTATCCTATCTATACCTAGGTTCAAACGGGACTTCTCGAGCATTATCAACTTGTCGACTTTTTCTTAACTTGTATTTCATGTACATTCCATCACTATGGATATTCATAACAATTCAAATTCCATTTGTACACAAATAGTTCAATGCAAATACATTTATTTGATTTAACGGAAATGGATACGACTACTTGATTACTTTTGATTTCCCCCGACCTAAGTCTGTTTTCTTCAGTTCTTGATCTATACATATTCAAATATAACTCATTTATTCACTTATTCATCCAATTCAATCCAAATACACATATTTAGGACTTTTTGTAACTTAGCCTTCACATTTTGCACATCTTATCAATTTAGTCCATTTTTCTCAAAATATCAAATATACAAAATTTGTTCACACACATGCATAGCCAAAATTCTCTAGGGGCCATATAAGTCCATATTTTTCATCAAATTTACAATTTAGTCCCCCAAAATATTATTTACTCAATTTAGCCCTAATTAGCTAAATTCACCAAAAATTCAAGAACAAAACATGTTCATTAAACACATATCTTTCATTTAATACCAATACTCATCACAAAGCTCCCCATTTCATCAATGGCACATCTCATTAACATCATCAATTCTTTAAATTACAACATGGGCTTGATAGTAGACTAAGCAACAATCTCAAAAACATAAAAATCATCAAAAACCAAAGTCAAAACATACCTTAATCAAAGCTTGCAAGTGCCGAATGTGTGAAAGCTTTTTAAACCCTTATTTTCTTTTGATTTTCGGCAAGAAGATGATGACCTTAGCTAAATTCATACTTTGTTTTTATCATAAAACATTTTAATACATAAATGACATAATTAACCTTTTATAAAAATAAAACAAAATATATATTCATAAGGTCATTAAAGACCATTGCCGTCCACTCACTCATCTTATGGCCAATTTGCCATATAAATCCTCCACATTTAATAAACCACACCAAATAGATCATTAATCAAATAGAATGCTACTTTTACTACTTATGCGATTTAATCCTTTTACTCAAATTAAGCACTCAAACGGACAAATTAACTCACAGAAATTTCACACATATCAAAAGCATGAAAAATAATATTAAAATATTTTACTGACTCAGATTTGTGGCCCCGAAACCACTATTCCGACTAGGGTCTAAACCGGACTATTACAATTCGGGACTAAATCGGTAACATATAATCAATTTGAGAAAAATTAGAAAATTTTTCGAATAAGGGTCACACGCCTGTGTGAACAGATCGTGTGCCTCACACGGCTAATAGACACGCCCGTGTCTTAGGCCGTGTGGAAACAGGGCATACATAATGACTTGCATCACACGGCCGAAGACACGCCCGTGTGCAAGGCCGTGTGAAAACTGGAGAGTATACTGACTTAGGTCACACAACCAACCACACGCCCGTGTGTCTAGCTCGTGTGTTCTTTAAAATAGTCACACACGCCCATGTCCTAGGCCGTGCCAAAACTGTAGGGTATACTAACTTATGCAACACAGCCAAGTCACGCGCCCGTGTGCTAGGCCATTGCCATTTAGGGGGTATACTGGCTTGTACCACATAGCTGGTCAAACGCCTGTGTGTGAGGCCGTGTGGAGCATACTGACTTCAATTTAATTAAAACATTCAAGGACACACGATTGTGTAATGTGATCATGTATCACACATGACTGAAACAGACGCTGGTGTCCCTGCCCGTGTAGACAAAAATAGGCTGTTTGCAAAGCCATTTTGCCACCTTAATTTCACAAGCATACACAAACATAAATGACAATATTTTTACAATTCAATAGGCAGCCATTCCATAACATTTCATACACATAATATACCAATTCAAGTTTGTACTCGGTCGTGTCTGAAAGTCTTAATATTTATAAAAAGAATGATCGAGCCTAAAAACTAACTATCACCACGATTAAGGTAAGCGCGCCTATCGAACAGTAGTATAGCTTAGTGGCAAAACCGGAATGTCGAACCCAATGGAACCAAAAGTACTAGTACTAACTAAAATAAAGAGGATTGATGTCTATATAACTAATTACTAAACTAAGGATGCTAAGACATAGAGAATGAATTGGGGAAAATACTTATTCAGAAAACCAATTGATTAAGACAATACCCGAGGAAGAATCCACCTAGACTTCACTTGTTATTTAACTCTGAACCAAACGATTTATTCACTTGACTTGATCCATAGGATTCCCTAATTTATATTAATACCTCTTTCGAGGCTGCAAACGTCTAACCCTAGGTTGATTAATTGAAATCCTTTTCTAATTAAAACCTCTAGTTTGCATTAATTCGATCTATAGACTCCCATATTAGGTTTGACCCTAATTCGGTAGATTTTCTTCTTCCTATTTCTAGGAGTGTAATCAACTCAGCTTAACTATGCTAGACCTGCTCTTAAACATGGACTTTTACTCCTCTGAATAAGCACATCAATACTTGAATCAATATCCTAAAATATTAAAGCAAGAATTAAGAACAAATCAAGTATTTATCATACAGTTCAGAAAAACAATAACAAGATCCATCTTAGGTTTCATCCTCCTCAGGTATTTTAGGGGTTTAGTTCATAATTATAAAAGAATACATCTCAGAAGAAATTAAATAGCAAACCATAAAGGAAACCCTAAAACCCCCTGAAGGAAATTGAAGGGAAATCCTCAGTCTTGAGTGTGGTTCCTGCTTCTGAGATGGATCAACTTGCTTTCTTGGAGTAATTCCCTGTATTCAGCACTCTCTGGCTTTACTCTTGTCAAAAGAACCCTGACAGAAGCCTTCCGTCGAACTTCTGTCGACCTCTGTCCAACTCTCCCTTTTAGGTTACACTTAGGGTGTTTATATAGGCTTTCGAAATGTCTTTCTTTACCTCTAAGTATCCTTTTCCGAGTGGAATTAAAACAGGTCACGGCAGGGACACGCCTGTGTGGTACGCTCGTGTGAATCGAGCCTAAGGCCGTGTTCGAGTATGCTAAAGTAGCACGACCGTGTGGCGAGCTCCAGGCCATGTGGATTTCTTACTTTGGCCCATTTTCTCCCTTTTTGGCCCGTTTCTCGTTCTTTTCATCCTCCTATGCTCTCCTAAATATAAAACATGAAATTAAAGGATTAGGAGCATCAAATTCCACAATTCAAGGGATAAATTACCCAAAAGTATGCCAAATGTGGGATTAAAATATGTATACATTACGATTTATCAAATACCCCCACACTTAAGCATTTGCTTGTCCTCAAGCAAAATTCTCAACTTACAATTAGAAATAGCTTCCCTTGATTCATAATTCTCATCAACAATGTCTTATCATAATTCATAGATAATTTATACATGGATAATTTAACTCAAAGAGTCCTAAAGATTCAAACAGTCTAAGTCACAAATTTTTGTAGCATGAATACATAGGTGTTTCCTCTTATCTAAATAATCACTTTTGATTCAAAACCAACAAGGATTGACATCCTCACTAAGGATTCATTCAAATCACTCAAAGTGTTTAAAGTTCAAGAAAAGCACTCATAAGTCAAACATGAAAAGTTAATCCCATATCCACCACTATAAAATGAGATGATACACAAATCAAAAGGTCTTTAAAAGGGTTGTAACAGGGCTCAGGTTAAAGGTGTGGATAGAGGCTGAATTAGAGGGTTAGAATCGAGATTGAATTGATAATTTACCTAACTAGAAAAATGAACTAATCCTGAATAATTACATCAATTGAAAACTTGTAACACTAATAACACGAGCTTCTTTTCAGAATGTGGAATTAATTGTTTAAGCTCAAACAACATAGAACTAATAATGAATAACTTTCTGACATTTTTTATAGAACAAGTATTTACAATAATAAGAAAGAACTTTAACAACTAAAATATAGAACATAGTTAGGCAACTGCTCAAAATCAAATCTCGACAAAAAGGGAGTCAAGAAAATGGGACGAACAAGTTAATAACGGGGTTTCGGGTTAATATTAGCGGTAAATCAAGAAACGGTTGATTAGGCTCAAAAAGGGGTTCACTAGGGGTTAATTACGACAGTAGGCTTTTTATGGAGTAAATGGGTTAAATCCTAAGTGCCTTTATCATCTCTATATATCAAATCAAAGGTGTGGTCTCGACATGTATAATCGAATCAAGTTCTAGAATCACAGATCATTATTGACTCACTCAAAGAAACAATAAAAGTGAGCACGAAAGAATGTATGCTCTAAAGGCTCAAAATCTCACAAAAATTATGGTTTTTGATGTCAACCTAGCTAATTTCAAACTTCAAAGTAATATTTAAATTTAGGTCAACAACCTAGCAAATTTTTAGTTTTTAAAATAGACTTATCATGCTTGATTCTCTAACGTCTTAAAGAGTAAATCATCAATGTACAATTATCTATGACTTAATCCAAGACATATCAATGAAAATCATAAGTCAATAGAAGTTTCATTCTAATAGTGAAATTACTTAAGAACAAGGCATAATTCCAGGATTTTCAAATAAAACTATAGTTAACCCCCCCACACTTAAGATGTACATTGCCCTCAATGTACAAAGATAGATAAAATGACATTATAGTGAGAAAATCAAAAGATAGGGACAGAAGTGAAACTTCCTAAAGTTTGGATGGAGTCAAAGAAAAGAAACAAGGGAAATTTGGGCCGAGTTGGAGGATGATGCTCCGATGGTGTGGTCATTTGTTAGCAGCCCGTTGAACCTAAATTAAGAAAA
The DNA here is from genome assembly GCA_005393395.2 of Gossypium australe. Classification (NCBI taxonomy): domain Eukaryota; kingdom Viridiplantae; phylum Streptophyta; class Magnoliopsida; order Malvales; family Malvaceae; genus Gossypium; species Gossypium australe. The sequence goes on along the minus strand of CM016621.1, from coordinate 91,849,115 downwards.
TCAAAATATAATCATATAAATTAAAGATAAGAGAGATAAAAGAAAAGAATGAAAAGAAAAAGAAAAACTAAATGGACTCAAAAGTCCCTACGCGCGTGTGCCATGGGCGTGTTAGGTCACACAGCCATATCGCACGGCCGTGTTGGGCTTCGTTTGTTTCTTCTACGCCCCTGTAGTAATCACCACACCCATGTTGATAATCAGTGTCGACCACGACTGTATCGCACGGTCTTGGCATTTTGACGCCGCCCGTGGTTCGGAGATTTTTCGTCCTTGGTTCGTACGATCGCTGCCACGCTGGTGTGTAAATCTGGGGTGTCCACACGGCCACTGCCACGCTCGTGTGCAAGGCCGTGTGGTAGGAAACCTGCACTTCATTAATTTGGTTAGTTTGTAGTTAGGTGCTAAAAGGAAAAATAAAAATAAGAATATGAAAATTAATGGGGTTAGTGTTCGGGTTGCCTCCCGAGAAACGCTTGTTTAAAGTCTTAAGCTAGACTTACCTCTCATTCGCGTATTCATGGTGGTTTGAGGAGTTGAAACTCCTCTCACTGCCATCAGTCCTATGATTCTTATATAGTTCGAGTCGAGTAGTGTTTACCTTAAAAGTGCCAAACTTGGGATTAGTTACCTCGATTGTTCCATATGGGAAGATATTCAGCACTTCAAAAGGAATCTCTTCGTTTGTATTCAAGTTTGAAGGGGAGATTCGAGGGTCTGTCTTATCCAACAATACCTGATCCTCTATCTGAAATTGGTTTGGCTCATGGAGTGGTTTTGGTTCAGCTTCGTGTGTTCCTAGTTTCTCCTTGAAATGTGTCTTCCACTCTTCTAGTTCATCGATCTGAAGTTGTCGTTCCTCGTGAGTTATTTCTTTGTAGGCACGAGGTCTAGGATATGGCTTAGTTGTGTAATTTCGCGGTGTTTCCTGTAAATAAGGCTGAACCAAATGGTCATTAGTAGAGTTGATGTTTTCACCCTTATTACTCGATATCTTAGCAGAGTCAAGCGCCTGAAGAGTGATCGTTTCATCACCTACACGAAGTATGAGTTCGCTTGTACCAACATCAATTTTAGTTTTAGCAGTTGCTAAAAAGGGTCTTCCTAAAATCAAAGGAATATTATTGTCCTTATCTATGTCTAAAACGACAAAGTCTACTGGGAATATGAATTTGTCAATTTTTACTAGAACATCTTCGATTATACCCCTAGGAATTCTAATAGTTTTATTAGCTAATTGAATGCTTATCCTAGTTTGTTTAGGTTTCCCTAGACCTAGCTGTTTAAACATTTTATAAGGCATAACATTAATGCTTGACCCTAAATTAGCTAAAGCATTATCAACAGATAAACTACCAATTAAACATGAAATTGTAAAACTCCCTGGATCTTTTAACTTTCGTGGTAGTTTATTTTGTAGAATTGCTACGCACATTCCTTTTCATTCCACATGTGATTCCTCATCTAACTTCTGTTTGTTTGTCAAAAGCTCTTTTAAAAATTTCCTTGAATCTGGCATCTGCGAAAGAGCTTCAAGAAACGGTAAGTTAATATGTAATTTTTTTAAAAGTTTAAGAAATTTATTGAATTGTTCATCTGTGTAGTCTTTCTTCAGTGCATTGGGGTATGACACACGAGGTTGGTACTCTTTAATTACCGGTTTTGGCTTATCATGACTTACTTCAACCTTACCTTCTTCTACCACATTCTCTTGGCTTACTTTGGGTTCATCTAACCCTTCGCTATCGTAAGCTATTATGGCTTGAAGTTACTCCTTTGGGTTAGTTTCAGTGTTGCTTGGCAAGCTGCCTTGTGGTCGTACTAAAATTAGCTTAGCAAGCTGACCTAATTGGTTCTCGATCCCTTGGATCAATGCTTGTTGACTTTTAAGTGTTGTTTCAGTGTTTTGGAAATGAGTTTCTGACACCGCGATGAATTTTGTTAGCATCTCCTCAAGGTTCGGCTTTTTTTCTTGTGGGTAGGGTTGCTATTGAAAGCTTGGGAGGGGTTGTTGTCTCTGATTTCCTTAGCCACCCCATGAGAAATTGGGGTGGTTCTTCTAACCTGGATTATAAGTATTACTATACGTGTTATTTTGAGGTCTAGAATTATTACCTATATAGTGAACTTTTTCGTTTTCAGTGCTCGGGTTGTAAGGTGGGTATTCCGTATTGCTCATTCCTCCATTCATATCGCACTGCATAACTGGATGTACCTGCGAAGAACCACACAAACCATCAATCTTTTTATTCAAAAGCTCTACCTGGTTTGATAGCATAGTGACTGCGTCGAGGTTGAAAATACTGGCAGCTTTTGTCGGCTTTGTTCTCATGACTTGCCACTGATAGTTATTTAGTGACATCTCTTCAATAAATTTGTAAGCCACTTCAGGGGTCTTGTTGTTCAGTGTTCCACCGGCGATTGCGTCAATAAGCTGCCTTGTTGAGGGGTTCACACCGTTATAGAAGGTTTGAACCTGTAGCCACAAGGGTAATCCATGGTGAGGGCACCTTCTCAATAGATCCTTGTATCTCTCCCATGTATCGTAAAGTGTCTCTAAATCCATCTGCACAAAAGAAGAGATATCATTCCTCAACTTGGCCGTTTTAGCCGGCGGAAAATATTTTAATAAGAACTTCTCGGTATTTGATCCCATGTAGTGATTGATCCTTGTGGAAGAGAATTCAACCACTGTCTGGCTTTGTTTCTCAATGAGAAAGGAAACAATCGAAGGCGAATGACATCATCAGAAACGCCATTAGTTTTAAATGTATCGCATAATTCCAAAAAGTTTGCTAAGTGCGTGTTAGGATCCTTATCCTACAAACCATCAATCTGAACAAACTTTTGTATCATCTGTATAGTGTTAGGTTTTAGTTCAAAATTTTTTGCAGTAATAGTAGGTCTAACAATACTTGATTCAGTACCGATTAAATTAGGCTTAGCATAATCATTCATTGTACGCGGAACAGGATTTTGATTCACCAGATCTGTCGCGACCACAGGAGGTAGCGGATTGTTTTGGGGATCAGCCATCTCATCGGTATTATTGGTGTCGTCCTCTTGCTCTTCTTCTGTGTATTGCAAGCTTTGCCTTATTTCTCTGCGGTGTCTGCGAATGGTGCCTTCTATATCACTGTCAAAAATCAAGGGTCCTGACAGGTTCCTTCTAGTCATAAACTAGAAAAACCTATCAGAAGCAAAATAAAAGAAAGATCAGAAAACAGAAATTGAAAATTAGAAAGACATAAATAAATAAAAGAAAAATGGCAAAAGTAATAAAAATTGAGCGTTCCTAATATTTCAGTTCCCCGACAACGGCGCAAAAAACTTGATCGTGCCTGAAAGTCCTAATATTTATAAAAAGATTGATCGAGCCTAAAAACTAACTATCACCTCGATTAAGGCAAGCGCACCTATCGAACAGTAGTATAGCTTAGTGGCAAGACCGGAATGTCGAACCCAAGGGAACCAAAAGTACTAGTACTAACTTTCTTTTTTATTATCTAGCCTAAAATAAAGAGGATTGATGTCTATATAACTAATTACTACACTAAGGATGCTAAGACACAGAGAATGAATTGGGAAAAATACTTTTGAGAAAACCAATTGATTAAGACAAAACCCGAGGAAGAATCCACCTTGACTTCACTTGTTATTTAACTCTGAACTAGACGATTTATTCACTTGACTTGATCCGTAGGATTCCCTAATTTATATTAATACCTCTTTCGAGGCTACTAATGTCTAACCATAGGTTGATTAATTGAAATCTCTTTCTAATTAAAGCCCCTAGTGTTGCATTAATTTGATCTATGAACTCCCATATTAGGTTTGACCCTAATCTGACATATTTTCGTCGTCCTATTTCTAGGAGTGCGATCAAATCAGCTTAACTATGCTAGATCTACTCTTAAACAGAGACTTTTGCTCCTCTAAATAAGCACATCAATACTTGAATCAATATCCTAAAATATTAAAGAAAGAATTAAGAACACATAATTAAGAACAAATCAAGTATTTATCATACAGTTTAGAAAAACAATAACGAGATCCGTCTTAGGTTTCATCCCCCTCAGGTATTTTAGGGGTTTAGTTCATAATTATAAAAGAATACATCTCAGAAGAAATTAAACAGAAAAACATAAAGAAAACCCTAAAACCCCCTGAAGGAAATTAAAGGCAAGATCCTCATTCTTGAGTGTGGTTCCTACTTCTGAGATGGATCAACTGGCTTTCTTGGAGTAATTCCCTATATTCAGCCCTCTCTGGCTTTGCTCCTGTCAAAAGAACCCTGACAGAGGCCTTCCGTCGAACTTCTGTTGACCTCTGTCCAACTCTCCCTTTTAGGTTACACTTAGGGTGTTTATATAGGCTTTCGAAATGTCTTTCTTTGCCTATAAGTATCGTTTTCCGAGTGGAATTAAAAAAGGTCACGGTAGGGACATGCCCGTGTGGCACGCCCGTGTGAATCGAGCCCAGGGCCGTGTTCGAGTCTGCTAAAGTGGCACGACCTTGTGGCGAACTCCAGGCCGTGTGGATTTCTTACCTCGACCAAAACGGTAACCCTAGTGACATGTCACTCGTACCCTACGAATTCATATTGTTCAAATGGGGCTCGGTAACCAATAGATTATTTTGATAAGGCATTCATATTTGAAGTATATCAATTATTCAATCACATACATTCATTTCAAATATTTACCAATATATAAAAGTTTGATTTTAATTATACGAACTTACATCGTATCCCTCGGATGGAAATTATCGTCTACTCGCCAACCTTTCTCTTTCCTCGATCTAGTTCTGGTATTTGCTTATCTTGATCTATAATATGTCAAATTTAACCCATACAATAGTAATTCAATTCAATTAAGCCCATATTTCCTAATTTTGGAAAATTACACATTTGCCCCTAATGTTTTACATTTTTCACAATTTAGTCCTTAAGCTGGTAAAAATGAAATTCAATCAATTTTCATGAAACCCAAGCTTAGCTGAATTTATTATACAATACTAGTAGCCCATATTTTTATTTTATTCACACTTTTAATCACAACATTTCACATTTTCTCAATTTAATCCCTTTTTGACATTTTTGTCAAAAATCACTTTACAAAATTAGTTTACTATTAACAAATATTCAAAATTCATCATCAAACATCAAATAACTCAAATATTCAACAATGAAACTTCACAAAATCATGAACAACTTCAACAATTAACGCATGGGCTAGCTAGAATTGTAACACCCCTTAATAGTGTTCGAAGCCGGAACCGAATACGAGGCATTACCTAACTTAACTTGCTTAAACATGACACATCGAGCTATAAATTTTCACTGCAGCTCAAAAAATTTCCATTTAAACTCATATCTTGCTCATTCTGGGCCTACGAGGCCCTAAACATACTTCCGGGAGATTTCGAAATTAAACCAAGAACTTTTACGCTTTTAGAAAATTTTTGTCCAAACAGGGGCCACACGCCTGTGTTGTTCAAGGGATACGGCTATATGCCCTTGAGACATGCCCGTGTTCTTCACCTGTGGTCGACACTGACTTATTTCACACGGCCTCGACACACCCGTGTCTTAGCCCTTGTGCCAAAACCTTAGCATTCTGTTTATGACGCCATCACCTCACTAAGGTCACACAGTCGGGTGTCGAATTAAATTCCTAACTTTAGGTGCAGGCTTCACACGACCTGGGCACACGCCCATGTCTAAGGCCGTGCCTCTCACACGGCCATGTCTTTGCCCGTGTGTTTACTACTAAGCATACTGACTTGTAAACCTAGCTCATATGGGGACACACGGCCGATCAACACGCCCATGGGGCTGACCTGTATCGCACACGGCCTAGACACACGCCCGTGTGTCTACCTGTGTGGACATTAAAAAGCTTATATTCCAAGCCTAATGCCACCCTTCATAGTAACCATACTTATACCAACTCAAATCAAGCATCCACACAAGCATAAACTTCATGATTCATCATTAATGAATATATATATATATATATATATAAATATATATAAGAACTAGTCAAGAATTGGCCCAACTTTAAAGACCATTTACAAAATGAAGTGAAACAACCATAGTAGCCAACACATTTGGCTTGCAAAGATGACATGACCAAAACATTCAAGTCCTATACATGCCATGCTCAAAATAAATCTAATTTTGAAATACCAAAAAGTGGTCGATAGTGTGATCTCCAACTCCGACGTTCGTGAATTCTCGAGCTAACTTGACAATACTACAAGGAAAAAGGCAATGAAAGGGGTAAGCATAAAGCTTAGTAAGTTTGCATGGAAATAAATAGCAACAATAAGCTCATGAAAATGCCAATCCATGGTATTAAATAACCACACACAAGGTCATAGGCCCCTTGCCATACTTACTCATACTTTCCCTTATCTAGCACACACCATGCCACATATCATAAATGTTCTTCGTGAATTACTCACGGGTACCTGTGTTAACTCAATCACATAGCTTTAGTACAAGTCTCATTTCTATTTCTAAGCTGATCTATTTATCCCACTAAATCACTAGGGATACTCAAAGATGCATATTCATTATCGTTAGCATAAAAGCGAAGCCAATCCACATCTCGGACGTGGTCTCACATGGATCATCTCTGAATATCGATGCCATATCCTGGATATGGTCTTATACAAAACCTTACATCAATATCGATGCCATATCCCGGATATGGTCTTATACGATTTTTCATATTCAATGTCGAAGCTATATCCCAGATATGGTCTTATATGGGATCTCAGTTCGGTGCCGAGGCCATGTCCCCGACATGGTCTTATACAGGACCTCTTCATCTCATGTCTTAATGACAGTGTTTGCACATTCATTATAGTCCAACTAGGACTTCAATATCTCAACTTACTCATTAAATGTCAAATACTCAATTTAGTAGAATATCATGTATCATCATAATATCAAACATTCTCAAACATGATGGTGTAATTGTTGAATTTATCACATACAAACTTACCTCGTTTTCAAAATAGGCTAGATTGTGGGTCTAGTATTTTGTTCTTTCCCCATTCGAGGTTGATTCTTGGTTCTTCTTGCTTTGGATGAGGATAAGTTGCTGAAATTTTAAAGCTTTCAAAACTCCCCTCTAAGCTGGTACTTTCGATGGTGAAAGTGGTGAAGAAAAGATGATATCACTATTTTCTTTATTTTATGCTTAAAAAGCAATTTAGTTACCAATTTCTACCTAACCAATTGACCCATTTAATAATCTTGACCCTATGGTCGGCCATCCCTTTTTCAATGGCTTATTTTCACATTAGGGACCTCTATTTTAATATCTCTTAGCCATTAAACACCCCTAGCTTGTAAAATAGAACTTTCGCACTTTATGCGATTTAGTCCTTTTTCGCAATTAAGCCTTCAATCGCTAAATTTAAAGCACCAAAATTCTCATGCATCCTTATAAACATGCTATAACACATAAAATAATATCAAAATAAATTTCTTCAACCTCGGATTAGTGGTCCCGAAACCACTGTTCTGATTTGTAACAGCCCAATTTTGGGGCTAGTCAGAACAGTGGTCTCGAGACCACTAATCTGAGGTTGAGGAAATTTATTTTATGTGTTATGGTATTACTATATGGCTATATGGAAATTTTGGTGCTTTAATTTTAGCAATAGTATGCTTAATTGTGAAAAAAAAAGGGCTAAATCGCATAAAGTGCGAAAGTTCTATTTTGCAAGGTAGAGGTGTCGAATAGATATAGAATATTAAATTGAAGGTCCTTAAAGTGAAATTAGGCCATTAGGAGGGCATGGCTAGCCATAGGAATGAAGGGGGACAATAGCATTAAATGTTGGTCAAATTTGGTGACATTAGGTGATAAAAGATGAATAAAAAAATGCTAAAAAGGAAAGATATCATCTTTCACTATTCACCCTCCTTCTTCCACCAAAAATTGAAGAGAAAAATAGAGTTTTTGGAGTTCAAACTTTCAGCTAAGCTATCTCTTTGCAAGTAAGTGATTTTGGTGGTTTTATTTGTAATTTTTGTACTTTTGGAGTCCCCAAAGCTTGAGCTAGCTAATGAGGGGACTAATTTGAGATATGGTTGAAAGTCTAAGGACTTATAATGAAAGTAGTTATGTTGTTAGTTGAATTTTTATGGAAGGAAGTGAATGTTGGGGAGATGAGAAACAACTTTTGTGAAAGGTGTTGTCATGAAAACACCTAAATGAGACTAAGTTGTAAATGTTGTAAATTGGTAATAGATGCATTAAATAGTTAGATTTGTGGGTTGTTGTAAAAGGAATAAATGTTTAGCTTGGCTTGTTTGTTAAGAATATGTGATGAAAAATGAATTACGAGCCTAGAGGCAAAATCGTAATTTTGCCAATGTACAAGGGCAAAATGGTCATTTTTGCCCAAGTGTAGAATTTGATGTATTATGATCATAGAATGATCTAAACAAATTGAATTTCATTGTTATAGACCAAGAAGATCGTGGAATCAACCTTGACCGTGGAAAAGGCAAGGTGACGGACTAAGTCGTTGGTTAACAGTTTTTGCACCGAGGTAAGTTTATGTGTAAGCAATGTATATTTTTGTAAACATTATGTTGCTAATTAGTGTATGACATGATTGAGAACATATGTGGTTCTAGTGGATTGAATGTGATAGTCATTGAATATTTATTGTATGAATGACGAAATAACCATATGAATGTGTAATGACGACATTTCACGATGGGCTATGTGCGATACCATCGTCTATTAATCTTTTGGTGGGCTTGTGTGATACCACCATATCTAATCTTTTGGTGGGTTGTGTGCGATACCACCGTGACTAACCTTTTGGTGGGCTAAGTGCGAAATCGCCGAGTAATTTGATTATGAGTAATGGATTTAGATATAGCGATGTGTTGTATTATGTGACCTTGTGATGCTAAGTGCAGGGGAACCGTTAATGAAATTATACATTATGCTTGGGATGTGGTTGGAATGTGTGAATGAAAGAAAGGAGTAAGCATGATCATGAATGTAGATTGTTTCTTGCTTAGCATATAATGTTATAAAATTGTTTAATACATGCTAAAATGCTTATATTGTTTATACGTAAACTTACTAAGCTTAAAGCTTACACCCCTCTCTTTCCCTTGTTTTATAGAGCTTAAGAGCCGAGCCGGGATACACCGATAACCAGGAGACCGCCCACACTATCTGCTCACTTGGGTATAATTAGACTCAGTGATTTTGTGTATGGCATGTATAGGGGGCTAGACTAGTTAGATTATTTTATCATTTTGGCCAAAGGTGTATTGGCTCTTGTTAAGACATTTCTTTTGTAAATTGCCTTGAATGATGGCTCATTTTACTATTTATAAAATTTCAAAGTTATCTATGAGATGTTTATTAGTATGTTGAATGGATTCATGTAGTGTAAGCTATAGGAGTGTAAGGAGCTTGGCAAACAGCCTTGTTCTTGTCCACATGGGTAGGCACACGGGCATGTGTCTAGACCATGTGTGACACACGGTCAGCCCACAGGCGTGTAACCTGGCCGTGTGCCCCCTCCATGTTAGCATTTTAAGTCAGAATAGACAATGGATTACCTACACGGGCGTGTCCAGACTGTGTAAATTTAGTCAGTGTTGCCCACAGGTGTCGAACACGGGCGTGTGACTAGGCTTTGAAACCGTGTGTGTGAAATCAGTATTCACCACGGTTGTGGAGCATGGGCGTGTAAGTGTGTACACAAGGGTGTGTCTTGTTTTACACGGGCGTGTGATCTCTGTATAGAAGAGAAAATTTGTAGAGGTTGAAAAAGTTTCGATATAGTCCCGAGAGTCTTCGTGTAATAGTGAGGTTTTGTAAGTCAAGAATGAGGTTGTTAAGACGACTAGAGAGAGTAGTTATGATGGGTCTAAGTGGCGATCACGAGATTCTTAAGGTAACGCTTCGGGTCCGATTCTAGCGTAGAACCCGGGTAAGGGGTGTTACATTTAGTGGTATCAAAGCTATGATTTAGTCGGTTCTAGGACTACCGTAGCGTATGTAGGAGTCTAGCTATACATGCCATAAGCGTATAATGATAATGTGGTGACTTCTGATGCTTTAATTTTTTTTAATGTAGTATATGGATCCCAATCAGTTGGCTACTGATGGTGCAGCTAGTAATGCGCCGGCTCCGCGCAAGGGACCGCGCCTGTGCAGAGTGATCCCGAGACTATGGGTCAAGGAGAAGAGGCTAGGGAAGCCTTTCTCCAAATGATGAGTAACTGGTACACTGAGTATGTACGAGCAAACCCCAATGCTCAACCTCCTCCACCTCCTTTTATACCTCAGCCAGTTCCTGTGGCTCCCTAAGGTATAGAAATGGCGAGGACAACTAAGCCCCCGGTAGACAAAATCTGGAAGCAAGCTGAGAATTTTCGAGCTAATATAGATGATGAACCTGAACTAGCAGAGTTCTGGCTGGAGAACTCAATGAGGGTTTTTGATGAACTCTCATGTACACCTGAGGAGAGCTTAAAATGTGCGGTGTCTTTGCTAAGGGACTCTGCGTACCTTTAGTGGAAAACGTAAATCTCAGTGGTTCCTAAGGAGAGGGTAATGTGGGACTTCTTTTTGGAAGAGTTCCAAAAGAAGTATATAAGTCAGAGGTTTGTAGACCAGAAACGAAAAGAATTCCTTGAGTTGAAGCAAGGAAAAATGGCTGTGGCGGAATATGAGCGTGAATTTGTTCGGCTCAGCAAGTATGCGCAAGAATGTGTATCCACGAAAGCTACCTTATGCAAGAGATTTGAAGATGGGTTGAACGAAGACGTCAGACTTTTAGTTGGGATTTAGAGCTAAAGGAATTTGTGGTATTGGTGGATAGGGCTAGTAAGCTCGAAGAATTGAGTAAGGAAAAGAGGAAAGCCCTTAGTGAGGCTCGGAAGCGAGGAAGAGTCCGATGAGCAAATCATACCAAGCTCAATCGAAGAGGTCCAACGAAGTGAACCCTCGGATGACTACATCTGTCAGGTATTCACAGAGAGAACGAGGCAACACGTATTCGGGTTCAAGAGTCCAGGCCACCTCAATGGCAAGTGTGGGCAATCCAAAGTCCAAACCAGAGTGCCCAAGTTGTGGCAGACATCATACTGGGGAGTGTTAGGGAAACAATTGAAATTGTTACAAATGTGGTTCCCCCGACCATTTCATCCGAAACTTCCCTGAAAGAGATGATAAAGAGAAAAAGCAAGAGCTGAGATCAAGTAATGTATCCTCTAGAGATAGGTCAGAAAAGAACTCGGGAGGTGGGACTAGTGGTAGAGGTGTATCACGAGACTCTACTGTGAGATCAGAGGGTCGGGCACCAGCAAGGACCTATGCTATTCGCGCTCGAGAAGAGGCATCGTCGCCAGATGTAATAACGGGTACTTTTTCTCTTCATGACACCTTTGTTATTGCTTTGATTGACCAGGGGTCGACCCATTCTTATATTTGTATGAGATTGGCATCTATTTTGAATATGACTATTGAGTCTACTAAATTTGTGGTAAATGTGTCCAACCCGTTAGGAAAACATGTGTTAGTGGATAAGGTGTGTAGAAACTGTCCCTTGACAATTATGGGTCATTATTTTCCGGCAAACCTTATGTTGTTGCCGTTTGATGATTTTGATTTGATTCTTGGTATGGATTGGTTGAACACCCATAGTGTTTTAGTGAACTGTTGTAGTAAATTCATTGAATTGAAATGTGAAAATGGGGATGTTATTCGAGTTGAATCAGGTGAGTCAGATAGTTTACCGGTGATGATTTCTTTTATGATGGCTGAGAAATATCTGAGAAAAGGGTACGAATCTTATCTCGCTTTTGTATTAAACACTCAAGAGTCTGAAGTAAAGATTGAAACAGTACCGGTTGTATGTGAGTATCCAGATGTATTTCCGGAAGAGTTGCCCAGATTACCCCCAGTTAGGGAGGTCGAGTTTGGAATTGAGTTAATTCTGGGAACAGCACCCATTTCGGTCGCTCCGTATAGGATTGCCCCGCTAGAGTTGAAAGAACTGAAAGTTCAGTTGCAAGAGTTGACAGATAAGTGTTTTGCAAGACCGAGCTATTCACTGTGGGGTGCCCCAGTACTCTTTGTAAAGAAGAAATGCGGGTCGATGAGATTGTGTATAGACTACAGACAGCTCAACAAAGTAACTATGAAGAACAAGTTACCGAGGATAGATGATCTATTCGATCAACTGAAGGGAGCTACGGTGTTCTCCAGGATAGATCTGAGGTCCGGTTATTACCAGTTGAGGGTTAAGGAACAAGATGTGCCGAAAATAGCATTCAGGACGAGGTATGGCCATTATGAGTTTCTGGTCATGCCGTTCAGTTTAATGAATGCTCCTGCGGTTTTTATGGACTTAATGAACTGTGTCTTCCGACTGTATTTGGACAAGTTTGTGGTTGTCTTTATTGATGACATATTGGTTTACTCTCGAGATGAGAGTGATCATGTGGAGCATCTGAGGATTGTCTTGCAGATTTTAAGAGACAAGCAGCTATATGCTAAATTTAGTAAGAGCGAGTTCTGGCTTCGAGAGGTTGGATTTTTAGGACACATTGTGTCGGGTGAGGGTATTAGTGTTGATCTGGGAAAGGTCTTGGCTATTATGGAGTGGAAACCGTCGAGGAACGTGTTAGAGGTCAGAAGCTTTTTGGGTTTAGTGGGGTACTATAGGCGGTTCGTGAAGGGATTCTCTATGATTGCTACTCCGATGACGAAACTATTACACAATGATGTTAAGTTTGAATGGACTGAAAAATGCCAACGGAGTTTTGAGAGATTGAAAATGTTGTTGACAGAGGCAACGGTTTTGGTACAACCTGAGTCGGGGAAAGAGTTTTTGATCTACAGTGACACTGTAATATCCCAAATTATGGCTTGTGCATTTATGCTTAATTATATGAAATAGCATGTCTTATGTGTCATGAATGTGTTGTGAACATTTTTAGAACCTTGGAAATGTAAGGAAATGTCTTAGAAATATCAAGTTTTGAGCTTAGAAAGAGGAAACTAAAGCAAGGTGGCCTTAAGAGAAATAGTAGTGAGAATATGACACACAAATGGGCTTGGAAATGTGGCAAAGAGGCGCTACTTAAGGGCCTAGTAAGTGACGCCCATATGTGCTAATGGTCCTGAGTTCGAGTCGCGTGTGAGGAAAAATTTTAAGGCTTTTTATTTTGACTGTGACGTCAATAAGAAGGGAGCAGGGGGAAGACACTAAGGCTAATTTTTAGGAGTTTTTATCCCTTTTATTTTGAGAGATAAATGATGGATAAATGGTGGATTATTTCTTTTTATTTTATTAAATCTAGATGAGGTGATAAGAGGAGAAAAATGAGGGATGAGGGAGTATGTGATGGCCGGCCAAGGGGACTCTCTTGGTGTATTTTCGGCCAAGGAAGGCAAGCAAGGCCATTCTTCGTATTTTCTTTTCCTTTCTCTGGAGTCTCTGCCGAATTCTTTTGCTAATATTCTCTTCCTCTCTTCTCTTGTCAAAACCGAAAGTAGAAGTCTCCTAGCCATTGTCGATTTTATTCTATCTAAGCCTCAATACCTCCTCTCTTCTTTTCCTTGTGAATGCCGAATCTCATATGTTGGTGGCCATAGCCGAATAGCTTTGTGGGTGCAAGTAAGAATGTTGCCGATATTAACATTCAAGGTAAGATTGAGTTTCGTTCAATTTCATATCTCTTTCTTTCAAACCGAAATTGAAGGACTAATCCATTAATAATCTTATGGCCAAAACTTTGAAGAGATCATTCGGGAATTTGTAGCTGTCGACTACAAGGAAGGCTATTTCGGGATTTAAGGTAAGTTATAAGGTGATATTCGGCCATAGGCCATTATTATGTGATTTCAAGTTAGAACTAAAATCTAACCTATAGCTATAGGTATTTCGACACCTCCTTGGTCAAGTGTCTAATTCCGGGATTTGTAATCACAAGGTAAGTGGAGATATATATATTCGGCCATATTGATTACCATAGTAGCCGAATCTAACTTTGGACATGTAGGGGCAGTCGACAGTGGTACACAAGGTTTTCGGGATTTCAAAACACAAGGTAAGCACTTATGTACAATCGGCCATAGCCCTACTTTGATATCTAGATCTATTTCTTATTTTTTTAAAAAGCCGAAAACTAACTAGTTCAATGATTAAGCATATAGCCGAATACAAGAATGAACATAGCAAAGTTTCGGGACTTGATTCTTAAGTCAATCGGCAGCAAGGTAGGTTTTAAGTGTACTAATCCTACTGGGATTTGGATTTATAGCCGAATAGGCTTTGTGCTAACATATTAAGGTTGGCCGAATGTAGGGATTTAAGATCTAAGACTTTAGATCGAATTTTCGGGATTTGGATTGGAAGCCTTAAGCGAATCAGGTGTGTACCCCACACTATCTTTTAATAAAATTTATGGCAATACTTAATATGAACATGTTTATGTGAATATGGCTAAGTACCATGTTACGGTACACAATACTAAGGTACATTTTCCTACTCCTACTATGAGTATGAAATGATTTGTTATGCCATGAATGTGAATATGAAAAGAATGTGAAGCAAGGCATTGTACTACATAATATGTATGACATGGGGCATATGGGATATTGTGAAAAGGGGAAGTGAAAGTGGTGACCTAAGACCACGATAAGTGAATGTGGTGACCTAAGACCACGATATCTGAATATGGTGTCTCATGACACGAAATATGTATCTGGTGGCTATGCCACGAATTTTATAAGGGCGATGAGCACGTCGACTGCAGCGACTGCCTTCGATGGTGTGTAGCGGATGGAGGGTTGACTTAGTAGTCCCCACAGTGTGCAGGATGGTACGGGTGATGTGTTGCAGATGGCATATAGGTTTGGGTTCAGGTTGCATCGTTATTCCCTATCTGTTATATGAATGTGTATGTGATATGATAATGTATGCCTGAATTGTTAAATTTTAGTGTTGGTTACATATTGAGTCTGTTTGACTCACCCCGTTGGGGAACATTTTTCAGGTGACGATCAGTAATGGACCGGGTCGGCAGAAGCTTAAAGGTGGCCATGCTCAGCAAGGAAATTTTTATGATTTGGACATTTTTATTTTAAGTAATTTAAATTTATTTCGGGATTGTTTTGATGTAATAAGGCCATAGTGATAAACTGTTTATGCATGCATTTTATTTATTTCACTATGTTATGAAATTTATCAAATTAAAGATCAAATGTTTTATTTAAAACTAAACCCTAAATGATTTAACACTTAAATTCATATGATTTCTAATTAAAGAAGGAATTCGGCAAATTTTCTAACTTAATGTTTTTGAAACTTGACAATGAGATTTCATAAAACTTATATTTCAAAAATAAATTGGTTTTCCAACTTGAGCCCAACCCAAATCGAGTTTTTCCGAAATCACTTAAAGATTTTCAAAAGAACCCATGAATTTGAATTGTCTTTACTCGAGGAACATACCAGATCTGGTCGAGACTAGTGGGCCGGGTTTGGGGTGTTTCAGACACGTCGTTAAATGGTCTCGATTGTGTGTTGATGCAAGAGGGTAAGGTAGTCGTGTTAAAGATTTGGCGACATTACTTATATGGTGAGAAGTGCCGAATCTTCACGGATCATAAGAGTTTGAGGTACTTGATGAATCAAAAGGAGTTAAATTTATGGCAACGACGGTGGCTTGAATTATTGAAGGACTACTAGCTAGTGATTGATTACCATCCGTGGAAGGCAAATGTAGTTGCGGATGCTTTAAGTAGAAAATCCTTGTATGCTTTGAAAGTTATGAACACTAGATTGTCATTGTCTAATGATGGTGCTGTACTGGCCAAGTTGAGAGCTAGACCACTATTTGTTCAACGAATATGTGAGGCTCAAAGGAATGATAGTGAAACTAGCTAAAAGAGCTAAGTGTAAATCAGGAACTAATCCTGAATTCCGGGTGAGTTCAGATGGTTGCTTAATGTTCTATGATAGGATTTGTGTACCCAAAGATGACGAATTGATCCGAGAAATTTTACAAGAAGCATATAGTAGTTACTTGTCGGTACACTCGGGAAGTACAAAAATGTACAATGATCTAAAGAAATTTTATTGGTGGACGGGAATGAAGAGAGATATCTCGGAGTATGTAACAAGATGTCTGATTTGTCAACAAGTGAAAGCTGAGCATCAAGTGCCTTCGAGATTACTTCAACCAGTGATGGTTCCCGAGTGGAAGTGGGACCGGATCACCATGGGCTTCGTGACAGGGTTGCCTTCGACTCCGAAAAAGAAAGATGTTGTGTGGGTTGTTGTTCATAGGTTAATGAAGTCAGCTTACTTTATACCAGTGCGTGTTGATTATTCGCTAGATAAGTTAGCCGAATTGTATATTGCGAAAGTGGTAAGATTGCATGGAGTGCCTATATCCATTATCTCGGATAGAGACCCAAGGTTTACTTCGAGGTTTTCGAAGAAGTTACAAGAGGCCTTAGGTACAAGGTTGAATTTTAGTACTGCATTCCATCCTCAAACTGACGGATAGTCTGAGAGGGTGATCCAAGTTCTTGAGGATATGCTCCGATGCTACGTATTAGAGTTCGAAGGTAGTTGGGAAAGATACCTACCCTTGGTCGAATTCGCTTGCAACAATAGTTATCAGTCTAGCATATGGATGGCACCGTATGAAGCCTTATATGGTCGTAAGTGCTGGACTCCCTTGTATTGGACCGAGCTGAGCGAGAAGCAAATTCATAAAGTTGATTTAGTTAAAGAGACTGAGGAGAAAGTGAAAGTGATCTGGGATAGTCTGAAGACTGCTTCAGATCGACAAAAGTCATACGCGGATTTGAAAAGAAAAGAACAAAGTATTTTTGAAAGTGTCCCGTGGAAGAAAATGTTGAGATTTGGTCGAAAGGGTAAATTCATTCGAGATTCATAGGGCCGTATGAGATTACCGAAAGGATTGGGCCGGTGGCACATGATCGCTGAAATCAGAGTTTTAAATTTATAATGAATGAGATCTAACCTGGAAACTAACTCTGACAACGATTAAAGGCAAGTGTACCTAACGAACAGTAGTATGGTTTAGGCAAGACCGGATTGTCGAACCCAAAGGAACTAAAAGTACTAATACTAACTTTCTTTTTATTATTTATCCTAAAATAAAGTGGAGTTTCCTTAATCTAAATTAACGACTACTAAGCTAAAGACATGGAGACAAAAAGAATGAATTGGAAAATAACTTGAAGGAAAACTCAGTTGATCACGACAATACCCTCAGGAAGAATCCACCTAGACTTCACTTGTTATCTAACACTGAACCATACGATTTATTCACTTAGTTTGATCCGTAGGACTCCCTAATGTATATTAAACCCTCTCTCGAGGCGAATAACGTCTAACCCTAGGTTAATTAACGGAAATCCCTTTCTCGAATAATCACCCCCTAGAATAGCAGTAAATCGATCTATGGATTCCCATATTAGGTTTCACCCTAATCCGGTAAAATCTCGTCACCCTATCTTTAGGCATGCGATCAACTCCGCTTAATTACACTAGATCTACTCTTAGGCAGGGTCTACTCCTCCTCCACCTAAGCACATCAAATTTGGATTAAGCACACATAATTAAGAACAAACTAAGTATTTATCATATAATTCAGAAATCAATATCAAGATTAATCTAAGTTTCATCCCCTTCAAGTATCTGAAGGGTTTAGTTCATAACAAATAAATAAAACATCTCAAGAGAAAAGATAAAACAAAACATAAGAAATCCCTAAAACTCCCTAAAGGAATTGAAGGAGAAATCTGCCATCTTGAGTAGAATTCCGGCTTCTTGGGATGGATCAACTAACTAACTTCGAGCGATTCCCACAACTCTGAACTTTTCGACTTGGCCCTTTAGCCTAGCTTGACTGCCCCCTTTAAAGTGGTACTTAGGGGGTTTATATAGGCTCTTGGAATGTGTTTCTTCGCCCCAAAGTATCCAAATCCGAATGAAATTGGTCTTTGCCACGACAGGGACACGGCCATGTCACACGCCCGTGTGACTAGTCTTTGGGCCGTGTTCGGACTTCTTTAATGAGGCACGGCCGTGTGACTCGGGGGTAAGGCCGTGTTCTAGATGCTTGATAAGGCATGGCCGTTTGATCTTTGGGCCAGGCCATGTTGATTTCGTGATATGGCCCATTTACTCTGTTTTGGGCCCTTTTATGCTCTTTTCATCCTCGGGTGCTTTCCTGGGTATAAGACATGAAAAGAAAGGATTAAGAGCACCTTTTTATATGAATCGAGGCTTAAATCATCCAAAAGCATACTAAATGTGGGATTAAAATATGTTACTATTACGGTTTATCAAATACCCCCACACTTAAGCTTTTGCTTGTCCTCAAGCAAAATTCTCAACTTACAATTAAGATAAACTTTCCGTGATTCATAATTCCTATCAACAATGTCCCATCATAATTCATAGATAATTTATACATGGATGATCTAACTCGAAGAGTCCTAAAGATTCAAACAATCAAAGTCATATATTTGCAGCACAAAAATGTAGGTGTCTCCCCTTATCTAAATAATTACCTTTAATTCAAAATCGACAAGGATTGACATCCTCACTAAAGACTCACTCAAACCACTCGAAATGTTTAAGGTTTAAAAAAAAATTAAGCACTCAAAAGTCGAACATGAAAAATTAATCCCATAGGCTTGCATTAAAATCAAATCTACACCACTAAAATATGAGATGATACGCAAATCAAAAGGTCTTGACAGGGTTGTAACGGGGCTTGGGTTAAAGGTGTGGATAAAGGCTGAATTAGAAGGTTAGAATCGAGACTGACTTGACGAATTGCCTAACTAACAAAAATTGAACTAATCTTAATTGATTACATCAATTAAAAACTAATAATACGAGCTTTTTCCTGAAGATGTGGAATTTTAACATGTAAGCTCATTTAATTATAGAACTAATAATGAATATACTTTGATATATATATATATATATTGAAGAACAAACTATTAATATTACATAATAATGAATGAAAGAGCTAGACAACACATCAAATCAAATCTCGATATAAGGGTAGTCAAAAGGAATGGTGATAACAAATACAAAGGGGTTTTGGGTTAATATTAGCTGGAAAGTCAATAAAAAGGGTTGATAGGATCAACGGGGTTCATTAGGGGTTAGTTGTTAAGGTAGGCTATTTAGTGGAGTGAGTGGGTTAAACCCTAGGTGCCTTTATCATTTCGGTATATCATATCATCGGTGTGGTTTCAACATGTATAATCGAGGCAAGTTCTAGAATAACAATTCAAAGCTGATATACTCATAATCAATAAAGTGAGCATGAAAAAGAATATATGCTTTATAAGGCTCAAAATCTCACAAAAATTATGGGTGTTTTGACATCAACCTTGTAAATTTCAAATTTCAAGATAATATTCAGATTCAGTTTAACAACCTAGCAAAGATTTTAATTCTGAAAAATAGACTTATCATGCTTGATTCTCTAATATTCTTCTAATTTAATCATTAATGCACAATTAACATATCAATAAAAATCATAAACCATCAGAAATTTCATCCTAATTAGTAATATGAAAAATTTACTTAAAAACAAGACTAAATTCAGGGATTTGAGAATAATGAAAAAAATTGGCCGGATTTGAGAATAATGCAGAAAGTTAGGCCCTTCTTTAGATAAATATTCACCCCCCACACTTAAGATGTACATTGCCCTCAATGTACAAAGATAGATATAACATTTATGGGATAAATCAAAAGAGAAGGGGAAAAAATACTCCCTGAATTTTGGATAGTGTCCTTGGAGGATGGTAGAGGTCGTGGTGTGTGATGACTCGTGTAGTAGTGAGTTGCTCCTAGTGATGTTTTTTGAAACTGCTAAGTCATCAGTTAGAAATCTCGGAGGCGTAATTAAATAAATGTTAGGAATACTCGAAGGTTAGATGTGGATGATCTCATGATAAAAATTGTCAATGTATGAGAAAAATGTTCAGACTGAAGACAAATTAAAATAACTAGAAAATAAAAGTGAAAACTTGAAATAAAGACAAAAAAACTTCAAAAAAATCTAGATAAAAAGGACTCAGAGGTCCTCATTATCGGCCGGGTCCTGTGGTGGTGCTGGTGATGAGATATGGAGGTGATTGCATATTTGTTAGCGGGTGGCCTCTATCCCATCAAAATGTCTAGTGTTTTCGACGAAATACTGCTCGAACTAGTAGAGGCGTGCAAAGATATTTGCCAATGAGGTTGTTGCATGGGATAGCCGCTGGCTCGAAATCGGTGCCTCATGTGATGGTAGTGGGACATCATCAGTAATGTCCTCGGGCTCCCCCTCGTTTGTGGGTGTCACTAATCTGTATCGAGGAGGGTTAGTCCCTCGACGATGTTTAATCATTCTCATGTGTAGCATCGTTTGGATGCCTTGAGGTACCATATGGCCGATCAGTGTAAGTGAGGAAATCTGAGCCTCGGTGTGGAGGAGGCCAAAGTATCGAGCCAGCCTTGTGATATACGACCCCATTGATAAAATCCCCTTCTTGTGTGGCTCTGTCTGATGTTGAATTGCATAGGCGATGAAGTATGCGAGGCCGAAAACGTGCCCTTCTAACATGCACGATAGGTAGTAGACATCGTGCTTGTTGACCACATTGGTGCTCTCACGTCGACCTGTGATGGTGTGAGCGAGAATTGCGTGAATATACCGTAGAGGTGGGCCAAGGGCTATCGCCTTCGAACGACTGGGGTCGTAGACATTCGTGGTGGGTGCTAGGCTGTGCCAGCAGTTAAGGGGAGTGCAGTGGAGTTGACGGTTTAACTCGAAGAGTGGATTCTCTGCTATGAATTCCTCCGTATAGAGTCCGAGTGTTATGCCGAATTACGGTACGCTTAGTCGACGTGCTGTGCCCCTTAAACGGAATTGGATTATGCTCGGGTCATCATATTGGGCCATCACAGTCTGTAATGTGAAAGTGGTGCAGAACTCGAGTGTGAATTCCAAATACGTGGGCTCGATGATAAGGAAAAATTGCTCCCATGGGTCAGTCGAGATGAGTGCTCGAATATCGTCTGTCAGCCCAACTTGTTCCACTGCATTCCAGTCAATGCACCTACCGGTGCCAAGAGGTCTTTTTTGAAATGCCTGGTATCGTTCTTCCTGGGCTTCCTGAGAGAATTTGAGGAAGTGGTGTCGTATTTTGGAGGAAGCACTGGTTGAAGATGAGTCGGGTCCTTTTCGCTTTTTCGAGCTCTGTGCTGTTGATCGTTTTGGTCGAGATGACGACATTGTACCTGAAATCAGTGATCAAATATAAAGCATGTTCTTTTGATCAAGCCTCAACAATAATATAGCCAGAATATTCCACACTAAATCAAGTAAAATTTGAAGAGTTAGAATCTTAAGTATGTTAATCATCAGAAATTATTTGATAGTAGAGATTATTTTAAACAAAGAAATGTATCAATCTTATCAGTTCTAAAATGCAGGAATTTATTCCTAAATATCAACATGAAATCTAGCAACCAATCCATCGCAATTTTTACTATAGGTATTCATGGGGAATGAATTTTTGAGACAAGTTCCTAAATATAAATCATGCTTAAAACTAAAACTAAACAAATAAAAAAATAAAAATAAAAATAAAGTGACATAAAATTTATCAAGCTTTAAGTCAAGAAATTGAAGTAATGAAGGGAACCAGGGGTTGTGATGGTGTAGATTGATTGAGCACGGGCGGAGCACGACGGTGCTGTGGCGATTTCTGCAGGTGCACGGCTGTGGAGAGGGTGTGGTCTGCTGCAGCACGGCGGTGGTGAGGGCGTGCGGGCAATTTTTGTAAGGTTTTTGGAGAGAAGGGCAATGGGAGGAGTTTTGGGGGGGAGTTGAGGGTGTGGGTGTTGCTGGATTTGGGAGGAAAGAGGCTGAGAAATCTGATTAGGGTTAATGTGAGGGGGGTGAGCGGTTAAATGTGTTTAGATAGGAGTGGGGGCACGGGTAGTTGCCACACCCGTGTGGATTTTTAAATAGCCCGTGCTTTTCACGATTTTAAAATTTGGGCGCGTTCAGGGTTATTGGCATGACCGTGGGTAAATGGGCACGCCCATGTTCATATTCACACGATCATGTAGCATGGGCGTATTTTCCCCGTGTTTGACAAGTCAGTATGTTGGCACGGTGAGGTGACACGGGCGTGTGTAGCCCGTGTGTGGCAAGTCAGTATCTCCACACGGTCATCGGGCACGGCTGTGTTTAGCCCGTGCTTAACAAGTCAGTAACCTCGCATGGGAGGTTGGCACGGGCGTGGTATATTATCGCAGCCCGTGTTGGGGAAAGAAATTTTTCTCTGTTTGTGCATGGCTACTGGCACGCCCATGGATCGCCCCTGGTTTTTACACGGCCACAGGCACGCCCGTGTGTAGTTCCGTGTGACCCTAACCTGCACTTCATTGGTTTAATTAGTATGGAGTCAAATTAAAATGTTAGTGGATTAGTGCTCGGGTTGCCTCCCGAGAAGCGCTCGTTTATAGTCTTAAGCTAGACTTTCCCTGTTTTCATTTCTAAAAGAAGGTTCACGGAGTTGAAGCTCCTCTCTCATATCCCTAAAATCTGCACCATTATAGATTTTTAGTCGGTGACCATTTACCTTGAAAGTGCCCTTAGTGGGATGAGTTACCTCGATTGTGCCATATTGGAAAATTGTTTTGATCATGAATAGGCCTGACCATTTTGATTTCAGCTTTCCCTGGAATAGTTTAAGCCTTGAGTTGTATAGCGGGACCAAGTCCCCTACTTCGAATTGTTTTGATTTCTTGAGACGAGCATCATGACATCATTTCGTTGCCTCCTTGTATAATTTTGAATTTACATAGACTTCAGTTCTCCATTCGTCTAGCTCGTTCATCTGCATCATTCTTTCCTTTCCTGCAGCTTTAAGATCAAAATTCAAAAACTTTATTGCCCAAAAATCTTTGTGTTCTAACTCGAATGGTAGATGACAGCTTTTCCCGTATATCAGTTTGTATGGGGATGTTCCTAAAGGTGCTTTAAATGTTGTTCTATAGGCCCATAAAGAATCACCTACTTTTAATGCCCAATCTTTTCTATTCGATTCAACCATCTTTTCTAGGATGCGCTTAAGTTCTCGGTTTGCTACTTCAACTTGCCCACTGGTTTGAGGGTGATATGGGGTAACTGTCCTGTGGTATACTCCGTATTTCTTTAGAACTTTTTCAAATTGAGTATTACAGAAATGAGTACCCCTATCACTAATGATGGCTCTAGGTGTCCCAAATCGAGAAAACAATTTCTTGAGAAATTTAACTACTACCCTAGCATCATTGGTAGGTAAAGCTTCTGCTTTTACCCATTTTGACATGTAATCAACTACCACTAGGATGTATTTGTTTCCAAATGAACTAGGGAATGGTCCCATAAAGTCAATACCCATACATCAAATATTTCACATGACAACATATATGTTTGAGGCATTTCATCACGTTTAGAAATATTACCTGTTCTTTGGCATTTATCACACGAGGTAACATACCTATTGGCATCTTTAAATAGAGTGGGTCAATAAAAACCTAATTCGAGTGTTTTGTGTGCTTAATACCACTGTAGTGCCCTCTTGAAGGTCCTGAATGGCAATGTTCCAGGATTTTGCTTGCTTCTGCCTTTGTAATACATCTTCGAATTACCTGATCTGCACATATGCGGAAAAGAAAGGGGTTTTCCCAAAAATAGTTTTTTGCATCAGCAAAGAATCGCTTCTTTTGGTGATGTGTTAGTCTTTTTGGCAGGATGTTAGCGGCTAAATAATTTGCAATATTTGCAAACCATGGTACCTCAGAATGTGTTATAGAAAAGAGTTGTTCTTCGGGAAACGAGTCGTTTATTTCACTTTCGTTGAGCTCTTTGGCATGTGGATTTTCAAGTCTAGAGAGGTGATCCGCTGCAAGATTCTCAGCTCCTTTCTTATCTTGTATCTCCAAGTCAAATTCCTGTAAGAGTAAAATCCATTGTATGAGTCGAGGTTTTGCATCAGATTTAGTTAAAATATAATGAAGAGCTGAATGGTCAGTATAAACAACAACTTTAGACAATATTAGATATTGCCTAAACTAGTCAAAAGCAAAAACTACAGCTAGCAATTCTTTCTCTGTGGTGGTGTAGTTTTCTTGTGCGGGTGTTAATGTTCTGTTGGCGTAGTAAATTGGCTGAAAATGCTTGTCTCTTCGTTGTCCCAAAACTGCACCTACTGCAAAATCACTTGCATCACACATTAGTTCAAAGGGTAAATTCCAATCAGGTGCAATTATAATTGGAGCATTTATTAGTTTATCCTTAAGAACATTAAATGCATCTAAACATTCCTGATTGAAATTGAAAGGAACATCTTTTTCCAGTAATTTTGTTAAAGGCTTAGCTATTTTAGAAAAATCTTTAATAAATATTCTGTAAAACCCTGCATGTCCTAAAAAACTTCTAATAGCCTTAACTGAGCTAGGGGGAGGTAATTTTTCTATGGTTTCAACCTTTGCTTTATCTACCTCAATCCCTTTACTAGAAATCTTATGTCCTAACACAATCCCTTCTCTAACCATAAAGTGACATTTTTCCCAATTCAAAACAAGGTTTGTTTCCTCACATCTTATTAAAACTCGTTTTAGATTTTTAAGGCAAAGATGGAAAGAATTACCGAATACTGAGAAGTCATCCATAAATACCTCCATAATGTCTTCCACAAGTTCGTCAAAGATTGCTAACATGCAACACTGAAAAGTAGCAGGAGCATTACATAATCCAAAAGGCATTCTACGATAAGCAAACGTACCGTATGGGCATGTAAATGTTATCTTCTCTTGATCTTTTAGAGCTATTGGGATTTGGAAGTAGCCGAAAAGTCCGTCCAAGAAGCAGTAGTACATATGCCCTGATAGTCTTTCTAACATTTGATCTATGAAGGGTAGAGGGAAGTGATCTTTTCTGGTGGCGTCGTTCAACTTCATGTAGTCTATATAGACTCTCCAACCTATAACTGTTCTTGTAGAGATTAACTCATTCCTTTAATTGGGCACCATAGTCATACCTCCCTTCTTTGGAACTACCTGCACAGGGCTTACCCAAGTACTGTCAGAAATAAGATAAATTATTCCTGCATCTAGAAGTTTAATTACCTCGGCTTTGACCACTTCTTTCATGTTGGGTTTAGCCGTCTCTGGGACTGCACGCATGGCTTGTATTCTTCTTCCATTAGGATTTTGTGGGTGCAGAATGATGGGTTTATTCCTTTGATGTCAGAAATTTTCCAAGCTATGGCCCTTTTATGTTCTCTTAGTAACTGTATCAACTCCTCTTTTTCCTTGGGTTTTAGTTCTGAAGAGATAATAACCGGTAGCGTAGAATTTTCCCCAAGAAATGCATATTCCAAGTGTTTCTGCAATTGTTTCAATTCCAAATTGGGCGGCTCATCCATGGAGGTTTTCTGTTTTAATTTGTTAGTGTCTTCAATGCTTTCTTCTTTCATTTGTCTAAATGAAGATGTATTCAAGTTCATCTCCTCGCCTTCATCTTCTTCCCCCTATTCTTGAGTCAGGCACAGTTCCATCGTGTCGTCATGGATGATTTCCTGTAATGAATTTTGAATGATATGATCAGTAGTATCAACAAAATAACAGGAATCATCTTGTTCTTTAGAATATCGCATGGCATCATAGATTTGAAAAATAATTTCCTCATTGCCTATCCTTAATGCAAGTTTACCGTCACCTACATCGATAACGGCCCTAGTAGTAGCTAAAAAAGGATGCCCTAAAATTAAAGGAACATCAATGTCTTCATTCATGTCTAACACAACAAAATCAACAGGGAAAATAAATTTATCAATTTTCACCAAGACATCTTCGATAACTCCTCTAGGATATTTAATTGATCTATTGGCTAACTGAATACTTATCCTAATAGGTTTTGGTTCCCCAAGATCTAGTTGTTTAAACATTTTGTAAGGAACTAAATTAATACTGGCAACTAGATCAGCTAATGCCTTCTTAATATTTAAGCTACCAATTAAACAAGGAATAGTAAAACTTCCTGGGTCTTTTAATTTGGTTGGTAACTTGTTTTGGAGGATGGCTGAGCATTCTTCATTAAGTTCCACCATTGATACTTCTTCAAGCTTCCTTTTATTCGTCAGGAGTTCTTTTAAGAATTTTGCGTACGTCGGCATTTGTGAAATGGCTTCAACAAAAGGTAAGTTAATATGTATTTGTTTAAAAAGTTCAAGAAACTTACCATATTGGGCATCTAATCTTTCTTTCTTCAACTTTGTTGGGTATGGGATTGGTGGTTTACTTTTTTTGCGTACTGGATTTACGTCCTCAACTCCCTCTTCCTTTGTTTTGTTATCTTCGTGTGGTCTCTTTGGTTCGGCTAACTCTTTCCCACTTCTTAGTGTAACTGCTTTTACCTGTTCTGTTTCTTTAGATAGAATCTCTGCCCGTATTTCGCAAATCATCTTAGTAAGTAGTCCAACTGACATGTGAGTTCTTCAACTTGGTTCTTGGTCTCTTCAGCTGATGTTTGTTGATCTTTAAGTGTTCTCTCAGTTTCTTGGAAACTGTTTTCCAGGTTTGCCATAAATTTCGTCAGCATTTCTTTGAGGTTTGGCTTCTTTTCTTACGGATAGGGCTGATTTTGGAAGTTTTGAGGAGGTCGTTGCCTTTGATTTCCTTGATTTCCTTGACCTCCCCACGAAATATTTGGGTGGTTCCTCCAACATGGATTGTAAGTATTACTATAAGGATTATTATTGGATCTAAAATTATTACCTATATAGTTCATCTGTTCGCTCTCTGCTCCCGGTTGGTAGGGTGGGTACTCAGGATTCGCCACAGTTCCACTTGCGTCGCACTGCATGACTGGGTGTACCTGCGAAGAGCACAAACTATCAAGCTTTTTATTTATCATCTCTATCTGTGTTGATAGTGTGGTCACTGCATCGGGGTTGTAAACTCTGGCTGATTTTGTCGATTTTGTCCTTGTCACTTGCCACTGATAGTTATTCAGTGACATCTCTTCAATGAACTCGTAGGCTGCTTCAGGAGTTCTGTTGTTAAGGGTTCCATCATCGGCTGAATCGATTAGTTGTCTCGTTGAAGGGTTTACACCGTTATAGAATGTTTGGACTTGTAGCCACAAGGGTAGACCATGGTGTGGACACCTTCTCAAGAGATCCTTGTATCTCTCCCATGCATCGTATAATGTCTCTAAATCCATCTGCACAAAAGAAGAGATATCATTCCGTAATTTGGCAGTTTTGGCCGGTGGGAAATATTTTAATAAAAATTTTTCGGTCATTTGTTCCCATGTAGTGATTGATCCTCGTGGTAACGAGTTTAATCATTGTTTGACTTTATTCTTTAATCAAAAAGGGAATAACCGAAGACATATGGCATCATCAGAAACGCCATTTATTTTGAAGGTATCGCAGAACTCTAAAAAGTTAGCTATATGAGTGTTTGGATCTTCGTCCTGCAAACCATCAAATTGAACAAACTGTTGAATCATTTGTATTGTGTTAGGCTTTAATTCAAAATTATTAGCAGCTATAGCAGGCCTAACAATACTCGATTCTACTCCTGTTAAATGCAGTTTAGCATAATCAAACATAGTACGTGGAGCATTGTTTTCCCCCACATCATGTGGTTGTGGGTTATTCTCGTCCATCCCTTCAGTAGGATTGGATCTGCCTTCTTGATCTTCCTCTGTGTAATTTAGGGCTCGCCTGATTTCTCTGCGAGTCCTACGAATGGTAGCTTCAATTTCACTATCGTATACCAAAGGTCCTCTTGGGTTCCTTCTAGTCATAAACTAGAGGTAGCAGCTAGGAGAAGAAAGAAAATTTCGCGAAATCAAAATTTAACATAAAAAAAAGTAAATTGCGAAAAAAATAAAAATAAAAATAATGGCTAAAGTAATAAAAATAGAGCTTTCTTAATATTTTAGTTCCCCGGCAACGGAGCCAAAAACTTGATCACTGAAATCAGAGTTTTAACTTTATAATGAATGAGATCGAACCTGGAAACTAACTTTGACAACGATTAAAGGCAAGTGTACCTATCGAACAGTAGTATAGTTTAGGCAAGACCGGATTGTCGAACCCAAAGGAACTAAAAGTACTAGTACTAACTTTCTTTTTATTATTTAGCCTAAAATAAAGTGGAGTTTCCTTAATCTAAATTAATGAAGACGCAAAGACAAAAAGAATGAATTGGAAAATAACTTGAAGGAAAACTCAGTTGATCACGACGATACCTTCAGGAAGAATCCACCTAGACTTCACTTGTTATCTAACACTGAACCATACGATTTATTCACTTATTTTGATCCGTAGGACTCCCTAACATATATTAAACCCTCTCTCGAGGCGAATAACGTCTAACCATAGGTTAATTAATGGAAATCTCTTTCTCGAATAATAACCCCGTAGAATAGCAGTAAATCGATCTATGGATTCCCATATTAGGTTTCACCTTAATTCAGAAAAATCTCGTCACCCTATCTCTAGGCGTGCGATCAACTCCGCTTAATTACACTAGATCTACTCTTAGGTAGGGTCTACTCCTCCTCCACCTAAGCACATCAAATTTGGATTAAGCACACGTAGTTAAGAACAAACTAAGTATTTATCATATAATTCAGAAATCAATAACAAGATTCATCTAGGTTTCATCCCCTTCAAGTATCTGAAGGGTTTAGTTTATAACAAATAAATAAAACATCTCAAGAGAAAAGATAAAACAAAATATAGGAAATCCCTAAAACACCCTGAAGGAATTGAAGGAAAAATCCGCCGTCTTGAGTAGAATTACGGCTTCTTGGGACGGATCAACTAACTAACTTCGAGCGATTCCCACAACTCTGACCTTTTCGGCTTGGCCCTTTAGCCTAGCTTGACCGCCCCCTTTAAAGTGGTACTTAGGGGGTTTATATAGGCTTTGGAATGTGTTTCTTCGCCCCAAAGTATCCAAATCCGAATGAAATTGCTCTTTGCCACGACAAGGACACGGCCATGTCACACGCCCGTATGACTAGTCTTTGGGCCGTGTTCGGACTTCTTTAATGAGGCACGCCCGTGTGACTCGGGGGTAAGCCGTGTTCTAGATGCTTGATAAGGCACAGCTGTGTGATCGTTGGGCCAGGCCGTGTCGATTTCGTGATATGGCCTATTTACTCTGTTTTGGGCCCCTTTTATGCTCTTTTATCCTCGGGTGCTTTCCTGGGTATAAGAATGAAAAGAAAGATTAAGAGCACCTTTTTATATGAATCGAGGCTTAAATCATCCAAAAGCATACTAAATGTGGGATTAAAATATGTTACTATTATGGTTTACGAGCATATCGGTTGGCTTTAGCGGTAGAGTTAGAGAAAATCCATGTGTTTCACGTATCAATGTTAAGGCGTTATCGCTTCGATCCTTCGCATGTGATTCCTCCAATAGAAATTGAGATACTACCGGAATATGACATATGAGGAAGAATCGATTAAAATCTTGGCTCGAGAAGTGAAATAGTTGAGGAATAAAGACATAGCCTTAGTAAAAGTGTTGTGGCAAAGACATGGTGTAGAAGAGGCTACGTGGGAACCTGAAGAAGCCATGAGAGAGTAATATCCAAATCTCTTTACCGGTAAGATTTTCGATGGCAAAAATCCCTAAAAGGGGGTGAGAGTTGTAACAGCCCGATTTTGGGGCTAGTCAGAACAGTGGTCATGGGACCACTAATCCGAGGTTGAGGAAAATTATTTTATGTGTTATGGTATTACTATATGGTTATATGGAAATTTTGGTGCTTTAATTTTAGCAATAGTATGCTTAATTGTGAAAAAAAGGGCTAAATCGCATAAAGTGCGAAAGTTCTATTTTGCAAGGTAGAGGCATCGAATAGCCATAGAATATTAAATTGAAGGTCCTTAAAGTGCAATTAGGCCATTAGGAGGGCATGGCCGACCATAAGAATGAAGGGGGACAATAGCATTAAATGTTGGTCAAATTTGGTGACATTAGGTGATAAAAGATGAATAAAAAATGCTAAAAAGGAAAGATATTATCTTTCACTATTCACCCTCCTTCTTCCATCGAAAATTGAAGAGAAAAATAGAGTGTTTGGAGTTCAAACTTTCAGCTATCTCTTTGCAAGTAAGTGATTTTGGTGGTTTTATTTGATAATTTCTGTACTTTTGGAGTCCCCAAAGCTTGAGCTAGCTAATGAGGGGACTAATTTGAGATATGGTTGAAAGTCTAAGGACTTGCCATGAAAGTAGTTATGTTGTTAGCTGAATTTTTATGGAAGGAAATGAATGTTGGGGAGATGAGAAACAACTTTTGTGAAAGGTGTTGTCATGAAAACACCTATATGAGACTAAGTTGCAAATGTTGTAAATTGGTAATAAATGCATGAAATAGTTAGATTTGTGGGTTGTTGTAAGTGGAATAAATGTTCAGCTAGGCTTGTTTGTTAAGAATATGTGATGAAAAATGAATTACGAGCCTAGGGGCAAAATCGTAATTTTGCCAATGTACAAGGGCAAAATGGTCATTTTTGCCCAAGTGTAGAATTTGATGTATTATGATCATAGAATGATCTAAACAAATTGAATTTCATTGTTATAGACCAAGAAGAGCGTGGAATCAACCTTGACCGTGGAAAAGGCAAGGTGACGGACTAAGCCTTTGGTTAATACTTTTTGCACCGAGGTAAGTTTATGTGTAAGCAATGTATATTTTCGTAAACATTATGCTGCTAATTAGTGTATGACATGATTGAGAACATATGTGGTTCTAGTGGATTGAATGTGACAGTCATTGAATATTTATTGTATGAATGACGAAATAACCATATGAATGTGTAATGACGACATTTGATGCTGGGCTATGTGTGATACCACCTCATTACTAATCACGATGGGCTATGTGCGATACCATCGTCTATTAATCTTTTGGTGGCCTGTGTGCGATACTATCGTATCTAATCTTTCGGTGGGCTGTGTGCGATACCACCGTGACTAACGTTTTGGTGGGCTAAGTGTGAAACCACAGAGTAATTCGATTATGAGTAATGGATTTAGATATAGCAATGCGTTGTATTATGTGACCTTGTGATGCTAAGTGCAGGGGAACCGTTAATGAAATTATGCATTATGCTTGGGATGTGGTTGGAATGTGTGAATGGGGGAAATGAGTAAGCATGATCATGAATGTAGATTGTTTCTTGCTTAGCATATAATGTTATGAAATTATTTAATACATGTTAAAATGCTTATATTGTTTATACGTGAACTTACTAAGCTTAAAGCGTACTCCCCTCTCTTTCCCTTGTTTTATAGAGCTTAAGAGCCAAGCTGGGATACACCAATAACCAGGAGACCGCCCACACTATCTGCTCACTTCAGTATAATTAGACTCAGTGATTTTGTGTATGGCATGTATAGGGGCTAGACTAGTTAGATTATTTTGTCATTTTGGCCAAAGGTGTATTGGCTCTTGTTAAGACATTTCTTTTGTAAATTGCCTTGAATGATGGCTCATTTTACTATTTATGAAATTTCAAAGTTATCTATGAGATGTTTATTAGTATGTTGAATGGATTCATGTAGTGTAAGCTATAGGAGTGCAAGGAGCTTGGCAAACAGCCTTATTCTTGTCCACATGGGTAGGCACACGGGCGTGTGTCTAAACCATTTTTGACACACGGTCAGCCCACGGGCGTGCAACCTGGCCTGTGCCCCCTGCATGTTAGCATTTTTAGTCGGAATAGACCACGGATTACCTACACGGGCGTGTCCAGACCATGTGAGTTTAGTCAGTGTCGCCCACGGGTGTCGAACACGGGCGTGTGACTACGCTTTGAAACCGTGTGTGTGAAGTCAGTATTCACCACAGTTGTGGAGCATGGGCGTGTGTGTGTGTACACACGGGCGTGTCTTGTTTTACACGGGTGTGTGATCCTTGTTTAGAAGAGAAAATTTGTAGAGGTTGAAAAAGTTTCGATATAGTCCCGAGAGTCTTCGTGTGTAATAGTGAGGTTTCGTAAGTCGAGAATGAGGTTGTTAAGACGACTAGAGAGAGTAGTTATGATCGGTCTAAGTGGCGATCACGAGATTCTTAAGGTAACGTCTCGGGCCCGGTTCTGGCGTAAAACCCGGGTAAGGGGTATTACACGATTAGCCCCTAAATCGGGCTGTTACAATTCTTACCCCTTAAGGATTTTTGTTCCCGAAAATCTTACCGGAAAAAAGGTTGGGATATTGGTTCCTCATTGTCTCTTCAGGCTCCCAAGTAGCCTCTTCTATTCCATGTCTCTGCCATAGCACTTTGACAAGGGCTATACTTTTGTTTCTCAGCTGTTTGACTTCTCGTGCTAAAATCTTAACCGGCTCTTCACCATAAGTCAAGCCCGGTTGATTTTCTACCTTTATTTGTACTATGACATGTGAAGGGTTCGAACGGTATTGGCGCAACATGGATACATGAAAGACATCATGAATCTTTTCCAGTTCAGGTGGCAAGGCCAAACGATAAGCTACCGGTCCTATTCTCTCGATAACTTCATAAGGTTATATAAAACACGGACTCAATTTGCCTTTCCGGCCAATTCTGAGGACTTTCCTCCAAGGTGATACTTTTTGAAACACTTTATCACCTACTCGGAACTCAATCTCTTTCCTTTTTAAATCAAAATAGGACTTTTGTCTATCTGAGGCCGCTTTCAGACATTCACGTATCACTTTTACTTTCTCTTCAGTTTCCCTGATCAAATTGACCCCGTGTATTTGTTTCTCTTTGAGTTCTGTCCAATACAAGGGCATTCGGCATTTATGCCCATCCAATACTTCATAAGGCACCATTTTCAAACTTGACTGAAAACCGTTGTTGTAGGCGAATTCCACCAATGGTAAGTATTTCTCCCAATTACCTTGGAATTCCAAAACACAACATCGGGGCATGTATTCGAGTATCTATATTACTCTTTCCGACTGCCCATCGGTTTGTGGATGGAAAGCTGTACTGAAGCTTAATTTTGTGCCTAAGGCCTCTTGTAACTTTTTCCAAAACCGTGACGTGAATCTCGGATCTCTATCTGAAATAATCGACAATGGTACACCATGGAGTCTTACTATCTCGAACATGTACAATTCAGCCAACTTATCAAGTGAGTAATTGACTCGTACTGTATGAAATGGGCTGAATTGGTAAGTCTATCTACTATGACCCATACAGCATCTTTCTTTTTCGGTATCAACGGTAAACCCGTCAGGAAGTCCATAGTAATACGGTCCTATTTCCACTCAGGAACCATTATGGGCTGAAGTAGACCCGAAGGTACTTGATGTTCAGCCTTCACTTGCTGAAAAATCAAACATCTCGATACAAACTCAGAAATGTCTTCTTCATGCTAGGCCACCAATACCATTTCCTCAAGTCATTGTACATATTTATGCTGCCTGGGTGTACAGTTAAACATTCACAATGTGCCTCACTCAAAATTCTTCGAATAAGTTCATCATTTCTGAGTAGACAGACCCTATCTCGAAATGTCAAACATCCATCAAGATTCACCCAAAAGTCTGACTCAACATCTGACTCACATAGAACTCTTTTGGCTTGTAAGTTGCTGTCCTCTTTCCGTGCTTCACAAATCTCTTGAAGAAATACTGGTCTAGCCCTTAGCTTGGCTAGAATAGAACCATCATCTAACAAAGCCATCCAAGCTCTTAGCGCAAACAATGATTTTCTACTCAAAGCATTGGCGACCACGTTCGCCTTTCCTGGGTGGTAATCAACTACTAAGTCATAATCCTTGATCAGCTCTGACCACCTTCGTTGCCTCAAATTTAATTCCTTTTGAGTCATCAAATATTTTAAGCTTTTGTGGTCTATGAATATTCGACACCTTTCAACATATAAATAGTGTCTCCAAATCTTTAATGCAAACACAATGATAGCCAACTCTAAGTCATGGGCCAGGTAATTCTTTTCGTACGGCATTAACTGTCTAGAAGCATATGCTATCACCTTGTCCTCTTGCATAAGTACACAACCCAAACCATTCATAGATGCATCACTGTAAACCACAAATTCTCTTCCCGGCTCAGGTTCAACAAAATAGGAGCCTCAGTTAACAACGATTTTAGTTTCTCAAAACTCTGTTGGCACCTCTCTGTCCAATCAAACTTCACGTCTTTTTGCAATAGTCTTGTTATTGGAGTAGCTATCACGGAAAATCCCTTAACAAAATGTTTATAGTAACCGGCTAGGCCTAGAAAACTCCTAACCTCGATTATATTCCTTAGTGGCTTCCGTTCTACAATCACTGAAATCTTACTCGAGTCAACTCTGATTCCATCTCCCGAGACGATGTGCCCCAAAAATCCAACTTCCTTAAGCCAAAATTCACTTTTACAAAACTTGGCATATAATTGTTTATCTCTCAAAATTTGTAGAACCTTTCTCAAATAATCGGTATGGTCGTTCTCATCCCGAGAGTAGATCAGTATATTATAGATAAAGACCACGACAAATTTATCCAAGTATGGCTGAAAAATGCGATTCATCAGGTTAATGAAAATGACAGGGGCATTCGTTAGACCAAAAGGCATGACCAAAAATTCATAGTGGCCATACCTCATCCGGAATGCAGTTTTTGGCACATCCGAGTCCTTGACTCTCAACTAATAGTACCCAAACCTTAAGTCTATCTTGGAAAACGTTGTGGCTCCCTTCAATTGATCAAACAGATCATTAATTCTCAACAACAAGTACTTGTTCTTCACAGTTACCTTGTTAAGTTGCCGATAGTCTATGCATAATCTTATGGAACCATCTTTCTTCTTCATAAATAATACGGGAGCACCTCACGAAGAATAACTTGGTCTTGCAAAACCTTTATCCATTAGTTCTTGCAACTATGCTTTCAATTCTTTTAGCTCAATTGGAGCCATTCTATATGGAGCAATAGAAATGGGGGCAGTACTCAGAGCTAACTCAATCCCAAATTCAATCTCCCTAATCGGAGGTAACCGTGGCAATTCCTTGGGAAAAACATCTGGATACTCGCATACTATAGGTACTGACTCAATTTTCAATTCAATCTCTTTAGTATTCATCACAATGGCAAGGTACGCTTCGTACCCCTTTCTTAAATACTTTTGAGTCAACAAGGATGATATCACTACTGGTGATCTGTCTTGCTCATCTGATTCAACACGAATAAGATCCCCATTTCCACATTTCAACTAAATAAACTTCTTTCCACAATTCACAATTACATCATGAGTGACTACCCAATCCATCCCAAGGATGACATCAAACTCATGAAACGACAATAACATAAGATCAACCAGAAATCAATGACCCCTAATCATCAAAGGGCAACCTTTGCATACTCTATCAACCAACACATACTTGCCTAGGGGATTAGACACTCTTATTAAAAATTCAGTAGACTCTATAGGCATGCTCATGCTAGAGGCTAATTTCATGCATATGTATGAGTGGGTAGATCTCAGATCAATTAAAGCTATAACACGAGTATCATAGAGAGAAAATGTACTCGTGATCACATCAGGGGAAGATGCCTCTTCATGAGCACGAATGGCATATGTTCTCTCCAGTGCTCTACCCTCGACTCTTGCAGTCTGCTTTCTAGATTAATTCTTTCTACTCATCTCATTTCCCAGTTTTCTCTGCGGTCTTCCTCTAGCAACACTTCCTGGTCTTGCATTCTGGGACTTTTCTTTCTCACCCACCTCAGCTCAATCCCTAATAAAATGGTCTAAAGACCCACATCTAAAACAATTGCTTGGCACTCACCAGAATGATGCCTACCACACTGCAGTCTACTCGATCGGGTATTGCCAACACTAGCAACTAATGCGGTCTGCGCTTTAGACCCCGAAAATTGTTTCCCCTTACTTCGGTTTGAATACCCGACTGAAGTGGCTAGTCAAGTAGCAAAATCCCTCAATTTCTTAGGTGAGGATTGGTAGGACTTACTCAATTGCCTTTTTCTCGAGTCACGAGACTCAATCTTAGCTCTTCTTTTCTCTTTAGCCAACTATTCTACTTTACAAGCTCTATCTACCAACACTACAAATTCTTTTAGTTCGAGGACTCCAACATATAAATGGATATCTTCATTTAACTCATCCTCGAACCTTTTGCACATGATGGCCTCGGTAGACACACATTCCTGGGCATACTTACTAAGCCTTAAGAACTCACATTTGTAATCAATCACCGTCATTCGACCTTGCTTTAGCTCCAAGAACTCTTTCCTCTTCTGGTCAATGAATCTCTGGATGATATACTTCTTCCGAAATTCCTCTTGGAAGAATTCCCAGCTAACTCTCTCCCTTGGTACCACTAACACAAGGGTGTTCCACCACTGATAGGCCGAATCTCTCAAGAGAGATACTGCACATTTTATGCACTCTTCATGCATGCATGACAACTCATCGAATACCCTGATGGTATTCTTGAGCCAGTATTCCACTCTCTCCGGGTCATCATCCTTACTAGCCCGAAATTCCTCGGCTCATTGTTTTCAAATCTTATCGACCGGAGGCCTTTCTCTTCTTAGTACCTCAACCACTTGAGGAGCTACAGGAGCGGGTTGAGGATAGGTGGGGGTGGAGGGGGTTGAGCATTAGGATTTGCTCGAATGTACTCAGTGTACCAGTTGCACATCATGTGGAGAAAGGCTTCTCGGCCCTCTTCTCCCTGACCCAAGGTCTCGGGTCTACTATCTACTGGCGCGGTCCCTTGCGCGGGAGCTGGCGCATTACTCACAGAATCATTAGCTGCAGTTCGGTTGGGATCAGAATCCACTTACTATGTAAAAACACAATTTAAAATGTCAAGAGCCATCACACTATCATTACACAGGTACTCTTACGTATGGCATGTATAGCTAGACTCATACTTACGCTACGTTAGTCCTAGAATTGACTAAACCATAGCTTTGTTACCAATAAATGTACCACCACTTACCCGTGTTCGAAGCCGGAACCGAATATGAGGCATTACCTAACTTCACTTGCTTAAGCATAACACATTGGGATATAAAATTTTGCTGCAGCTTGGAAACTTTCCATTTAAACTCATATCCTGCTTATTTTGGGCCTACAAGGCCCTAAACATACTTCCGGGAGATTTTAGAATTAAACCGAGAACTTACGCATTTTTTGTCCAAGCAGGGGCCACACTCCCGTGTTGTGCAAGGGACACGCCCGTGTGCCCCTAAGACATGCCCGTGTTCTTCACCCATGGTCAAAACTGACTTATTTCACACGGCCAGACACACGCCCGTGTCCCTAGCCCGTGTCCCTCACACGGCCTCGACACACCCGTGTGCCGAAACCTTGGCATTCTGTTTATTACGTCATCACCTCACTAAGGTCACACGGCCAAGGCACACGCTCGTGTCCTTAGGCCGTGTGTCGAATTAAATTCCTAACTTCAAGTGCAGACTTCACACGACCTGGGCACACGCCCATGTCTAAGGTCGTGCCTCTCACACGGTTGAGACACACGGTCGTGTCTCTGCCCGTGTGTTTACTACTGAGCATATTGACTTGTAAACCTAGCTCACATAGGGATACACGGCTGATCAACACACCCATGGGGCTGACCGTGTATCACACATGGCCTAGACACACGCATATGAGTCTACCCTTCATAGCAACCATACTTATACCAACTCAAATCAAGCATCCACAAAAGCATAAACTTCATGATTCATCATCAATGAAGATATATATATAAGAACTAGTCAAAAATTGGCCGCCCAACTTTAATGACCATTTACAAAATGAATTGAAACAACCATAGTAGCCAACACATTTGGCTTGCAAAGATGACATGAGCAAAACATTCAAGTCCTATACATGTCGTACTCAAAATAAATCTAATTTGGTTATACCAAAAAGTTGTCGATAGTCTGATCTCTAACTCCGACGTTCGCGAATTCTCGAGCTAACTTGGCAATACTACAAGGAAAGGGGAAATGAAAGGGGTAAGCATAAAACTTAGTAAGTTTGAATAGAAATAAATAGCAACAATAAGCTCATGACAATGTCCATCCATGGCATTAAATAACCACACACAAGGTCATAGGCACATTGCCATACTTACTCATACTTGCCCTTATCTAGCACACACCATGCCACATATCATAAATGTTCTTCCTGAAATACTCACAGGTACCTGTGTTAACTCAATCACATAGCTTTAATACAATTCTCATTTCTATTTCTAAGCTGATCTATTTATCCCACTAAATCACTAGGGATACTCAAAGATACATATTCATTATCATTAGCATAAACGTGAAGCCAATGTCACATCCCGAATGTGGTCTCACATGGATCATCTCTGAATACCGATGCCATATCCTGGATATGGTCTTATATGGAACCTTACATCAATATTGATGCCATATCCCGGATATGGTCTTATACGATTTTTCATATTCAATGCTGAAGCCATGTCCCCGACATGGTCTTATACAGGACCTCTTCCATCTCATGTCTCAATGAGTGTTTGCACATTCATTATAGTCCAACTAGGACTTCAACATCTCAACTTACTCAGTCAATGCCAAATACTCAATTTAGTAGAATATCATGTATCATCATAATATCAAACATTCTCAAACATGATGGTGTAATTGTTGAATTTATCACATACAAACTTACCACATTTTCAAAATAGGCTAGATTGTCGGTCTAGTATTTTGTTCTTTCCCCGTTTGAGGTTGATTCTTGGTTCTTCTTGCTTTGGATGACGATAAGTTGCTGAAATTTCAAATCTTTCAAAACCCCCCTCTAAACTGGTATTTTCGGTGGTAAAAGTGGTGAAGAAAAGATGATATCACTCGTTTCTTTATTTTATGCTTAAAAAGCAATTTCGTCACCAATTTCTACCTAACCAATTGACCCATTTAATAATCTTGTCCCTACCCATTCCTTCTTCAATGGCTTATTTGCACATTAGGGACCTCTAATTTAATATCTCTTAGCCATTAAACACCCCTAGCTTGTAAAATAGAACTTTTGCACTTTATGCGATTTAGTCATTTTTTGCGATTAAGCCTTCGATCACTAAAATTAAAGCACCAAAATTCTCATGCATCCTTATAAACATGCTATAACACATAAAATAATATCAAAATAATTTTCTTCAACCTTGAATTAGTGGTCCTGAAACCACTGTTCCGATTAGCCCCTAAATCGGGCTGTTACAATAATACAAAGCAACGATATAAAAAACGTAAAAATATCAAAAACTGAGCTCAAACCATACCTTAATCAAGCCAAATGTGTGCCGAACCCTAATATCTCTTCTTTGGGTTCTTTTTCTTTTGTTAATCGATTATGAAGAAGAAAAATGATGATAATATGGCTTTTGTTTTATTTAATCTTTACTTATTTTGCATTTTACTAATTTAACCTTTATTAATACATTAAAAACATGCTTAATATATGTCCATACATGTCCATCTTCATTATACATGGTCTAATTTCATAATAAGGATCATTAATTTAATAAGCCATAGCCATTAGACACATTTAACCAATAGCACACAAGTTTTACACTTTACGCGATTAAGTCCTTTTTACCTAATTAAGTATTTAAACGGTAAAATTTCTTTACAAAACTTTCACATAATTAATCTATCATGTTGTAGACCTTATTAAATTAATAAAATAAATATTTTTACTTTGAATTTGTGGTCTCGAAACCACTATTTTGATTTGACCTAAAAACGGGCTGTTACAACATGGCTGAGACACACGCTCGTGTCTTTGCCCGTGTGGACAAAAGTAGGCTATTTACCAAGCCGTTTTGCAATCCATTTTGCACATACCTACACAAGCTAAAATGGTACCATTTTAAGATACAAATATGCAGCCAAAAGTCATCAATCAATACACAATCATACTATATCTATTTCAATCATTTTAATACTCAATTCAATACCATTTATTAATTCAAGTACCTATCAACTCGTATTGCTTTACTAGACATAATTCACATATATAACTCCTTTAATTAAACCATTTCAAACATGCATTATCAATTCAACCTCATTCACTCAATATAGGTCAATTACCAAACTTAACACAAAGCCATTAACATAGCTTTAAACATTAACAAATTCATCATCAGAAGCCAACTTAAATGTCCTAAATACATATTCATCAATTATACCAAAATGACTTGTAAGACCCCTAACTCGTATCCATCACCGGATAGGGTTGCGAGGTATTATCGATCAATATACATCATTTAATATACATAACTCATACATTTATACATTCATACTCAAATATCATTCAATCACAAACACATTGTCCCTTATAAGGGCCTACGAGGCCTTAAACATGATTTAGAAGTGGTTCGGGACTAAACTAATAACATATGAAAATTTTGGAAACTTAGAAAAATTTCAAACATATAGGGGTACACATCCGTGTAAATACGCCATTTGCCTCACACGACTCCAGACACGCCCATGTGTCTAGCTCGTGTGCCCTTCGACGTGGCCACACATGCCCGTGTGCCAAGCAATGTGCCTTTTAAGGGGTATAACGACTTGTACCACACGGCCAGCCACACGCCCGTGTGTGAGACCGTGTGGAGCATACTGACTTCAATTCAATTTCAACTCCAGGGGACACACGACCGTGTAACGTGACCGTGTGTCACACATGGCTGAGACACACGTCCATGTCTCTACCTGTGTGGACAAACGTAGGACATTTGCAAGGCCAATTTGCCACCCCAAATTCAATGTTCCTACACAAGGCCAAAAGGTACCATTTCATCATACAATAGGCAACCAAAATCATCAACCAAATTTGAATACTTATACACAATCAAAACATTATACCTAGTTAATCCAAATCACATGGCTTTAACTTATACCACAAAATGTACCAAAATTACTATATCAAGTAACCATAATTATCATCTTTAAAACTAGCCTATACATGCCATATTTACATATATTTACAAAGTTAAAGGTACCAATCAACAACTGGATAGTGTGATGTGTATCTCTATCAAATTCACTTGCCAAATGCCTATACACAAACATTCACTAATATGTTAGTCTCATAAGTACATATAATCAATCTTTATCTCAATTTTATACATCAATGTATTATATCAAATTCATATATCATGTACATCATTTGTAACATTTCACTTTCAATCATATAAATAGTAATTCATTTGGTAATAGTAACTGATTTGTCTAAACAGTACTTCATTCCTATAACAGTAATTCATTCATATAACACATAGCTTTTTCACATAACCAATAACAGAATTTATGCCCGTTGAACCTATTAGAATTTCAAAGGATACTCAGGTGATATACATCAGTAATTCGTCAATTCATTATCATTTCCTCTCTTTCGAGCTATGATCAGTAAGCTCCTCCAAGGTAACACCCCAAACCCAGCCTGGACGTTATGGCCGAATCTGGTGATGTCACATTAAAGTCTTTTTCATAAAACAAGTTGTCGTTAAAAACTCTCTTTTCTATTCAACCTCTTTTTATTATTTTGCGAAGACATGTCGTTCATTTCCAAAACGTCAATCATTATCAAGAAGTTATTACTTCCAGAACGATATTAAATTTCTAAAATGTTATTAATTTCTGAAAAGTTACTTGTCGAGGAAGCTTTTAAAACAGTTTGCACATTTGTGTGAAATTTGTTAAAACACCTCATTCTTTTGAAAACATGATTAACTCTACTTCTAGCAGTTATAAAACAAATCAGCAAAAGTCCCAACTTAAAATAAAAATCTAAAAAGGCCATTATTACAGAAAAATACCCAAAACAAAATTAAAATTCATTTAAGTACTAAAATAGATGAAGTAAGTTGGGTGGCCACCGCCGAGTCCTCCGCATCACAGACCCGCTTATGACTGGGGATTACCTGTATAGTCAAGTTAGAAGGGTGAGTTTATGAAAACTCAGTGTGTAATCCCTTATAAATCAAACAGAAAAAAGGCAAATACAGTCTGGGCCTAAGCCCTTATTCAGTAACAGTGACGGTAACAGTTTGGGCTTTAGCCCATCTCAGTATAGAGGTGGTCATGCATTTAGGCCTTGGCCTATTGCAGTACCAGTAACAAATCATACAGCATACAAGTCCTACCTAGCCAACCTCTACACTCCATCTCCATCCAACCCTACACTCCATGTGGGGATATAATCAACCCACCCATCCCTACACTACAGAAAGTACCGAATGTGGCACCAGACAGTAATATGTAGTTGGGCTGCCAGTAATTTAGGCTCGAAGCATTTCAGTACACTTCCCCCGATCAATATAAAACCCACCCTCATGCAATGCATCATGATATCATGTCAGGTCATATCAGAATATCATACATGTATTCAGTGAAGTCAAAATAGCACGCTAAAGTATAGTCATGCATGTACATAAGTCTATATACATCACACAGGGGCATAATAGTCATTCAGTCAATTAGGGGTCTAGGTAAGCTTACCGACCCAACAGTAGGTCCACAGTCGTCTTATGCGACCCGTGCAACCTTAACAGTCAAACAGTGAAAATGGGCACACGACCCATATTGCGGGCCCATGTGTACCCACACGCCCGTGTGGCCTACACGGCCCAGAATAGCCTTGGCTGTGTGGATCACACGGCCTGGCCCAATATCTCCACATGTCCGTGTGGTTCGCCTATGTGGGGCCTATACGCCCGTGGGGCCCACACGGCCCAATTTGGCCCAGTCCATGAAATCGCCCATGGTCGGCCTCGTCGACCTCACGCACATGTTTAGTCACATGGACTACAACTCGAGCGAGCATACGCTCGTGTGACATCGGCGTTCCCTTATTCCGAATTTCGTCGATTCTCATAGTTGGAATTGTATTGCACACACCTGGTTATGGAATCGCGCACACAGTCCTTGAGCAATCCAAATCTAAGTTCACCACAAACATTCGATTAGTCACTTGTCAACCGAAATTAAAACGACCCTAATCGAAATACTTAATCACTTCGCCGTCATTCACTTACCACGTTGAAAAATCGAGGCCTGCCCACTTAAACTATCTAAATCGAATGACCACTAATTCCTACAATCCAACCGAACACTTATTAACCACTATTAGTATGACAATTGAACCAAACAAAATTAGGTAAGCTTTGAAGCAACACCAAAAGTATTTACTTATACCTATACTTACCAACCTCTACAGAAGAGAACTAGAGGTTTCGACCAAGGAAGAACAAGTGAGATCCTTTGTTCACTATAGTGCAAGAGTGGAGAAAACAATCGAATGATCAGCAATGAAGGAGAGAAAAAATGTTATCGTGAGATATGGCCAAACTGAAAAGAATTAGAGAGAAAAACCCAAGCACAAAACTCACCAAAAATTCGACAAAAAGGGAAATAGAAGATGAAAAATAATCGCCCGCACAACCGAAAGAACCCAATGCCCAAGTTGCAATTTTTGGGTAGGAAAACTGAGAGGAGGAATTCGGCACAATGGAAAGAAAAGCTATTGACCAAATTTTTGAAAAGAAAGCTCAGAGACGAAAAGAATAACAAAATAAAACAATTTGATAGAGGTGAAAATGACAGAATTTCGGCAGCAGTAGAGAGATTTTTGTGGAAGCAAAGGGTGGGAAAGGGGAACAAAAGAATGAGTTGAGGAGGGGAACAATCGGCAGAAAAACAAAACAGATGGAGAAAAGAACCACTCAAAGAGAAACACTTGAGATACCAGAGTTCAAGTTTGGCACTAACACTCTTATATCCTTAAATTCTCTTATTTTTCTCCCCTAAACACTCCTAAATCGTGATAACCTCCCATATCCCTGTATTTTCTCCTAAAATTCGGCAACTACAGTCCCCCACACCTCCAACACCTTGTAGTTTGGTCAAACACAACTCTATCACCACTACGTTGTAAAAATAAATCCCCATGCTAGCGCTGGGACTTGAACTCTAGACTTCTTGCACATTAACACTCCACTTAACCACTAGACCAGATGGCCCATTTTGACATATTTTTCCAATATTTATTTATAAGCTTACTGGCTAGAGATAGGGGTTTATTCAATAAAAAGCAAAAACTTCCGAAGCCAAGGCTCGAACCTAAGACTTCTTAGACACTCCCAAAACACTTAACCACTGAAGCATACAAATATTTGTGCCACAACATACGAAAATAAAAATTAAGAATTATTGGAGAGTTATAACTCTACCCCCTTTAAAGAAAATTTCGGCCTCGAAGTTTTACCTGATTAGAACAGATAAGGACATTGATGTCGCATAGCATTATCAGGCTCCCACGTGGCCTCCTCCGAGCCATGGTTAAGCCACAGAACCTTAATCAGTGGAATCGCCTTCCTTCTCAGAACTTTTACAACACGATCTAAAATCTGAACCGGCTCTTCCTCAAAAGATAAGTCTAGCCTTACCTCAATCTCTTCCACTGGGACAATGTGTGTGGGATCAGAGCAATAGCGTCTCAACATCGAGACGTAGAAAACATCATGAATCCACTCCAACTCCGGTGGTAGCTCTAACT
Source organism: Gossypium australe (assembly GCA_005393395.2). NCBI lineage: Eukaryota > Viridiplantae > Streptophyta > Magnoliopsida > Malvales > Malvaceae > Gossypium > Gossypium australe. The sequence goes on along the minus strand of CM016621.1, from coordinate 91,804,408 downwards.
GCTAGGCAACTGTTTCCACTCATCTTAGTATACGATAAGGCCCAATAAATCTAGGGCTCAACTTACCCTTGCGTCCAAATCTTAGTATCTTCTTCCAAGGGGAGACCTTGAGAAACACAAAGTCCCCCACAGAATACTCTATCTCTCGACGCTTCAGATCTGCATACGATTTTTGTCTGTCAGATGCCTCTTTCAATTGATCTCGAATCAACCTGACCTTATCCTCAGTATCGGAAACTAGTTCAGGGCCCAGAGCACGACGCCTACGCCCATATAATGCCTCGTAAGGTGCCATCTATATGCTAGATTGGTAATTGTTGTTGTAAGTGAACTCCGCCAATGGAAAATAGTCTTCCCAACTGCCTCGGAAGTCTATTACACAACCCCTTAACATATCTTCCAGTATTTGAATCACCCTCTCAGATTGACCATCTGTCTGAGGATGGAACGCAGTACTGAAGTCCAACCTTGTACCTAAAGCTTCATGATGGTGGTTTGAAAGCTTTATTTCTAAAAAGAATGATCGAGGCTAAAAACTAACTATCACCACGATTAAGGCAAGCGCACCTATCGAACAGTAGTATAGCTTAGTGGCAAGACCGGAATGGCGAACCTAAGAGAACCAAAAGTACTAGTTCTAACTTTCTTTTTATTATCTAGCCTAAAATAAAGACGATTGATATCTATCTAACTAATTGCTAAACTAAGGATGCCAAGACACAAAGAATGAATTGGGGAAAATACTTTTGAGAAAACCAATTAATTAAGACAATACCCGAGGAAGAATCCACCTAGACTTCACTTGTTATTTAACTCTGAACCAGACGATTTATTTACTTGAATTGATCCGTAGGATTCCCTAATTTATATTAATACCTCTTTTGAGGCTACTAACGTCTAACCCTAGATTGATTAATTGAAATCTCTTTCTAATTAAAACCCCTAGTGTTGCATTAATTCGATCTATGAACTCCCATATTAGGTTTGACCCTAATGCGGCAGATTTTTGTCGTCTTATTTCTAGGAGTGCGATCAACTCCGCTTAACTATGCTAGATCTACTCTTAAACAGGGACTTTTGCTCTTCTGAATAAGCACATCAATACTTGAATCAATATCCTGAAATATTAAAGCAAGAATTAAGAACACATAATTAAGAACAAATCGAGTATTTATCATACAGTTCAGAAAACAATAACAAGATCCGTCTTAGGTTTCATCCCCCTCAGGTATTTGAGAGGTTTAGTTCATAATTATAAAAGAATACATCTCAGAAGAAATTAAATAACAAAACATAAAGAAAACCCTAAAACCCTCTAAAGGAAATTGAAAGGAATATCCTCAGTCTTGAGCGTGATTCTGGCTTCTGAGATGGATCAACTGGCTTTCTTGGAGTAATTCCTTATATTCAGCCCTCTCTAACTTTGCCCCTATCAAAAGAACCCTAACAGAGGCCTTCTGTCGAACTTCTGTCGACCTCTGTTCTCCTCCTCTTTAGGTTACACTTACGGTGTTTATATAGGCTTTCGGAATGTCTTTTTTTCCTTCTAAGTATCCTTTTCCGAGTACAAGTAAAACAGGTCACGGTAGGGACACGTCCGTGTGGCATGCCCGTGTGAATCGAGCCCAGGACCGTGTTCAAGTCTACTAAAGTGGGACAGCTGTGTGGCGAACTCCAGGCCGTGTGGATTTCTTACTTTGGCCCATTTTCTCCATTTTTGGCCCGTTTCTCGTTCTTTTGTCCTCCTATGCTCTCCTAAGTATAAAACATGAAATTAAAGGATTAAGAGCATCAAATTCCACAATTCAAGGGATAAATCATCCAAAAGTATGCCAAATGTGGGATTAAAATATGTATATATTACGGTTTATCACTTCATGTAGCTTCTTCCAGAACAAAGACGTGAAGCGAGGATCCCTATCAGATATTATCAAAACCGGTACCCCTTGCAGTCTCACTATCTCTGACACATACATTTTAGCCAGCTTCTGTTAAGAGTAATCAGTACGAATAGGTAGGAAATGGGCAGACTTGGTCAACCAATCCATGATGACCCTCACTAAATCTTTCTTAGTAGGTGTTAAGGGCAACCCACTTACGAAATCTATGGTCACTCTTTCCCACTTCCAAAGCGGTATTTTAACTGGCTGTAGTAAACCTGAGGGTAGCTGATGTTCAACCTTAACCTGCTGGCATGTTAAACATTTACTCACAAAATCGGTAACATCTCGCTTAAGACCTGGCCACCAGTATAGCTCACGGAGGTCTTAGTCCATCTTGTTCCCGCCAGGATGCATAGCATATGGGCTACTATGCGCCTCTTGCAGTATAGACTGTCTCAACTCAGCATCATTCTGTACAAAGACTCTCTCACGGAAACAGAGAGCCCCTTCGTTATTCAATCCAAAATCTAATGTATTACCACTCTCAATCTGTCAAAATCGAAGACCCAGTGACTCATCCTCTAACTGTTTACCCTTAATATGCTCGATCCACATCAGTTTAACCTAGAGTTCAGCCAACATACTACCATCATCAAATAAACTGAGACGAGCAAACATCGCCCTCAGATTAGTCATAGCTCTAAGGCTCAGTGCATCGGCCACAACATTGGCCTTACCAGAGTGGTATTCAATCGTACAGTCATAATCCTTCAGCAGCTCAATCCATCTACACTGCCTAAGGTTTAGCTCCTTCTGATGCGGAGATATTTGAGACTCTTGTGATCAGTGTAAATGATACACTTCTCACCATACAAGTAATGCCTCTAGATTTTTAGTGCGAATACCACTGCAGCCAACTCCAAGTCATGCGTCAGACAATGTGCCTCATGAGTCTTAAGCTATCGAGACGCGTACACAACCACCTTACCCTCTTGCATCAACACACATCCTAAACCTACATGTGATGCATCACTGTACACAGTAAAATCTTTCCCAGACTCTGGTTGTATCAGAACAGGGACCTCGGTTAATACAATCTTAAGCTTCTTAAAACTCTTTTGCTATGCATTAGTCCAGTTAAACGGCACACCTTTACGTAGCAGTTTAGTCAAGGGTTCTGCAATTACAGAAAAGCTCTGTATGAATCGTTGATAATACTCAGCCAATCCCAGAAAACTACGAATCTTTGATACAGTCCTAAGCTGCTTCCAATCTAAGACAACTTTAATCTTTCAAGGATAGACCCTAATCCCCTCAGCAGATACCACATGGCCCAGAAATGTTACTTCTTTTAACCAAAACTCACACTTACTGAGCTTGGCATATAGCTGTTTCTCCTTCAAAACTTGTAAAACCACTCAAAGATGTTCATCATGTTCATCTTCAGTCTTCGAATACACCAGAATGTCATCAATAAAGACTACCACGAATCGATCTAGATAGGGCTAGAACACTCGGTTCATCATATCCATGAAGGCTACTGGCGCATTCGTCAATCCAAACGGCATTACTAAGAGCTCGTAACGCCCATAACGAGTCTTAAACGCAGTCTTGTGTACATCAGCCTCCTTAATTCTCAACTGATGGTACCCAGATCGGAGGTCAATCTTAGAGAAAATTAAAGCTCCTCAGAACTGATCGAACAGGTTGTCTATCCTCGGCAGGGGGTACTTATTCTTGATGGTCAACTTATTCAATTGTTGACAATCAATGCACATACACATGGATCCATCCTTCTTTTTTACGAACAGAACTGGTGCTCTACACGGAGGCACACTAGGGCGGATGAACCTACGATCCAGTAACTCTTGGATTTGAGCCTTAAGCTCCGCAAGCTACTTCGGTGCCATTCTATAAGGGGCGTTGGACACCGGAGCTGTACTAGGAAGGAGCTCAATCCTAAATTCTACTTCACGATTTGGAGGTAACCCAGGTAGCTCTTTAGGAAAAATGTCCAGAAAATCCTTAACCGTCATTATATCCTTAACCGAATAATCCTTTGAATCTGAAACACTGATGTAGGCCAGATACGCCTCACACCCCTTACGAACCAACTTTTTGGCCCTCAAAGAAGAAATCACATTAGTCAAGTAGTTTGGACGTTCCCCAATTACAACTACCTCGTTGTCCTCCTCAGGTCTCAGTATAACCCGTTTAGTGGCACAATCCAAACTCACTCGGTGTTTGGCCAACCAGTCCATCCCCAGTATTAAATCGAAGTCCCCGAACGGGAGCTCCATTAGATCAGTCAGAAAGGTTACCCTTATACCTCTAAAGGGACGTCTCTAAATAACTTATTAACTCGGACGAACTGCCCCAATGGACTTAATACCGTATTTTCACTCGAAGTACTTTCAACCGGAATCCCCAAGTTTTTAATAACAAAGTAGGCAACATAAGAATGAGTGGATCCTATATCTATCAAAGCAGTATAAGTTACATTAAAAATTAAAAACATACCCGTGATGACATCCAAAGCATCTCCCTCTTCTCAACGACGTGCCACATATACCAGAGACAATTGCCTCACCTCAGTTTGATTAATACCTTTGCCCGGTGCTCTCTGGCCATGGCCCAACCCATTACCACCTCGAGTCTGATCGCGGCCTCTCAGTGGCTGCTGAACACCCCTCTGCGACTATGCAGTACCCATACCAGGAGCTTGCATCTGATCAGGCCTCCGTGGACACTCCCTGATACGGTGCTCTAATGAACCGCACCTCAAACATGCCCCAGTTCTTTTCGAACACTCGCCTAGATGGCATCTCCCACAATCAGTACAAGGCTGCTATCCAGTAGTAGCAACAGGGGCCCCAACTCTGATCGACCCATCTACTTGGCCTTTTTTTAGGCCTCTAAACGAAACTCGAGGGCTCCGAATCCCTCTTGTTCCTACCTCTCTCTTTCTCATGGTTTTGGCGCTTAGTACGCTTAACTTTTTCGACGATCTTCCCCTTATCAACTAGTGCAGCAAAGTCCCGCTCCCTCTGTAGAGCTATCAGAACCCTTAGGCTGTCCCTAAGGCCATCCCCGAAGCGAACACATCGCTCGTACTTAGTAGCCATCATACCTCTCGCATAGCGGCTCAATCGTAGAAATTCGGCCTCATACTCGGCCACTGATCTATCCCCCTAAGTCATATTCAGAAACTCTCCCCTCTGGGCATCCACAGAGCTGGCCCCCACATACTTTCCTTGGAAGGCAGTCTTGAAAAACTTCCAAGACAGTCGATTGGCCTGAGTTCCCTCATTTACCGTGAGCTACCACTGATATGCCTCATCTCATAGCAGCGAAACAATACCCTTTAATTTTTGCTGGGGGTGCAGTCTAAGTCGTCCATTATCCTCTCTATGGCCTCTATCTAGTACTCAACCACGTTAGGGGAAACTCCAGCAATACCCCTAAAAATATCGGCTCCATTGGACCAGAGTCATTTTGTAATTGACTCTCGGCCCCCAGTACCAGTATTGGTCCCGGTGACCCACTCTAGAATTCTCAACATGGCTTGGGACAGTGCGTCGTCCCCAGCCGCTCGATCATACGACCCAGTCTCAGTCATAGGTGAAGCTGGTGTTTCACTAGTCTCCAAATTAGGTATATGGTCAGACGATGAGGACCTAGCTCGAGTACCTCTATAGCCTCTACCACGGCCTCTTGTACCCCGTCCGCGAGTACCTCTTGTTGTAACAACCCGATATAGGGCCTAGTTAGAATAGTGGTTGCGAGACAAAAAATTTGAAGTAGACATATGTGTTTTATGATTTTTATGAGGCTTATGATGTGTTTGCATGATTGTGTGAAAATTTCATGAGGAAATTTTATTTATTAGTGATTAAATTGTCCATTAGGACTAAAGTGCAAAGATTAGAAAATATGAGATTCTAGAAGATTTAAGTATGAAATAGAATCATGAAAATTACTAGAGGTCCTTATGTAGCAATTAGACCATTATATTTTAAGATCGACAAAAATGGACATGGGAAGGAAAAATCTTAAAAAAGAGGCATTAAGGGTATTTTTGTCATTTGGTAAATAAAAGATTAAAAAGGGAAAACAAAGTCAAAATTGTGTTCATCTTCTTCTCCCATGGCTGAAAATCACTAAGGAAGACATAGCTAGGGTTTGTTCAACTTCCAAGCTTGATAGTAAGTACCTCCTAGCCCCGTTTTTAATGTTCTTCATATTTTTGAGATCCTATGAGCTCGATTTAGCTATTTCTAGCTATATTTTGAGCTAGGGTTTTTTTTCAAAAATTTACCCATGCATGAAATGCATGTATTTTAATGTTTTATGGAAGAATATGAAAGTTTGATGTATGATAAATGTATATCCCGAAATTGGGCCTAGTAGGATTGGGCCGATTGGGCTTGGGCTTAGGAGTGTTTAAAATCTTCAAGAATATGAGAATGGTGTTTTTGCAAATTGGATTTATTAGTTAAGTGGATTTGGAAGGTTACGAGGTTTTTATGAATTCTCGGGTTTAATTGGGTTTTAGGAAAAATTTGAGTATTTGTTGGCTACTTGTGTTAGGTCGGGTAGTATTGTTTGTGTGCTTAGCATAGCCTTATGAAGGTTTGGATTTAATTACGAAGCTAGAATAACTTAGTATTGAAATTTAGTGAAGTGGATTAGGTGAACCTGACACTTAAGTTAATTTAAGTGTTAAATTCTAGCACATGAGGAGCTAGTGGCAAGGTGGTTAAGATGCATGAAGGGTTGCTTGAGGGAAGAGGTTCGAAAAGAGCAGTTAATAGTGTTTGGAAGAGGGGTGGTTCTGCTATACCCTCAAATTTCAAACGAAGGGCTGTTTCGGGAGTCCGAGACTTTCCACCGGGATGTGGACCTTCTGCCGGCGAAAATCGATTATTTGAAGTCGTACGTACCCTCGAGCCATTGTTTGTTCGTGGGTCTTCATCGGGTTATGAACCATCAACCGGAGAGAAATCGCATATAGTTGTTGTTCGAGATTCCGAGGGTATCGACGAGCGGGAAAGTTTAGTTATCACTATTATCAGGTGTGTATCTTACACACTTTATAACTCGGTAATATATATATATATATATATATATACTAATCATGTTATTAAAGCCGAAACTGTGAGATCTTGATATGATACTTTGATGGTTATGAGCAAGGATTCGGGTAAGTCCATTTCGATATGATGTTGATATATGTTGTTTAATATCATGATCTACGATATATTTGTTATATGTTCATATTAGAGCATGATGGTATGATTTGCATAATAATTGCATGGTTATGGGTGATATGAGAGGAGGGGGAAGGATTTGATATCCGTGTCTTTGGGACACCAGAGGTTTGGCACCTCCAGTGGTTTGGTACCACAGATTATTTTGTGTCTTTGGGACACCAGAGGTTTGGCACCTCATAGCGACTTGTCCCAGTGGCTTAGTACCACCGTGGGTTGGCCCCACATTTGATGTATTGGGATCGTCGCCAGTGATTTGGTATCACACGTGGGTTGGCCCCATACCTAGATCGTTGATATTTTGTGTCTTTGGGACACCAGAGGTTTGGCACCTCATAGCGACTCGTCCCAGTGGCTTAGCACCACCGTTGGTTGGCCCCACATTTGATGTATTGGGATCGTCGCCAGTGATTTGGTATCACACGTGGGTTGGCCCCACAACTTGATTATTCGTGACTTTGGGTCACCAGTGGTTTGGCACCACATTATTGGATATCGTGACTTTGGGTCACCAGTGGTTTGGCACCACCAGTGGTTTGGTACCACACGGGGTAGAAAAGGAGTTATGGATGGTTAGATTGGGTGCATTATATATATATTGCTTGGTTATGAATTGTGTAAAAATGTTGCATTAACCGGGGGAAGGACTTATGCACTGAGTCTTGGTGACTCACCTTCTCCCTTATCTTTTCAGGTGATCCGTAAAATCGCGGATGAGGAGTTGGATGAACTCGAGGAGGCCATGCAATAAAAATTCGGTTTTATAAGAACTTCGATTTGGGTACTTTATTTTATCTTAATTTGGTTTACATCTTTATTTGGATTTGTAATAAGGCCTTTTTAATTATGTTTTTGGATCATTTATATGTTTTGGACTTGTTTTAAATATGGCTTAGAAATTACATGGTTGATATATTAATTTGAGCACAAAGTTTTCTAAACTACAAAACGAAATGGTTTTCAAAACGTTACCATCGGGAAAAATAAATCATTTGATAATATTTAATAACTTAAGTGTTTTCGATAACTCATACGATTTTTCCAAAACTTAAGTTTCCAAATTTCAGTTAGAAACGGTTTTCAAACTAATCGCTTGGGTTTCCTTTAAAATTATAATTAGTTTTCTAATCTATGGATTTGCAACTAGGTTCTAAAGATTTATTTACGGAATTTCAAATTAAATTATCAGTTTTTAACTTATTATACACTTGTTTTCTACAAATATAGAACAACAAAGAGTTTTTCACTAAAATTTAATCGTTAACTCGAATATCTTCAAAACGTTTTCCTCTGTGGCATACCAGATTCAGTCATGGCGTATTGACCGGGTTTGGGGTGTTACAAATTGGTATCAGAGCTAAGTTCAAAAGCTCAGCTGTGGGCCCGAGGCCCAAAATGTTTTTAAGTATGGTCTCAAATTGTTTTTGTTTGAAATTATATGATTTGAAAGGCATGGCACCGAGTCTCCGGCATCAATCCGCCCAGGTAAGTACCCCTAGCCTTTGGTTGTGATTTTTGGATGTTATAAACTTTGAATGACTGAATAGTAGTAGGAACTACTCCAGAGATCCAAAACTCTAGGTTGGATGTACTCGCGAAAACAAAACTCTTTAATAAGAATTATTCATAAAACTGTTTTTTAAAGATAGTGGAATGATGACTAAGCATAAAACTTTTAAATTAGATAAGTCGAGACGTTAGACATGAGCACTCGAGATCGTGGTCGTCATGGACGTGGTAAAAACCGAGGTGCTAGGGCTAGATCTTCGGCACCGAGGCGTATTTCTGAAAGAAGGCGTTAGCATCGCTAGTGGTTGAGACGGGGTCTCATGATCGAGTTGGGATAGATGAGCTGACTCAGATAGTTAAGGAAGTATTGGAGGAGGTTAAAGGAATCGGTGAAGCACTTCGAATTGGGTCTGTGGACTGTAAGAAGAATAGAGATCACAGTTCTCTAGGGTCACAATCTCGTTTTGTAAATCATGTCAAGGCATGACCAAACTATCCGGCTTGTGATTTGTTTTTTGCAAGAGGCGTCATCCGAGAGAATGTTGGAGGAGGTTAGGAGCATGCTTGAGATGCGGGTCTAAGGAGCATAAGGCTCGGGATTGTTCCTCACTCTCAAGTCAGATATGTTTTGGTTGGAAGTGATGATTGAATGTAGGAAAATTTTTTGGTATAAGTGGTAGATAATGGTTTGTTATTGTGGTTAGATGTTTGATTGTGTGAAAAAGGATTCAAGATTATGTTAAAAAGCACGTTGTAGTTTCTAAGGGCAGAGTGCGCAGCGAAAGCATAGTGGTGTGATTTGAGCAGTGTGTTAGTAGTTGGTTGGAAATTTCGAGGACGAAATTTTTTTTTAGGAGGGTAGAATTGTAACATCCCGAAATTGGGCCTAGTAGGATTGGGCCGATTGGGCTTGGGCTTAGGAGTGTTTAAAATCTTCAAGAATATGAGAATGGTGTTTTTGCAAATTGGATTTATTAGTTAAGTGGACTTGGAAGGTTACGAGGTTTTTATGAATTCTCGGGTTTAATTGGATTTTAGGAAAAATTTGAGTATTTGTTGGCTACTTGTGTTAGCTCGAGTAGTATTGTTTGTGTGCTTAGCATAGCTTTATGAAGTTATGGATTTAATTATGAAGCTAGAATAATTCTTAGTATTGAAATTTAGTGAAGTGGATTAGGTGAACCTGACACTTAAGTTAATTTAAGTGTTAAATTCTAGCACATGAGGAGTTAGTGGCAAGGTGGTTAAGATGCATGAAGGGTTGCTTGAGGGAAGAGGTTCGAGTAGCATGGGTTGCATTTGGAAGACTTTATTTTTATGTATCCTAACATTAAGTGTCGGCCAAGCTCTAATTATGGTAGGTTGGACTTTCAATTTTTATGGCAAGTTGAATAGTAAATTAGGAAAGCTTGAACTTTGGGAAAGGAATCATATGGATTAAGGAAGGATAGGGGACATAAGGCTTGGTTTAAGGTGTGGTTTTTGGAAGCTTTTTAATGGCTAATTGTCCATGAATGTGGATGGTATGGTTGTCTAGGGGGGTGGCCGAATGTTGATAGGATGTTGGGGGGGATTAGTTGGCCAATTTTAGCATTTGTGCATCTTTTGCATTTTTCTTTTCCTCTCCAAAGCTTTCCTCCTTAGCCGAATGTACCTTGGTCATTAGGTGCAATTTTTGTTTTGTTTTAGCTCTCATTTTCTGTTTGAACCAAATTCTAATTTCTTTCTCTCATTTCTCTTTTGAAACCGAAACCACACTTAGCACTTTGTACACTTCTCTTTTTTGGCAAACAAGGTGTTGGCCGAACCTCTTTCTCCCATTTCTCTCTTTTCTTTCTTTTGATATTTGTTCAAAACCACATTTCTTTTTACTTTCTCTTGCCGAATCTTCCTCCTCCCTAATTCCCTTCTCTTTCACTTTTGCTCAAAGTTAAAAACATCCATCCTCATTCTATATTCTTCCCACGTTGCTCGAATTTCTGAATCCTCCTTCTCCTATTTTCACTATTATTTTCCTTTCTTTTTCTCCACTAAAGCCGAATCCTCTTTACTTCTTTTCTCTTTGTCTTGGCCGAATATCATCAAGGATAGGTCTTCATTTGGTTCTCTTCAATCGGTTTTGGAAGGGGTGGTATAGTGGAGTGCTGATCATTTCTTTATTGATAGTCGACCATAGCCATACTAAGAACGTGTGGAAAAGGATTTCATCATTCACGGTATGGAATAATCATATTCGGCCAAAGGCCATGTGTTTTGGTTCATTAATGTTAGAAATCGAATCTAATATATATCTTATAGGATTTTGAAGGACTCCTTAGGCAAGTGACGATTTTCGGAATTGAATTGAAGTGTTAAGATTTTTTTTTGGGGCAATCAAATGGGTTCGAAAAGAGCAGTTAATAGTGTTTGGAAGAGGGGTGGTTCTGCTATACCCTCAAATTTCAAACGAAGGGCTGCGTCGGGAGTCCGAGACTTTCCACCGGGATGTGGACCTTCTGCCGGTGAAAATCGATTATTTGAAGTCGTACGTACCCCCGAGCCATTGTTTGTTCGTGGTTCTTCATCGGGTTATGAACCATCAACTGGAGAGAAATCGCATATAGTTGTTGTTCGAGATTCCGAGGGTATCGACGAGCGGGAAAGTTTAGTTATCACTATTATCAGGTGTGTATCTTACACACTTTATAACTCAGTAATATATATATAAATATACTAATCATGTTATTAAAGCCAAAACTGTGAGATCTTGATATGATACTTTGATGGTTATGAGCAAGGATTCGGGTAAGTCAGTTTCGATATGATGTTGATATATGTTGTTTAATATCATGATCTACGATATATTTGTTATATGTTCATATTAGAGCATGATGGTATGATTTGCATAATAATTGCATGGTTATGGGTGATATGAGAGGAGGGGGAAGGATTTGATATCTGTGTCTTTGGGACACCAGAGGTTTGGCACCTCCAGTGGTTTGGTACCACAGATTATTTTGTGTCTTTGGGACACCAGAGGTTTGGCACCTCATAGCGACTTGTCCCAGTGGCTTAGTACCACCGTGGGTTGGCCCCACATTTGATGTATTGGGATCATCGCCAGTGATTTGGTATCACACGTGGGTTGGCCCCATACCTGGATCGTTGATATTTTGTGTCTTTGGGACACCAGAGGTTTGGTACCTCATAACGACTCGTCCCAGTGGCTTAGCACCACCGTGGGTTGGCCCCACATTTGATGTATTGGGATCGTCGCCAGTGATTTGGTATCATACGTGGGTTGGCCCCACAACTTGATTATTCGTGACTTTGGGTCACCAGTGGTTTGGCACCACATTATTGGATATCGTGACTTTGGGTCACCAGTGGTTTGGCACCACCAGTGGTTTGGTACCACACGGGGTAGAAAAGGAGTTATGGATGGTTAGGTTGGGTGCATTATATATATATTTCTTGGTTATGAATTGTGTAAGAATGTTGCATTAACCGGGGGAAGGACTTATGCACTGAGTCTTGGTGACTCACCTTCTCCCTTATCTTTTCAGGTGATTCGTAAAATCGCAGATGAGGAGTCGGATGAACTCGAGGAGGCCATGCAATAAAAATTCGGTTTTATAAGGCCTTCGATTTGGGTACTTTATTTTATCTTAATTTGGTTTACATCTTTATTTGGATTTGTAATAAGGCCTTTTTAATTATGTTTTTGGATCATTTATATGTTTTGGACTTGTTTTAAATATGGCTTAGAAATTACATGGTTGATATATTAATTTGAGCACAAAGTTTTCTAAACTACAAAACGAAATGGTTTTCAAAACGTTACCATCGGGTAAAATAAATCATTTGATAATATTTAATAACTTAAGTGTTTTCGATAACTCATACGATTTTTCCAAAACTTAAGTTTCCAAATTTCAGTTAGAAACGGTTTTCAAACTAATCGCTTGGGTTTCCTTTAAAATTATAATTAGTTTTCTAATCTATGGATTTGCAACTAGGTTCTAAAGATTTATTTACGGAATTTCAAATTAAATTATCAGTTTTTAATTTATTATACACTTGTTTTCTACAAATATAGAACAATAAAGAGTTTTTCACTAAAATTTATTCGTTAACTCGAATATCTTCAAAACGTTTTCCTCTGTGGCATACCAGATTCGGTCATGGCGTATTGACCGAGTTTGGGGTGTTACAATAAACATCTTTTTCTAAGTGATTCTCATGAAAAATGCATAAAAGGACCAATTTGTAAAAGTTATAAAAATGGTCATAGATGAGTGAAATAGTGGAAATTGGGGGCTGTTGTAGTTAAGAAAATAATTCGGCTAGGCTTAAAATACAAGAAAGTTGAATAAAAATATTTTACGAGCCTAGGGGTAAAAGTGAAATTATGTGAAAGTTTAGGGGCAAAATCATAATTTTTCCAAAGTATGATTCATGAGTCAATTTAGTCAACGTGAGTATTAAACAAGGGAAATTGTTAATATAGATCAAGAAACACGAAGCCCGAACCGAAATCGAGGCAAGAACAAAGTTGTGGACTAAATTAAACATCTACACCTATTTTGAGTACCGAGGTAATTTTGTGTGAAATTATAGTTTCAAAGTGATTTTTTATATTTTAAATTACTTGATATTATGATAAAGAATATCATTCCAATGAAAATCGACTAATGAAGCCTCGATGAGAAAATGATGAGAATATGCTAAGTTGAAGTCTCGGTTGAAGATTCGAAATAACGAGGATACCTATGTCACCACATGAGATAAGGAAGGTCCCGTAAAAGACCATGTTTGGGACATGGAATCGGCACCGAATGTAGGTCCCGTATAAGACCATGTCTGGGACATGGCATCGGCACCGAATAAGAAAGGTCCCGTATAAGACCATGTCTGGGACATGGCATCGGCATCGAATAAGGAAGGTCCCGTATTAGACCATGTTTGGGACATGGCTTCGGCATGAAAGAAAGAGCACGTGTAAGACCATGTCTGGGACATGGCATCAGCATCGAGCTAAGAGATCCCGTGTAAGACCATATCTGGGATATGGCATTGGCATCGTGATACATGTATGATGACATTGAGTATCCTCCGATATTCTGAGTAGTTCAACGGGCAACAGAGCTAAGTTATGTAAAGAGGATAAATAGCTAAGTTATACAGAGATGACAAAGTGTTACATTTAAGTTAAGGATGACAATGATTTAAGTTTATTTTCAAGATAGCATAAGTGCTAAATTATGTGATGAAGTGATACAGGTACCATGAGTAAAATACTAGTTATGAAACCATAATGTGTTATGTGATGGGTAAGAGTAAGTATGAGTAAGTATGTCTAAGTACTTGAGAACTTGTGTTGTTATTGTTCTATGAGATGAATGAATTTGATCATGAGTACTTATGTTTCTATTTTAATTCATGCAAACTTACTAAGCTATATGCTTACCCCTCTCTTTTCCCTTTTCCTTGTAGTATCGCCAAGCTAGCTCAGGATCGTAGAACGTCGGAGCTCGGATCACACTATCAATCATTCTTTTAGCATAGTAAAGTTGTTTTATTTTGGGTAAGGCATGTATAGGAACTTGGTCATCTTGTGTTATGTCATATTTGAAAGCCAAAGTGTTGGCTATTAAGGTTACTCACTCATTTTGTAAATGGCCAGTGGGAAATTGGCCGATATTTGTCATGTTTCTTGTTTTTAATGATGATGAGTTTTATAAAGTGAAAGTTCATGCAATTGATGGAGTAAAATGTGAAGTGCATGGATGATGATTAGTGATTCTTCAGTGTATTATTGCCATGTTATGTGTTGCTTGTGTTGATAGATGTGTGTTTATGTTTCAGGGTGGCAATTGGCTTGGAAAATAGCCTTCTAATTGTCCACATGGGTAGACACACGAGTGTATGTCTAGGCCATGTGTGACACAAAGTCAGCCCCATGGGTGTGTTGATAAGCCGTGTGTCCCTGTATCAAATTGCGAAAATTTGATTCATCGCATGGGCCAGCACACGGGCGTGTGACTAGGTCGTGTGCCCCTTAAGAGGTTGCTGATGTCATAAATAGAATACCCAGGATTTTCACACACAGGTAAGGACACGGACCGTCAACACAGGCGTATGTCAAACCGTGTGGAAACCCTTGTAGGTTCGAAATGAAAAATAAATTCCGCATGGGCTGGGAACAATGGCGTGTTTGACCACACAGCCTGCCTACACAAGCGTGTGGCCCTGTTTAGGCAAAATTTGTCTAAGAGCAAAAAAGTTTCCGATTTAATTCCGAAACCTTTCGTATGTATATTTAGGGCCTCGTAGGCCTATTTATAAGGATGTTATGTATATGAATGAGCAGTTTTAAGTTGAAGTGAAATTTTTATAGCCCAATGTTGTATGTTTAAGCAAGTTAAGTTCAGTAATGCCTCGTATCCGATTTCGACGTCGAACACGGGTAAGGAGTGTTACATTTAATGGTATCAGAGCTATGGTTTAGTCGATTCTCGGACTAACGTAGCATATGCATGAGTCTAGCTATACATCCCATACATATGAGTATTTACATAATGATAGTGTGACGACTCCTGATAGTTTAAATTGTGTTTTCATATAGTAAATGGATCCCGATAGAGCTGTGGCGGATGATGTAGAAAGTAACGCGCCGACTCCCGCCGAAGGTACGGTGTCGAATGAAAACGAGAATAGACCTACGATTGTAAGTCAGAGAGGAGGGGAAGAGGCTAGGGAAGCCTTTCTCCACATGATGAATACATGGTATGCGAAGCCGTTCGTGCAAACCCGAATGCACAACCCCTTCCACCCCAGCTATTCCTCAGCCTACCCCTGTAGCTCCCCAAGTGGTAGAAGTGGTGAGAAGAGAAAAACCTCCGGTTGACAGAATCTAGAAACAAGGAGCCGAGGAATTCTGGGCTAGTAAAGATGATTATCCAGAATGAGCAGAATTCTGGCTTGAAAATACCATCAAGGTATTTGATGAGTTATCTTGCACACCTAAAGAGTGCATGAAGTGTGTGGTGTCTCTTTTGAGAGATTCCGCTTATCAGTGGTGGAACACCCTTGTGTCAGTTGTACCAAGGGAAAGGATCACATGGGAGTTTTTCCAAGAAGGATTCCGGAAGAAGTACATTAGCCAAAGATTTATTGATCAGGAAAAAAGGAATTCCTTGAACTGAAATAAGGTAGAATGACAGTAACTGAATATGAGCATGAATTCGTAAGGCTCAACAAGTATACTCGGGGGTGTGTGTCCTCTGAAGCCATCATGTGTAAGAGGTTTGAGGACGGGTTAAATGAAGATATCTGATTATTTGCTGGTGTCCTAGAATTGAAGGAATTTGTTGTACTAGTGGACCGGGCTTGTAAAGCTGAGGAGTTGGTTGAAGAGAAAAGAAAAGCTAAAATGGAGCCTAGTGACTCAAGAAAAAGACAACTGAACAAGTCGTTTCACTCCTCTTCCAAGAAGTCATTTCCCTACCCGATCAGCTACTTCAGCTAGATTTTCGAATAGAAGTAAGGGTAAACAGTACTCAGGGTCTAAAGCACAGACCACTTCAATTGCTAGTGTTGGAAACACTTGACCTAATAGACCGCAATGCCCCCAGTGTGGTAGACGTCACCCCGGTAAGTGTCGAGCGCATGAGAGGGCCTATTTTAAGTGTGGTTCCCAAGATCATTTTATCAGAGAATGCCCTGAGATGGTTGAAAAAGAGAAAATTTAGATTGCAAGATCAGGAAGCACTACTAAAGGGGACAACAGAGAAACTCGAGAAGTGGAACGAGTAGTAAGAGTACACCTAGAAAGCAAGCTACAAGATCTAAGGGTAGAGCGCCTGCAAGGACTTATACTATTCGTGCTAGCGAAGAGGCGTCATCCCCTGATGTAATTACGGGTACATTTTCTCTCCATGATACTAATGTTGTTGCTTTAATTGATCCGAGATCTACCCATTCATACATTTGCATGAAATTAGTATCTAGTATGAGCATGCCTATAGAGTCTACAAAATTCGTGATAAAAGTGTCCAACCCCTTAGGAAAATGCGTATCAGTTGATAAGGCCTGCAAAGATTGTCCATTGATGATTAGAGGTCATTATTTTAAGGCGAATATCATGATATTGCCATTTGATGAATTTGATATAATTATTGGTATGGACTGGTTAACCATTCATGATGTGATAGTAAATTATGGAAAGAAATACATTGAATTGAGATGTGAAAATGGGGACACTCTTTGTGTTGAATCAGATGAACAAGACAGATTGCTTGTAGTAATTTCTCATATGACTGCTCGGAAATGTGTAAGGAAAGGGTATGAAGCCTATCTTGCCTTTATGATGAATGCCAAGGAGACTGAGTTAAGAATTGAATCAGTGCTGATAGTGTGTGAGTATCCATATGTATTCCCAGAAGAATTACCAGGGTTGCCTCCGGTTAGAGAGGTTGAATTCGGCATTGAGTTAGCCCTTGGTACTACACCTATATCGATTGCACCATAGAGGGTGGCTCCAATTGAGTTGAAGGAATTGAAGACACAGTTGCAAGAGTTGACGAACAAAGGCTTTGCAAGACCAAGTTATTCTCTGTGGGGTGCTCCAGTATTATTTGTGAAAAAGAAAGATGGTCCTTGAGATTATGTATAGATTATCGATAGCTTAATAAGGTAACAGTGAAGAACAAGTATCCATTACCAAGAATCGATAATTTGTTTGATCAATTGAAGGGAGCCATTGTGTTTTCCAAGATAGACTTGAGGTCCGGTTATTACCAGTTGAGAGTAAAAGACTCAGATGTGCCTAAAACTGCATTTCAGACAAGGTATGGGCACTATGAATTTTTAGTCATGCCTTTTGGTTTAACAAATGCCCCTGCTATGTTTATGGATTTAATGAACCGTAACTTTCGGCCATACATGGATAAATTTGTTGTGGTTTTTATCGATGATATACTGATATATTCTCGTGACGAGAATGAGTATGTCGAGCACTTGAGGACGGTTTTACAGATTTTACGAGATAATCAGTTGTATGCCAAGTTTAGCAAAAGTGAATTTTGGCTCAAAGAAGTTGGATTTTTGGGGCACATTGTCTCGGGAGATGGAATCTGAGTTGACCCAAGTAAGATTTCAGCTATTTTTGATTGGAAGTCACCGAGAAACGTATCAGAGGTTAGAAGTTTTCTGGGCCTAGCTGGCTATTACATACGTTTTGTCAAGGGATTCTCCATGATAGCTACACCTATAGCGAGGTTGTTATTAAAAGACGTAAAGTTTGAATGGACAGAAAACTGCCAACAGAGTTTCGAGAAACTAAAAGCATTACTGACTGAGGCTCCAATTCTAGTGTAACCTGAACCGGGAAAAGAATTTGTGATCTATAACGATGCATCCTTGAATGGATTGGGCTGTGTGCTTATGCAAGAAGGCAAGGTAATAGCATATGCCTCTAGATAGTTAAAGATGCATGAGAAGAATTATCCGACACATAATTTAGAGTTGGCTGCCATTGTGTTTGCATTGAAAATATAGAAACACCATTTGTATGGTGAAAGATGTGGGATATTCACTGATTATAAGAGCCTAAAGTACTTGATGATTCAGAAGGAATTGAACTTAAGGCAGCAAAGATGGTTAGAGCTGATAAAGGATTATAAGCTAGTCATTGATTACCACCTGGGAAAGGCGAACGTAGTCACCGATGCTTTGAGTAGAAATCTCTATTTGCATTGAGAGCTATGAATACACGGGCGACTTTGTCAGATGATGGTTCCATTCTAGCTGAGTTGAGGGCTAGACCGATGTTTCTTCAAGAGATTTATGAGGCTCAACAAGATGATAGTGACTTGCAAGCCAAAAGAGTTCAGTGCGAGTCGGGTGTTGAGTTTGACTTTTAGATTAATTCTGATGGATGTTTGATGTTCAAAGACAGAGTCTGTGTACCGAAGAATGATGAGCTTACTTGGAAGATTTTACAAAGGCACATAGCGGATGTTTATCTGTACATCCAGGCAGCACAAAAATGTATAATGATTTGAAGAAATGGTATTGGTGGTTGAGTATGAAGAAAGATATTTCTAAGTTAGTGTTAAGATGCTTGATTTGTCAGTAAGTGAGAGCTGAACACCAAGTACCTTCGGGTTTGCTTCAACCTATTATGGTTCCTGAGTGGAAATGGGACTGTGTTACTATGGACTTTGTAACGGGCTTACCGTTGACACTAAGTAAGAAAGATGTCGTATGGGTTGTGGTAGATAGACTTACGAAGCCAGCCCACTTCATACCAGTACGTGTTGATTATTCGCTTGATAAGTTGGAAGACTTGTATGTTTCTAAGATTGTGAGGCTACATGGAGTGCCTTTATCGATTATATCGGATAGAGATCCGAGATTCACATCTCAATTTCAGAAAAAGTTGCAAGAAACTTTGGGCGCAAAGCTGAGTTTTAGTACGACTTTTCACTGACAAACCGACGGACAGTCGGAAAGGTTAATACAAACACTTGAAGATATGCTCCGATGTTGTGTTCTTGAGTTTTAGGGCAACTGGTAAAAGTATTTACCGTTGGTTGAGTTTGCATATAATAATAGTTTTCAGCCAAGTTTGAAAATGGTGCCTTATGAGGCTTTGTATGGGCGTAAGTGTCGAATGCCTTTGTATTGGACCAAACTCAAAGAAAATCAGATTCACGGGTCGATCTGGTTAGAGAAACCGAAGAGAAGGTAAAAATAATTCGTGATTGCTTAAAAGCTATTTCTGATAGACAAAAGTCCTACTCGAACTTGAAACGAAAAGAGATTGAGTTTCAAGTTGGTGATAAGGTATTATTAAAAGTGTCGCCATAGAAGAAAGTTCTCAGATTTGGCCGGAAAGGCAAATTGAGTCTGCGTTTTATCGAACCATATGAGATTACCGAGAGGATAGGCCTATGATTGGCTTTGCCATCTGAATCAGAAAAGATTCATGATGTATTCCACGTGTCTATGTTGCGACGCTACCGATCAGATCCTTTGTATGTGATTACACCGACAGAGGTTGAAATTCAACCCGACATGACTTTTGCGAAGAACTGGTTAAGATTCTAGCACAGGAAGTCAAATAGCTAAGGAATAAAAGTATAGCTCTTGTGAAAGTACTATGGCAAAGACATAGGGTAGAAGAGGCTACATGGGAGCCCGAGGAGGCTATGAGAAACCAGTATCCAAACCTTTTTACTGGTAAGATTTTTGGGGACAAAAATCCCTAAGGGGGAAATTGTAACAGCCCGATTTAGGGCCTAGTAGAAATAGTGGTTGCGAGACCACAAATCTGAACTAGAAATATGTGTTTTATGATATTTATGAGGCTTATGATGTGTTTGCATGGTTGGGTGAAAATTTAATGAGGAAATTTTATTTATTAATGATTAAATTGTCCATCAGGACTAAATTGTAAAGATTAGAAAATATAAGATTTTAGAAGATTTACGTATGAAATAGAATCATAAAAATTACTAGAGGTCCTTATGTAGCGACTAGACCATAATATGTTAAGATGGACAAAAATGGACATGGGAAGGGAAAATCTTAAGAAAGAGGCCTTAAGGGTATTTTTTGTCATTTGGTAAATAAAAGATTAAAAAGAAAAACAAAGTCAAAATTGTGTTCATCTTCTTCTCCCATGGCTGAAAATCACTAAGGAAGACGTAGCTAGGGTTTGTTCAACTTCCAAGCTTGATAATAAGTACCTCCTAGCCCTGTTTTTAATGTTCTTTGTATTTTTGAGATCCTCATAGCTTGATTTAGCTATTTCTATCCATATTTTGAGCTAGGGTTTATGTTCAAAAATTTACCCATGTATGACATGCATGTATTTTAATGTTTTATGGAAGAATATGAAAGTTTGATGTATGATAAACATCTTTTTCTAAGTGATTTTCATGAAAAATGCATAAAAGGACCAAATTGTAAAAGTTATAAAAATGGTCATACATGAGTGAAATAGTGGAAATTGGGGGCTGTTGTAGTTAAGAAAATAATTCGGCTAGACTTAAAATACAAGAAAGTTGAATAAAAATCATTTTACGAGCATATGGGGCAAAAGTGTAATTATGTGAAAGTTTATGGGCAAAATCATAATTTTGCCAAAGTATGATTCATGAGTCAATTTAGTCAATGTGAGTATTAAACAAGTGAAATTGTTATTATAGATCAAGAAACACAAAGCCCGAACCGAAACCAAGGCAAGAATAAAGTTGTGGACTAAATCGAACATCTACACCTAATTTGAGTACCGAGGTAAGTTTCTGTGAAATTAAAGTTTCATAGTGTTTTTTATATTTTAAATTACTTGATATTATGATAAAGAATATCATTCCTATGAAAATTGACTAATGAAGCCTCGATGAGAAAATGATGAGAATATGCTAAGTTGATGTCCCAGTTGAAGATTCGAAATAATGAGGATACCTATGTCACCACATGAGATAAGAAAGGTCCCGTATAAGACCATGTCTGGGACATGGCATCGGCACCGAATGTAGGTCTCGTATAAGACCATGTCTGGGACATGGCATCGGCACCGAATAAAGAAGGTCCCGTATAAGACTATGTTTGGGACATGGCATCAGCACCGAATAAGGAAGGTCCCTTATAAGACCATGTCTGGGACATGGCTTCGGCATCTATGTACGATCTCGTATAACACCATGTCTGGGACATGGCATCGACATCGAGCTAAGAGATCCCGTGTAAGACCATATCTGAGATATGGCATCGGCATCAAGAGGTGATCCCATGTAAGACCATATCTGGGATATGGCATTGGCATCGTGATACATGTATGATGAGATTGTTCGATATTCCAAGTAGTTCAACGGGAAAAAAAGCTAAGTTATATAAAGAGGATAAAGAGCTAAGTTATACAAAGATGACAAAGTGTTAAATTTAAGTTAAGGATGATAATGATTTAAGTTTATATTCAAGATAGCATAAGTGCTAAATTATGTGATGAAGTGATACAGGTACCATAAGTAAAATACGAGTTATGAAACCATAATGTGATATGTGATGGGTAAGAGTAAGTATGAGTAAGTATGTCTAAGTACTTGAGAACTTGTGTTGTTATTGTTCTATGAGATGAATGAATTTGATCATGAGTACTTATGTTTCTATTTTAATTCATGCAAACTTACTAAGCTATATGCTTAGCCCTCTCTTTTCCCTTTTCCTTGTAGTATCAACAAGCTAGCTCGGAGATCGTAGAACGTCGGAGCTCGGATCACACTATCAATCATTCTTTTGGTATTGTAAAGTTGTTTTATTTTGGGTATGGCATGTATAGGAACTTGGTCATCTTGTTTTATGTCATATTTGAAAGCCAAAGTGTTGGCTATTAAGGTTACTCACTCATTTTGTAAATGGCCAGTGGGAAATTGGCCGATATTTGTCAAGTTTCTTATTTTTAATGACGATGAGTTTTATGAAGTGAAAGTTCATGCAATTGATGGAGTAAAATGTGAAGTGTATGGATGATGATTAGTTATTCTTCATAGTGTATTATTTCCATGTTATGTGTTGCTTTTGTTGATAGATGTGTGTTTATGTTTTAGGTTGGCAATTGGCTTGGAAAATAGCCTTCTAATTGTCCACACGGGTAGACACACGGGCGTGTGTCTAGGTCGTGTGTGACACACGATCAGCCCCATGGGTCTGTTGATAAGCCGTGTGTATCAAATTGTGAGAATTTGAATCGTCACACGGGCCAGCACACGGGCATGTAACTAGGCCGTGTGCCCTTTAAGAGGTTGCTGATGTCATTAATAGAATACCCATGTTTTTCACACACGGGTGCAGACACGGGCTTGTCTAGGCAGTGTAACAAGCTTTTGACAGAGGTGTGTGTCCGACCGTGTGAAAACCCCTTTAGGTTCGAAATGAAAAATAAATTTCGCACGGGCTGGGAACAAGGGCGTGTGTGACCACACGGGTGTGTCCCATTTTACACGGCTGTGTGGCCCTGTGTAGGAAAAATTTTTCTAAGAGCACAAAAGTTTCCGGTTTAATTTTGAAACCTTCCGTATGTATGTTTAGGGCCTCGTAGGCCCATTATAAGGATGTTATGTATATGAATGAGAAGTTTTAATTTGAAATGAAATTTTTATAGCCCAATGTTGTATGTTTAAGCAAGTTAAGTTCGATAATGCTTCGTATCTGGTTCCGGCGTCGAACACAGGTAAGGGGTGTTACACTTGTGCTCATTATCGAATTGAGTTTTATCTAAATTAACAGTTTTATGCAGATCAGTTTACAGTTTCAGTTATTTAATAGCAAATTTTATGCAAATCATTATCAGTAATTCAGAGTTCGTTTTCGTAGATCGCAGTTTTACTACAGTTTTCAATTCACACTAACTAGAGTGTTTCAATACAGTCTTCTACCTACAGTAGTCTCATTATTTTCTATTTATAGCATTTCAGATTAAAACAAACAACAATTTTAGAACACTTACAGGACCGACGCCAGAGACTCGGTGTACCACACATTCGGTAAAACATTTCAAAACCTTTCAAATCATTTGCAAACAGTTCTTTAGAAATTCGAGTTTTAAACAAAACCCAAATCCACAGCCGAGTTTTGCAACCTGGCTCTGATACCACTAAATGTAACACCCCAAATTCGGCCTGGACGTTATGGCCGAATCTAATGATATCACATTGAAGTGTTTTTCATAAAACAAGTCGTTAAAAACTCTCTTTTCTATTCAACCTCTTTTTATTATTTTGTAAAGACATGTCGTTCATTTCCAAAACTCGAATCATTATCAAGAAGTTATTACTTCCAGAACGATATTAAATTTCCAAAATGTTATTAATTTCCAAAACGTTACTTGTCGCGGAAGCTTTTAAAACAGTTTGCTTATTTGTGTGAAATTTGTTAAAACACCTCATTCTTTTGGAAACTTGATTAACCCTACTTCTAGTAGTTATAAAACAAATCAGTGAAAATCCCAAATTAAAATAAAAATCTAAAAAGGCCATTATTATAGAAAAATACCCAAAATAAAATTAAAATTCATTTAAGTACTAAAATAGACGAAGTAAGTTGGGTAACCAACGCCGAGTCCTCCGCCGCACTGACCCACTTATGCCTGGGGATTACCTGTACAGTCAAGTTAGAAGGGTGAGTTTACGAAAACTCAGTGTGTAATCCCTTATAAATCAAACAGACAGAAGGCAAATACAATTTGGGCCTAAGCCCTTACTCAGTAACAGTGACAGTAACAGTTTGGGCTTTAGCCCATCTTAGCACAGAGGCGGTCATGCTTTAGGCCTTGGCCCATTACAGTATCAGTAACAAATCATACAGCATACAAGTCCTACCCGGCCAGCCTCTACACTCCATCTCCGTCCAACCCTATACTCCATGTAGGGATATAGTCAACCCACCCATCCCTACACTCCAAAAAGTACCGAATGCGACACTAAACAGTAATATGCAGTTGGGCTATCAGTAATTTAGGCTCGAAGCCTTTCAGTACACTTCCTACAATCAATATAAAACCTACCCCCATGCAATGCATCACGCATTCATGTCAGGTCATATCAGAATGTCATACATGTATTCAGTGTAGTCAAAATAGCACGCTAAAGTATAGTCATGCATGTACATAAGTCTATATACATCACACAGGGGCATAATAGTCTTTCAATCAATTAGGGGTCTATGTAAGCTTACCGACCCAACAGTAGGTCCACAGTCGTCTTATACGACTCGTGCAACCTTAACAGTCAAACAGTGAAAATGGGCCAATGGACCATATTGTGGGCCCATGTGGACCCACACGCCTGTGTGGCCCACACAACCCAGAATAGCCTTGGCCGTGTGGATCACATGGCCTGGCCCAATATTTCCACATGTCCGTGTGGATCGCCTGTGTGGGGCCCACACAGCCCAATTCGGCCCAGTCCGTAAAATCGCCCATGGCCGGCCTCGTCAATCTCACGCCCATGTTTAGTCACACGGACTACCACACGAGCGAGCGCATGCTCGTGTGACGTCAACGTTCCCTTATTTTAGCTTTTGTCGATTCCCATAGTCGGAATTGTATTACACATACCTGGTTATGGAAACGCCCACACAGTCCTTGAGCAATCCAAATCTAAGTTCACCACAAACATTCGATTAGTCACCTATCAACCGAAACTAAAACGACCCTAATCGAAATAATTAATCACTTCGCCGTCATTCACTTACCAAATTGAACAATCGAGGCTTGCCCACTTAAACTGTTGAAACCGAATGACCACTAATTCCTGTAACCCAACCGAACATTTATTAACCACTATTTGTATGACAGTTGAACCAAACGAAATTACGTAAGCTTTGAAACAACTCCAAAAGTATTTACTTATACCTATACTTACCAACCTCGACAGAAGAGAACTAGAGGTTTCAACCAAGGAAGAACAAGTGAGATCCTTTGTTCGCTACAGTGTGAGAGTGGAGAAAACAACCGAATGATCAGCAATGAAGGAGAGAAAAAACGTTATCGTGAGATATGGCCAAACCGAAAAGAATTAGAGAGAGAAATCCAAGCACAAAACTCACCAAAAATTCGGCAAAAAGGGAAATAGAAGATGAAAAATAGTCGCCCGAACAACCGGAAGAACCCAATGCCCAAGTCGCAATTTTTGGGTAGGAAAACTAAGAGGAGGAATTCGACATTGAAATGAAAGCTTAGAGGTGAAAAGAATAAAAAAATAAAACAATTTAATAGAGGTGAAAACGACAGAATTTCGGCAGCAGTAGAGAGATTTTTGTGGAAGCAAAGATTGGGAAAGGGGAGCAAAATTCAACAGAAACAATCCAATAAAAAAAAGAGTTGGGGAGGGGAACAATCGACAGAAAAACAAAACTGATGGAGAAAAGAACCACTCAAAGCCGAACTCTTGAGATACCAGAGTTCAAGTTCGACAGTAACACTCCCACATCCCTAAATTCCCTTATTTTCTCCCATAAGCACTCTCTAAATCGTGATAACCTCCCATATCCCCCTATTTTCTCCTAAAATTCAGCAACTACAGTCCCCCACACCTCCAACACCTAGTAGTTTGGTCAAACACAACTGTATCACCACCATGTTGTAAAAATAAATCCCTTTTCTAGCGTTGGGACTTGAACTCCAGACCCCTTACACATTAACACTCCACTTTACCACTAGACCAGCAGGCCCATTCTGACATATTTTTCCAATATTTATTTATAAGCCTACTGGCTAAAGATTGGGGTTTATTCAATAAAAAGAAAAATTGCCCAAGCCAAGGGTTGAACTTGAGACTTCTTAGACACTCCCAGAACACTTATCCACTGAAGCAGACATATATTTGTGCCACAACATACGAAAATAAAAATTAAGATTTATTGGGGTGTTACATCCTAAGTTGATGGACAGTAAGCTCTATTGAGTTGAAAACAGTAAGCTCTTACGAGCTGATATATCGGTAAGCTCATACAAGCTGTGGTGAGTCTGCAACAAATGCAGGAGCTAGACCAAAACGGTAACCCTAGTGACATGTCACTTGTATCCTACGAATTCATACGGTTCAAACGGGGCTCGGTAACGATCAATCAATATCAATTAGGCACTCGTATTCCAAGTATATCAATTCCTTAATTATATACATGCATTTCAAATGAATACAAGTATTTAAAAGTTTGATTCTAATTATACGAACTTACCTCGTTCGCTGTAACGACGAATTAAGTCTACTAATCCAATACTTTGTTTCCCTCTGTTCTAGATCCAATTCTCGTTTATCTCAATCTATATAAAATCAAAATTTACTTATTAAATCCTCATTTCATTCAATTTAGCACAATTTACACATTTTGGAAAATTTACATATTTGCCTCTAATGTTTCACATTTTTACAATTTGGTCCCTATTACACAAAATTGCAAATTCATGCAATTAATCACCAGTCCATGTTTAGCGAAATTTTCTATATGTTACTAGCAGCCCATATTTTCAATTTATTCACACTTTTACCCACATGATTTTACATTTTCTCAATTTAATCCCATTTTGACATTTTTACCAAAATTCACTTACAAAACTTTTACATCTAACAACAATGATTTATTTTCCATCATTAACTAACAAAATAATCATGCATTCAACAATGACAACATTAAATACTTTAACAGTTTTGAAATCAGAGATACAGGCTACCTAGATTAAGTTGCAACGATCTCAAAAACGTAGAAATTATTAAAAACTGGGTCAAAAATCACTTACTAAATAACCATGCAATTGCCAAAACTTGAAGAGCTTCCATGGCTGTTTTCTTTCCTTAATATTCGGCTAGAAGAAGAGAAAATAGGCTAGCATTTGTTTTGTTTCATTTAATCTATTATTAATCATTAGTTTACTATATTAACCTTATAATAAAACCATTAAAACAAGCATAATAATGTCCATAAATGTCCACTCACATTTCAAATGGTTTAATTACCATTTTTGGACCCCCATTTTAAAAACCATAGCTAATAAACACTTTTAGCTAATAGAACATCACTTTTGTATTTTACGCGATTTAGTCCTTTTGCAGAATTAAGCATTTAAACGGTAAAATTTCTTTACGAAACTTTCACGTAATTAATCTATCATGATGTAGACCTTATTAAAATAATAAAATAAATACTTTGACTTTGAATTTGTGGTCCCGAAACCACTATTCTGATCTGACCCAAAAATGAGCTGTTACATGACTCAAGCCTATACATGCCATATACCATATATACACACTTCAAAAGTACCAAAGTAGATGTCCAATAGTGTGATGAAGTCCCTGATGATTCCTTGATCTGAGTTAGCTTCGAACTACTATAAAACATAGAAGAAAATAAAAAATGTAAGCTATAAAGCTTAGTAAGTTTGTATATAAATATAAAATAATTTCAATAATCATTAGCACTTCAAAATGGATAACATAATTAACATTTAATGTAACAATCCGGTTTAGACCCTAGTCGGAATAGTGGTTTAGGGACCACAAATTTGAGTCAAAAAATATTTTAATATTATTTTTCGTGCCTATGATATGTGATTAAGTATGTGTGAAAGTTTCATGATTTAATTTGGTCATTTATGTGCTTAATTTGAGAAATGAACCAAATTGTGAAAGAAGCTAAATTAGCATGCCATATGGTAAAAGCACCTATGTGTCATGTCTTTATAAATGTGAGGTCCTTATAATACAATTGGACCATTTGAATTATGGATGGACATTAATGCCATATGTTAGTGGGATTTATAATGTTATAATAAGGTTTAAAGTTGTAAATTAATTAATAAGTTTATATTAAGTAAAACAAAGGCATAAAATAGGCCATTTTGTCTTGTTCTTGCTGAATTGGAAAGAAAAAGAAAGAATAAACAAGCTTCCTAGGTTTCGGCTATGCGTATGGTTTAATTAAGGTATGTTTCAGTTTCGGTTTTTTGATAATTTCTATGTTTTTGCAGTAGTTGCTTCATGTTCTTCAAAACCCATGCTTCAATTTTGTGAATTGATGATGATTTTGAAATGTTCCATTGACGAACTCATAAGGTTTGTGATGTTTGAAGATGAATTATGAAAGATATGTGATAGATTAACATAGTTTGTCTTTGGATTTTTGATGAATTTGAGTAATTTAGACTAAATTGAGAAAAAAATATTTTGAGGGACTAAAATATGAAATAAGGGAAATGTATGGACTTGTATGAACTACATGAATATTCGGGTAAGCATGGGTAAATAGAGATTTTGTGTATTTTGTGATTTTGTGAAATAAGGACTAAAATGTTAAAATGTGGGGGATAATTTGTAAATTGCCTAAAATATGTGTTTTTGGATTGAATTAAATGATTTGGTAAATAAATGGATTCAATTTGAATATTTATAGATCAAGAATCGAAGAAAATAGATTTAGATTGAGGAAAGTCGAAAGTAATTGAATAGCTGTTCATTTCCGTTCTTCCTGTACGAGGTAAGTCTATATAAAAAAATGTATTTGTATTGATTTATGTTTGTTCATATGGTTTGATGGCTAGTGAAATGGTCAAAATTATGGTAAGCTTATTAATGCAAAGTAAGCATATATTTGACGTATGGATGTTATAATAAAATGGTAAGTTATGGATGAATTATGCTTGGATTTACTTGTGATTTAGTTGAGTTAATTGGTATACAAGATGTTGTGCTGAAATGTTCTTGAATGAGTAAAATAGATAATCAATTTGGTATGTTTATGGTTGCCAAAAGTGTTAGATTGATGCTTGTATATGCTTATAGGGATGGCCCAAAGTGGGTGGCATTTTGGCCTTGAAAATGGCCTATAATTGCCCACACGGTTGAGCACACGGGTGTGTGGTCGACCGTGTCCCTCGTGGTTGCAATTCAAAACAAGTCAGACTCAACCACGGGCTAGACACATTAGGCGTGTGACTGGCCGTGTGGTGCAAGTCAGTAGTGATCACGGGTGAGGCACACGAGCGTGTTCACGGCCGTGTGGACAAGTCAGTATGTATGCCCTGTTTTGACACGGCTTAGACACACGGGTGTGTCTGAGGCCGTGGGAGGCACACGGCCTCCCCACATGGGCGTGTGACCTCTATAACTTAGAAAATTTTTAAATTTCTAAAAATTTCTGTAGGTGTTCAGTTTAGTCCCAGTCCCTTTTTAAAGCATGTTTAAGGTCTCGTATACTTGTTTAAAGGACAACTTGATTCTATTCATTGAATTACATTATGAAATGTCTATAAAAGATTTTGATTTGTCCGATAATGCCTTTAACCCTAGACCGGCGTTGGTTACGAGTTAGAGGTGTTACATTTAAAGCATCAATCAATGAGCTAACATAAATTTTAACCATATCATAGCTCATAAGTCCTCAACTTCTTCTAACTCAATACAAGAATAGTTTACAATACATACCTGTACTGATACATATCTATTTACCATCAATTCTCTTACTATAACATCCCGATTTTGGGTCTAGTGGGAATACTAGTTTCGAGACCACAAATCCAAAGTAGAAATATTTATTTTATGATTTTTTTGAGGTCCATGACATGTTTGCATGATTGTGTGAAAGTTTCATGAAGAAATTCTGTGAATAAGTGTCCAATTTGACTTTTAGGACTAAATTGCAAAAGTTGCAAAATATGAGATTCTAGAAGCTTTAAGTATGAAATAGCTTTGGATTATTAATTAGAGGTCCTTAAATAGCAATTTGCCCAATTTCTATTTTTATGGACAAAAATGGGAATGAGTAGGTAAAATTAGTAAAAAATGCATTTTGGTCATTTGGTTAATAAAAGAATTAAAAGGGAAAATAAGTCAAAAATCATGTCCATCTTTCTCATGCTTAGCTGAAATTCCTAAGGACACCATAGCTAGGGTTTCCTCAACTTTCAAGCTTGATTGTAAGTGCATCCTAGCCCTATTTTTAATGTTCTCTACGTTTTTAAAATTGTTATCATCCGATCTAGCTATTTCTACCATTTATTTGAGCTAGGGTTCATGTTTAAAAATTTACCCATGTGTGACATGCATGTGTTTTGATGTTTCATGGTAGATTATGAAAGTTTGATGTGTAATAAACATATTTTACTAAGTGATTTTTGATGAAAACACCTAAAAAGGACCTTTTTGTAAAAGTTGTGAAAATGAGTAGTAGAAATGTGGTTTAATGAAACATGTGGGCTGGTATAAGCTTGATATAGGTTTGACTAGGCTTGGGTAAGAAAGAAAATGGGCATATTTCATTTTACGAGCCAAAGTATGGTTTTTGGATTGATTTGAACAATGTGATAATTAAATGAGCTAAATTTGCTATTATAGATCAAGAAAAACAGAGTCTGGACCTAAACCGAGGAAAGAACAAGGTTGTGGACTAAATTGAATAGTTAGCCATATTTTGGTACCGAGGTAAGTTTGTGTGTAAATAATGCAACATTACAGTTTTAAGTATTTAATGCTTTAATATTGCACTAATTGTGTAATTGTCCTTATGGATTTGATTAATGTTGACTCAATGACGATTCGAGGAAAATTTGATACCTCGAAATCTCGGTTGAACCTTAGGAATAGTTAGGATACAAATGTCATGACATTAGGGATTGAGTTTACGTGTAAGACCATATCTGGGATATGGCATCATTATAAGATTTCGTGTAAGACCATATCTGGGACATGGCATTGATAGAAGAATCGTGTAAGACCATAGCTGGGCTATAGGCATTGATATGTGATCCCATGTAAGACCATATCTGGGATATGGCATTGGTATGATTCTATGTGTATGTGATTCCCAAGTATCCTTTAGTATTCCAAGTGGTTCAACGGGTAGTCCAAAGATTATGTCAATGAAATGACAAGGTATGAACATGTTGAAAGGGTACAGGTATGTACACAAAGCTCATACATATTGAGATTAGAAATCGACGAGATCTCGGTAAGAAGTGAATGAATAAATCATGATCATGGGTTTTATTGTACATTATGTAAATGACATGATTTAAAATGTATCTATGATACTTGATGACATTGTGATAAATTACATTATGTTATGTGTATAATAATGCATGGTTAATGTTGTTAACTATTACATGCAAACTTACTAAGCTTTATGCTTACTCCCTTTTTTTTCTATTTTCTTATAGTATCGCCAAGCTAGCTCAGGGATCGAAGGACGTCAAAGACTCGACCACACTATTAATTGGAACTTTTGGGTATAGTTAGTCTCAACATTTTGAGTATGGCATGTATAGGGACTTGGTCTTTTTGTTATATGTCATATTGGTTTAGCCAAATGTGTTGGCTTATGATGATATTTGATTCATTTTGTATAAGGCCATGGGATGTGGCTCATAATGATTATTTGGTTGTAAACCTATTCATATATGCATGCATGTGCCAATGCCATTATGATATGGCCTATGGTTATTGATGGTCGAATGATGATATGTTGCATGTGATTATGGATGTTTAATGATGGTGAAGAACTTAGTTATGCCATGTTAAGTGCCTTGAAGTCATACATATGTTTGGATTGGTGTGGTTTTGATGTTGTGTAGGTTGGTGCAAGTATTGGTGGTAAAAAGGCTTGGTAAATAGCCTTACTTTGTCCACACGGGTAGACACACGGGCGTGTGTCTAGGCTATGTGTGACACACGGCTAGCCCTAAAGGCGTGTGTTCTGGCCGTGTGTCCCCTGCACCTTAGTTTTGAGATATAGAATGCCTAGTAGTAAACACATGGGCACGGGACAGGGCCGTGTGTCTCGGCCGTGTGAGAGACACGACTACAGGACACGGGCATGTGCCCAGGCCCTGTAAAGTCTACACTTGATTTTCAGAATTTAATTCGCCACATGGTCTAAGGACACGAGCGTGTGCCTTGGTTGTGTGACCTCATTTTGATGATGGCATCATAAATAAAATGTCCCTTATTTTGGACATGACCTGAAGCACGGGCGTGTGATATGTCACACAGGCGTGTCCCTTCACCCATACGGGCGTATGGATCTTTTTTATGAAAAAATTTCTAAGTTTTTTGAAAGTTTCCAAAATTCTTGGTTTAGTCCCGAGCCACTCCTAATGTATGTTTTGGGCCTCGTAGGCTCGTTTAAGGGACAATATGAATGTAAATGAAAAGTTTTAAATTTGGATGAAAATTCATGTCTCGGTTTTGTATGATTGTTTGAGTTTATGTTCGATAACTCCTCATACCCTGTTCCGGCATCGAATACGAGTATAGGGTGTTACATTTAATGGTATCAGAGCTACGCTTTAGTCGATTCTTGGACTAACATAGTGTGTGCACGAGTCTAGTTATACATGCCATAAATGAATTGTCACAGTGTGACGACTTGTAACGCTCGAATTTGGGCCTAGTAGAATTGGGCCTATTGGGCTTTGGGTCTCATAAAATTTTTAAGTGAGCAAGAAAATGACAGATGACATGACGGCTTTAAAGGTTTAATGAATTTGGAGTGTCTAGGTGTGTTGGAGAAGCTCTGGGTTCGAGTTTTGTGGTGGAGGATTCTTAATTTAATTAATTAAGGAATCAGGGTTGTGAGTAGTGAGCTTTTAAATAAATAAGTGAAAAATGGCACAAAGAAGCCTGTGGTGAAGTGGCTAAGTGATGCCACTAAGGTGTAGAGAGGTGGCGACATATGCATGCAGGGAGGTTTGAGGTTCGAGTGCTAGCTTAGTTTTATTTTGGAGTTTAATTTTAAGCTTCTAGAAGGTTGGAAGTGGCGTGTAGAACTCTAAGGAGAAGTGATTAGTAGAGAGAATTTAGGAGAAGGATAAGAGAGATATCATGGAGAAAAATTAGGAGATGAGCAGTGGATGAAGTGGTGCCGAATTGGACTTTAGGGGTGGCTAAGTTTTGGCTATAGGCTATATAAATGTGTGTGTGTCGATTCTGGGGTCCTAGGTAATGCCGAATTTTCCATTCTTTTTCTTTTCCTTGCCGAAACCTTATTTTTTTTTCCACAACCGAATATACCTTGCCTTTTTGCCGAAATCTCCTATAGCTGAATCCCTTTTTATCGAATTCTCTCATAGCCAAACTCTTTTATTGCCGAAGTATCATCATCTTCTCTTGCCGAAATCCCTATTAGTGCCGAATCTTTGTTGTTTTCCTCCATCACAAATTGATTGTTACCTACTATCAGTCAAAGTTAAAAGCCAAATATCGTTTAGTAGTTATCTAGGCCGTAGGATCAAAAGTGGATTCGGTAAGTATTCAGCTAACCCCTTAGTGTGTTTTGTTAAAAGCTGAAGGGCTATCTAACTTCTCATTGTCGTTAATCTTGTATTAACAAGGGTAAGGTTCAGAGGTCGCAAGCGTGGTAAGGATCGTTAGCAAAGTGTAAGTGTACTCAACTCGATTATGATTTAAGTAAATGGCCGAATGTGAGTATGATCTATAGGGGTGACTTGTGTGGATTATGAGTCACTCGAAGTTTGATGGTGTATGTGTGAGTGCAGATCTAGGGGATACTCGTGATTAGTAGCTAAGGAAGGGCTATTAGAACCCGGTGGCACACGGTAAGGTTATAGTAAGGCTTCGGCTTTTGGTAAATATTTTGATTAAGTATGGGTGATTGATTGAAGGTTGGTTGGTTGTAGGTTCAAGACCAAGGATTGTATAGAACGTTGCAGTAACCAGGTGTGTACAAATACTACACACACATGATATCGGCAATGCCGGAAAGCCGAAAAGCCGAAAGTGTCTAAATGGGCCCGGTGGGCCTTGAGGCTAAGTTTGATGAAATTGATAGATTTGGTTATATGAATTGAGTTAGTCATGCATGTTACATGATATGGAATTGTTTTGGGCCTAATAGGCCATATGAATGAGATCTGGGCCTAATGAGCCATGAGGATGTGATTTGGGCATAATGGGCTATATGAACGTGAAATGGGCTTGATGGGCTTTATGGGGACGTAGACAAGTATGCTAGGGTTTAATGGACTTTAGGCCTAGTTCTGAACAACTCTTAAACCGCATAAGACTTAATCTAATAATTAAACATGTCCGTGGACAAGTCACTAGGTTAGAGTGTGGCAACGGACATATGCATGTCTAGGATTGGATCTAGGGAGAGCTTGGTACTTAAGCAGTCCTAGTAGCCCACCTCCTCTTCTTTGGAAACCTACCTGGTGCGTAGTGTCTATTCACTTTAGCCGCAAGGACTTGTTAATGGGCCAAAGTTCATAACTAAAACCCGAGAGGGACCAAAATGCCCCTGATTTGAAAATTACTAAAATACCCTTAGTTTGAAATTTACCAAAATACCCTTAGTTTGAAAACTTACAAAATATCCTTAGATTTGCAAAATTACTAAAATACCCCTGATTTGTAAAATTACCAGAAATCCCTTGATTTACAGAATTACCAAAATATCCGTAATTTACAAAATTTCCAAAATACCAGTGTTTTGCAAAATTACCTAAATACCACTATAGGGTAGAATTATGAAAATACCCTTGGGTAGTGAAATGACTAAAATACCCCTAAGTGCTTAATGTGTGAAATTGTGTATGTTGCATTCATGAAATATAAGTTGCATTTTGGTGGGTTTTGATGATACGGAGGAAGATTTGAGGATCGCATAGTCGCTTGACGATCATGGATCCACCGGTGGCTTTAAGCCCATTATAGCAGCTTTGCTGCAATGTTTGAGTAGTGCCGTTGTTGGTACTACCTTTGGAGTGTAGGGATGGGTGGGTTGATTTTATATCCCCACAGGAGTGTAGGGTTGGATTTGGGATGGGCGCATTGCATTCATGCGATATTGATGTGATATGAGGTCATTGTGGGCTAAGGCCCAAGACCATCGAATTTGATAGGGCTTAGGCCCAATGTGATATTTGCATGTTGATTAGATTACCAAGGGTCGAACACACTAAGTTTCGAAACTCACACCCTTTTTATTAAATGTTTCAGGTGATCCTCAGTAGACGGCTTGACCTGGAAGAAGACTCGGAGATTGCCACACTACAAGATACTTAGATGTTTTATTTATTTGTCTCAAAAGACATGATTTTAATTACGTTATTTTCGTTGAATGTAATAAGGCCTTGTACTCCGATTTGACTTTAGACTTTGAGTTTTGTTGTTTTTGTTTCAACTATTTACTCAATTGTTGAACCTGGATAAATTTCATAAATTTAAACATGGGCTCTTATCATTACTTAGCAAGATTCAAGGATTTGGGCTTTTAGGACTTAAAATTTTAACTTAGCAAAATCATTTTGAATTATCCCTTTGATGTGACATCACCAGATTCGGGCCTAACTTCTAGGCCTGGTCTGGGGGTGTTACACGACTCCGGATCTTTTAAATTGTGTTTTCATATAGTAAAGGATCCCAATCGAGCTGAAGCTAATGAGGTAGAAAGTAATTCGCCAGCTCCTACTCCAGGGGCAGTGCCAGTTGAAAGTAGACCCATAACTGTGAGTCAGGGAGGAGGAGAAGAGTCTAGGAAAGCCTTTCTCCATATAATGAATGCCTAGTATACAGAGTTCGTTCGAACGAACCCAAACGCTCAACCCCTTCCACCCCCACCTATTCCTCAACCTGTTCCTATAGCACCCCAAGGTATGGATTTTATGAGATTGAATAGACCTCCAGTGGATAAAATTTGAAAGCAATGAGTCGAAGAGTTCGAGCTATTATAGATGATGATCTCGAAAGGGCAGAGTTCTGGCTCCAGAATACCACCAGGGTATTTGATAAGTTATCATGCACACCCAAGGAGTGTTTGAAATGTGTTGTGTCACTTCTGAGAGACTCAGCTTATCAGTGGTGGAACACCCTTGTGTCGGTTGTACCAAGGGAGAGAGTTAATTGGGAATTTTTCCAAGAAGAGTTTCGTAAGAAGTATATTAGCCAGAGGTTTATTGATCAGAAGAGAAAGGAATTTCTTGAGTTAAAACAGGGCCGAATGATGGTAATGGAATATAAGCGTGACTTTGCGAGACTGAGAAAATACGCTTAATAATGTGTTTCGACTGAAGCCATCATGTGTAGAAGATTTGAAGATGGGATGAACGAAGACATCTGATTATTAGTTGGCATTCTCAAACTGAAAGAATTCGTTGTGCTTGTAGAGAGAGCTTGTAAGGTCGAGGAGTTGGCTAATGAGAAAAGAAAAGCTAAGTTTGAGTCTCAAAATTCAAAGAAAAGACATATGGGAAAATCATTTCAGTCCTCATCTAAGAAACTGAGAGAGTTTAATACATGATCTAGTGCTTCAGTTGAGTTTTCAAACAGAAACCATGAGAAACAGTATTCGGGACGTAAGGCTCAGACTACTTCGATAGCGAGTGTAGGTAATGCTCGACCTAGTAGACCTGAATGTCCAGATTGTGGTAGACGCCACCCCAGTGAGTGTCGAGTGAATGATCGAACTTGTTTCAAGTGTGGTTCCCAAGATCACTACATTAGAGATTGCCCCTAGATGGTTGAAAAAGAGAAATTTCAGAGTGTAAGATCAGGTAATACTACTCCTAGAGGGAGGCCATAGAGTCAGGAAATGGAGCGAGTAGCAAGAGTGCACCTAGAGATCTAGCTGTGAGGCCCGAAGGTAGAGTACCTGCGAGGACTTATTCCATTCGCGCTCGCAAAGAGGCTTCATCTCCTGATGTGATTACGAGTACTTTTTCTCTTTATGATACTTCTGTTGTTGCTTTAATTGATCTGGGATCTACCCATTCGTATGTATGTATGAAATTGGTATCTAGTATGAATATGCCTGATGAGTCTACAGAATTTGTGATAAAAGTGTCAAACCCTCTAGGCCAGTATGTGTTAGTTGACAAAGTATGTAAGAATTGTCCTTTGATGATTAGATGTCACTATTTTTCGGCTAATCTTATACTTTTTCCATTTGATGAATTTGATGTAATTCATGGTATGGATTGGTTGACCATTCATGATATGGTAGTAAATTGTGGAAGAAAAAATATTGAGTTGAAATGTGAAAGTTATGATATTATTCGGGTTGAATCAGATGAATCGAATAGCTTACCAGCAGTGATTTCTTTTATGACTGCTCAAAAATGTAGAAGAAAGGGTTAAGAAGCTTATCTTGCTTTTGTGTTGAATACAAAAGAGTCTAAGTTGAAAATTGAATCAGTGCCGGTAGTATGTGAGTATTCAGATGTGTTTCCGAAAGAATTACCCAGATTGCCTCCAGTTAGAGAAGTTGAATTTGATATTAAGTTAGTTCCTCCAACCGAACTAAAGGAGTTGAAAGCTCAGTTACAGGAGTTGACTGATAAAGGTTTTGCAAGACCTAGTTTTTCTCTGTGGGGTGCACCGGTATTATTTGTGAAAAAGAAGGATGGATCTATGAGGCTTTGCATTGACTACCAAAAGCTCAACAAGGTGACCATAAAGAATAAGTATCCTTTGCCGAGAATAGATGATTTGTTTGACCAATTGAAGGGAGCCACAGTATTTTCCAAGATAGACTTGAGGTCCAGTTACTATCGGTTGAGAGTTAAAGACTCAAACGTGCTGAAAACTACATTTCGGACGAGGTATGGTCACTATGAATTTTTGGTTATGCCTTTTAGTTTAACGAATGCTCCTGCTATATTTATGGATTTGATGAACCATATTTTTCGATTGTACTTGGATAAATTTGTTGTTTTTATTGATGATATATTAATTTATTCTCGTGATGAGACCGAGCATGCTGAGCACTTGAGAACGATTTTGCAAACTCTGAGAGATAAACAGTTGTATGCTAAGTTTAGTAAAAGTGAGTTTTGGCTTCGAGAAGTCAGATTTTTGGGGCACATTGTTTTGGGTGATGGTATTTGAGTTGACCCGAGTAAGAGTTCAACAATTGTTGATTTGAAACCACTGAGGAATGTATCTAAGTTTAGATGCTTTCTAGGCTTAGCAGGTTATTAGAGACGATTTGTTAAAGGATTTTCCATGATTGCTATTCCAATGACAAAATTGTTACAGAAAGATGTCAAGTTCGAATGGACAGAAAAGTGCCAACAGAGTTTTGAGAAACTCAACACATTGTTGATTGAGGCTCCAGTTTTAGTATAACCTGAACCAGGAAAAGAATTTGTGGTTTATAGTGATGCATCCTTGAATGGATTGGGTTGTGTACTTATGCAAGAAGGTAAGGTGATAGCTTATGCCACGAGGCAGCTGAAACCGCATGAGAAGAATTATCCGACACACGATCTGGAATTAGCTGCCATTGTGTTTGTGTTGAAGATTTGGAAACATCATCTGTATGGTGAGAAATGTCATGTGTATACTGATCATAAAAGTCTAAAATACTTGATGACTCAAAAGGATTTGAACCTTAGGCAATGGAGATGGCTAGAGTTGATAAAAGATTATGAGCTAGTGATTGACTATCACCCGGGAAAGGCGAACGTGGTCGTCGATGCCTTGAGTAGGATATCCTTGTTTGCATTGGGGGCTATGAATACACGGTTAGCTTTAGCAGATGATGGTTCTATTCTAGCTGAGTTGAGAGCTAGACCGATGTTTCTCCAAGAGATGTATGAAGCTCAGAAAATTGACAGTGTATTACAAGACAAGAGAGTTCAGTGTGAGTCGGGTCTTGAATCGGACTTTTGGATTAGTTCTGATGGATGTTTGATGTTCCGAGATATGGTCTGTGTACAGAGAGATGATAAGCTTACTCGGAAAATTATGTATGAAGCACATAGTGGATGTTTATCTATTCATCCAGGCAGTACGAATATGTATAATGACTTGAAGAAAATGTATTGGTGGTCAGAATGAAAAGAGATATTTCAGAGTTTGTATCGAGATGCTTGGTTTGTCAGCAAGTGAAAGCCGAACACCAATGGTATATGACCCATATGAACCTCGTAAATACTTCGAACACAAAGGACAGGTCGTTAAGGGTTATACAATTTTGGGTGCTAGTCTTAGATGTCTTACCAATGGATAGTCCCTGTACTTGAGTCGTTACTGCAAATTAGTTCTGTAAGTTCGATGTTCGTATTATATATATGGTTATATTTTATTATTTATTATTGGATTTACTCTTTTAGCTTAAGTATTATAAAGTTGAATGTTAATTGTCAGCAATATACAATACAATTGAGTTGTTATGGCGGTGTATTGTATTGGGCCTTGGGCATAGTAGGCTTTATGCTGGCATTTTGTATCGGGCCTTGAGCCTAGCAGGATTTGTGCTAGTGACTTATCGGGATTTGAGCCTAACATTCTTGGTGCCGATGTTTATTGGGCTTGATGCCTAGCAGGCTACGTACCAGTGTAATGATATGTATTGGATATTATTGACTTGAGATCTTACTAAACTAGAACATGGAATATGAATTAAAATAATGTACTATACAAAACTCACTTGATGTGAGTTGTGATTGACATGAACTTATTTATATAATCATATAATTTGATCTGTTATGTTTAAATTTAGTAAGATTATCGTTTGATTTAGTGAACTTACTAAGCTTCAGGTAAGCTTACTCATGTTTTGCATTCATTTTGTAGATTGCATTTTGTAGTTCGGAGATCCGATCAACTCGAAGAATAACATTATCTCGGGGACTCTTTATGGTAAATTTTGTAAACATCTTGGCTTATATGGCATGTAATAGGGTAAATGAATATATGAAATGTTTCTAGATATGTGTTGGATTGGTATGACTTGGTTTGGGTTCCTATGCAATTGCAAAAAAAAAAAAATGACATAGCATAATTTTGGTCATTTTTGGGTACACACAGCCTAGGGCACGGGCTGTCACATGGCCGTGTGTCACACATGGGCAACCCACATGAACGTGTGCTCTAAACTTATTAGGTGCAGTTTTCACACGGGCTACCACACAGCCTACAATACGGCCTTATAAGGGTATTTCGAATGCAACACAGTCTACGACACGGCCATGTGAAATTATTTCGAAGGGTACACAGTCCATCACATGGTTGGCAACACGGCCATGTCTAGAACCACACAGTCTGGGCTATGTCACACGAACGTGTGACCCCTATTTTGAAAATTTTAAATTTTTCCCTGAACTTTCTGATTTGTTTTGAATTGGTCCCTAATTGTTCCTGAACTAATTTTAAGGCCTCGTAGGCTCGTTTTAAGGCCCATAAGTGTACATATTACTCTTATTCGAATTATTATGAAATTTTGTTAATTAAATAGACAACTTCATGCTATCTGTTATTAATTGTTTTGGATTGTACGATAATACACTGTAACCCTAATCCGGCGACGGGTACGAGTTATGGGTGCTACATTTAATGGTATCAGAGCTATGGTTTAGTCGATTCTTAGACTGGACGTAGTGCATTTAAATACTAGAAATTACATGTCATATAAGCCTGTGATAGTGTGATATTGATTGATCTGACCTAACCCCTGTTTTATTGTAGATTTTTAAAATGTCATTTGAATCTAATCATTATGAAACTAGTGAAGTTAACAGTAACATTTTGACTACTGATTCTGGTGCAAGTCATAGTATATCGGTTCCATAAATGTCTAAAAACGAGGTTAAGAATATTTTCTTATAGATTTAGTGAATGTTAATAGAATTTGATGATATTGACCTTGATGAGGTAAATGGTAATATTCTAACTTCGAAACAGGAGGTAAGTTATCATTTATTGGTCTTGTAAATGTCTGATAGTGAAGTCAAAGTGTTTTTTGATTTAATGAGTCAGTGGTTCACAGAATTGGTATGAGCCAATCTAGTGGCCCTGTAACCTCTACCCCTGTAGTGCTGCTTATGGTATCTTTCGTTTATCAACAGACTAAGATAATTTGACGACTTTCAATTAAATAATTAAAAGGTATCATATTGAAGAATCCAGTGGTAAAACAAATGTGTCATGTCTTTGATAAAAGGTAAGATTGATAACTGGTAATCAACATTAACGAAAATTGTATTAAGGGACTAGATCAATCGGAATTTCTTCAGATTTGAATTCAAAAGAAAAGTCATCAAATGTCATATGGACAGGAATTTGTATAGGCCAATGAATATAAGTGAGAAATTGTGTTTGTGAACAGTGTTAAACAGATGTCTATGCCTAAGAAA
This sequence comes from Gossypium australe, assembly GCA_005393395.2. Classification (NCBI taxonomy): domain Eukaryota; kingdom Viridiplantae; phylum Streptophyta; class Magnoliopsida; order Malvales; family Malvaceae; genus Gossypium; species Gossypium australe. Next base: position 91,763,114 of record CM016621.1, on the reverse strand, counting down.
GGAAAACACCTTGGTCAAAGAAATAACACTGGAATTAAATGTAGTGGGACGAATATAGAGATTGTTAGATCTGAAGCTACCACATATGATATTATTTTTGGTACGTTCTATCTGTTTAACAATATTTACTATATATGCGCTAGGTAATACTGGATCAACTTACTCATATATTTGCATTGTATCAGTAATGGAGAGGGATTTGTTCCTTGAGTCAACTGAGTTAGATGTTTAGGTCATAATTCATTGGGTAGAGTGTAATAGTAAAATTGGTATACTGAAACTATCTACTGAAAACCTATGACTGTGATTTTCCTATTCATCTGATGCTATTACCATTTTATGAATTTCATATTATTCTGGGAATAGATTAGCTAAAGTTATATGATATCATAGTAGATTGTAAATTGAAATAAATTGATTTGAAATGTCAGACTAGTGTAGTGATTATAGTTGAGCCTGGTAAATCATATAGTACAATAAAATTTATTTCAGTTATGTTATACCTAACCTGAAATGTAATGACCCGTTTTTCAGTTGTGTCAAAAATAGTGGTTTCGGGACCACAAATCTGACATGTGAATTTGTAAATATTATTAATTAATATTTATGAGTCAATTATATTATTATTGAAGTCTTGATTTAATAAATTTTGCTAATTAATCATACAGTCAAGTTTAAGTGGTTAATTTCTAAACTCAAGTGATTTTAGAAAATAAGGTATTGGGTCCTCGTTTCTATAAATCGAGCCCATAAATATTTTTATTAAATATTTACGGAGTGTTATTAGGGTCATATTTAAGTTTGGTTAAGAAATTTTAACGTTTAGTTAGTTAATTAAAAAGGACTAATTTGAAAAAGGTGCAAAAGTTGATTTCTATTGTTAAAAGGGTTAAATGGATGTGGAATCTTAAATGAAAGGACTTAGATCATAATAATACCATATATTAAGTTAGTGGATGTTCGTGGTTTGGTATTTGTGTAAAATTTGATGATTTTAAAGGTTAAAATAGTAAATATGTACTTAGTAATTAAAGTAAAAGATGACAAAATGTATCCTCTTCCTAAATGTTTCTTTCCCATTGAATTTGAAGACTAAAGAACACCATTTTTCTTGGCTTTAAGGTTCGTCCAACATAGAGACTTTGCATGTAAGCCTTTTTTTTCTGTTTTTAATGATTTTTATATTTTTGTTACTATATTAGCTTAATCTAGCTAGCCCAAGGGTCAATTTGTAAATCTTTAAAAGTTAAGGGACTTACCCTGATAAATTTAGCATGTTTTCTAAATTTAGATAATGGATTATTAAATTTAGTTGCTAAATAAACAAGTTTTGTTAAGTGATTTTTGACAATTTTTCATGTTTAGGGATTAAATGGTAGAAATAGTAAAATTCAAGGTAAATATTGTGAAATGATGATAAAAATGGGCTAATTATGACCCTTATGAAAACCATCTAGCATGATTTTTAATTAAAAATGGTTAGATTGTAAATTTTTGGATTTAGGACTAATTTACGTAAAAGGTAAAACATTGGGGGTAATTTTGAAAATTTCCCATTAATAAGGGTTATAAGTGTATTAATTATTTTAAGTTATTTGAAGGGTTTAATTGAGTGAAAAATTATTATTTAGATCACAAAACTAACCAAATGGATCAAAACCGAGGAAAAGCTAAATGTTGGACTAGTCGACGGCTCTATTTTTACAATTGTATTTGTCGAGGTAAGTTCATATAAGGATTAAAATCATTATTTTCTGTTTTGGATGAATGTAAATAGATATTTAAGCTTTGTTTAAATTAAATTGATAAAGGTGTGATAAATTATTATTTTGGATCAACTAGAGAAATTAATCAAATCAAAGGATATGTAAACAATTATTAATGTGATTGGTGAAATTGTATTTGGTGATCAGGAATTATAGATTGTCTCTTTAAATGTTTAATTTGATTAAGGTAAGTTCATAGCGTTTTGATATGTAAATGAAAGTTTCTTGAGATTATATTATTGGTTTTAGTTATTTGTATAAATGTATGTGAAAATTCATAAGTTGCTTATATAATATTCGATAATGAAATCAAATTCATATGAAAATGAATAATAGATGGTGACAATCCATGTGATTTCACATTTTTTACATGAGCATAATGAATTTATATTATGAGTACAAAAACGATGAAGTGCCTCTAGTTGATACACATGTAAAAAGGTAACCAATTTTTATAAAATGCCCGGTTGAATGTAGTAATCGCTAGGATACAATTAGCATGCCAATAGGGTTACTATGCGTGCTTGTACGGGATTGCACTTCGGTGCCTTTGTTTGTACTTTGGTACCTCTACTTGCAATTTGATGCCTCTGTTACACTTCGGTGTCTTTGTTTCACTTCAGTGCCTCTGATTGCACAATTGTGCCTCTGTTATGCATCTACAATGCTTCTGGTGTGGTGTAGTTACCCGAGTATGTAAGAGCTCGATTTTGGGGCTAGTCGGAACAGTGGTTTCAGGACCACTAATTCGAGGTTAAAGAAAACTATTTAATATTATTTTATGTCTTATAGCATGATTATAAGGATGCATGAAAATTTTGGTGCTTTAATTTTAATGATTGTATGCTTAATTGCGAAAAAGGACTAAATCGCATAAAGTGCGAAAGTTTTATTTTACAAGCTAGAGGTGTCTAACAGCTATGGAATATTAAATTGGAGGTCCTTAATGTCCAATTAGGCCAATGAGAGGGTGTTGGCCGGCCATAGGGACAAGGGGGACAAGAGCATTAAATTGGTCAAAAATTTGGTGATATTAGGTGACTAAATGAATAAAATAAGACTAAATAAAGAAGATATCATATTTTACTATTCCCATTTCTTCTTTCACCAAAAATTGAAGTGAAAATAGAGGTTTTTGAAGCTCAAACCTTCAGCCAAGCTATTCTCTTGCAAGTAAGTGATCTTAGAGGTCTTTCTTGATAATTTTTGTACTTTTGGAACCCCTAAAGCTTAAGCTAGCTAATAAGGGGACTATTTTGCAAATTGGTTGAAAGTTTAGGGATTTTCCATGTGAGTGCTTGTGTTTTTTGCTGAGTTTTTAGGGAAGAGAATGAATTGTGGTTGTTAGATAAACAACCTTTGTGAAAGGTGTTACCATGAAAACACCTAAAGGGACCTATTTGTAAAGGTTATAAATTGAGTAGTAAATTCATGAAATGATTGGTATTGTGAATGGTTATAAGAGTATTAAATGTTCAGCTAGGCTTGTTTAATAAGAAAATGTGATGAAAAGCGATTTACGAGCCTAAGGGAAAAATCATAATTTTGCCAAAGTATAAGGGCAAAAACGGTCATTTTTACCTATGTAGAAATTTTGAAGTGTTATGATTTATGTAGTGATTAATTGAGTAAATTTTATTATTTTAGATCAAGAAGAATGCGGAAACAACCTTGACTGGGGAAAAGGCAAGGTTACGGATTAAGCCGCAAATTGACATATTTTGCACCGAGGTAAGTTTACATGTGAACGATACATCTTTAATACATATGTTGTTACCTATTGATGCATTGTATGGATGAATACTTATTGGTGAGATTGATTGAAAATGATAAAAAATGAGTAATTCTCGAATGAACCTCGGAATAGAGATGTGGATACGGTCAAATATCCGTAATTATGTAATTGTTGGTGGGCTATGTGCGATATCACCTTGTTATCTATTCACGATGGGCTGTGTGCGATACCATCGTTTATATTATCATTTGGTGGACTACGTACGATACCACCGTAATTATCATCATTGGTGGGCTGTGTGCGATACCACCCTATTATTGTTTAATGGTGGGCTGTGTGCGAAACCACCGGGTACTTTGTATCATTCCTAAGGGTTCATCAGGAAACTTGTTTAAGTATATATTTCATGTGGTTTTGTGGTGATAAGTGCAAGGCATAAGTACAAATAAATGTGAGCAATGTATATGATATATGGTTGGGATGTGGTAAGAGTTAAGATGAGTAAGCATGATTATGAAAATGTGAATTGTTCTTACATAGTATGTAATGTTTTTGATTGATTAGCATATGGTATGATGCTTATTGTTTACATGTGGACTTACTAAGCTTAAAGCTTACTCCCCCTCTTTTCCCTTGTTTTATAGTGTCAAATAGCCAGCTCGGGATACGAAGATAATCAGAAGATTATCAGCACTTTTTGGTATATTTAGACTTAGCATTTTGAGTATGGCATGTATAGGGACTGGACTTAGTTGTATGTCATATTATTTTGGCCAAATGTGTTGGCTCATTCAAAGATAAACTCTTTTGTGTAAGGCCATAGTTAATGGCTCTTTATTACAAATCTATGAAAAGATGAGGTTATTCATGATTGTACAAGTAGCATGTTGATTTTTTTGGTTTAGTTATGCATGAATGGGTTGATGGGTGAATATGAATTATGCTTGTATGAGTTTGGGTGATAAAAAGAGCTTCGCAAATAGCCTTGTTCTTGTCCACAAGGGTAGACACACGGGCGTGTGTCTAGGCCGTGTGTGACACACGATCAACCTCATGGGCGTGTGGCTAGGCCGTGTGTGTAACACCTCGAAAATTGGGCCTAGAATAAATGGGTTTCGTGTGTCGAGAGAATGGATTTTGTCGATCGAGAAAAAAGGAAAGAAAGGGAATAATGAATTAAGTGTGTTTAAACAAAATTATGATTGCATGTTTAGTTTTATTTTTAGGTGATTTAGTTTTATTTTGTTTTTACCCTTAAGTGAGGTTGGTGTTAGTCAGAAGGCTTTTAAAATAATTTTAGGTTAAAAGATAGCACAAGGAAGTAGGTGGTCTGGTGGCCTAGGGCGTTCTGAATAAGCTGGTGGTGAAAGGTTCAAGTCCTGGACTTGGAAAAAAAATTTTATTGCACATATGTTAGTATGAATGCCAAAATTTAGGCCTTATAATTAGTTGGATCTGATTCACGACACAAAGAAACGCCTAGCCCAGTGGCAAAGGCGTTAAGAGCAGGAGGGGGAGCAGGGTTCTAGTCGCGGCGTGCGCTAAATGTTGGTTTTTTTTAAGTAAACCTGGAGTGCGGCAGAAAGGTTTATAATTAATTAGGGAGAAAATATGACTCAAATAAAGCGGGCGGCGCAGTGGCAAGGGGCGTGTATCATAGTGAAGAGGTTAGAGGTTCGAAGTCGGGTGTGGTGAAAATTTTTAGATTTCTTTGGATGATTCGGTCGCTGGGAAATAGGCCTTAAAAGAAGTTGAGAATGGAACATATCACAAGAAGAGTTGTGGTGCAGTGGCGAGAAGCGTCCTATGGATCCGAGTGGTCGCAAGTTCGAATTCCAGTGGCTGGTAGTGCGTGGTGGTGCCTGGGGGTCTTAGTTTCGAGTTGCCTTGTGCGCAATAACCTGCTATTTTGCTGCTGGCGTGAGGAAGGTGTTTAAAGTGGACCGAAACACCAAAGGATGGTTGCTGTTCGGGGAAAGCAATTTGAATGTAATTCAAATTGGATTTTTGGCTAAATAAAGGAATTTTTGGATGGGGATGAAGATAAAATTTGGAGAAAATAAAGGAATTTAATTGATGATAAGTTTGAGTCGACTGGGGAGTGTAGGTTTATTTTATTTATTTATTTATTTATTTCGTATACATATGTGTGCCGTATGGGTAAGAAGGGCATTTGTTGCTTTTGTGTGCTTTAGTTGATTAATTAGGGGAAAATTGCTTCCAATTTCCCAATTCTTTTTAGTTTCTTTCCCTTTGGCAAATACCCGAGTAATCGCAATTTCTTTCTTTTTCAAAACAAAAGCGCCTAGACCAAATTCTCCTTCCTTCCCACAATATTTCTTCTATAGCCGAATTAGAAGAGAAATTCTCTCATTGGGGTTTCATTCTTTATCAAACCAATTTCTTCTTCTCCATTTTTAAAACTGAATCTCACTTCTAAAAATCACACTCTATAATCTAAAATCTTGTGGGCAAGTAATCTTGTAGTGGTGGGAGAGCAAATCTTTCTTTATTCAACAAAAGGGGTAAGTTTTAATCGCTTTATTATCTTATTCCTAGCCGAAACCCCTCATTGTGTCTTTCACTCATTCTCTTGACTAGGCCGAACCCTTGTGTTTCTCTACCGAATCGTTGTTGTTTCTTTGACGAGGTACTCTCCTCGCGCTTTGGGTTTTGGTGTGGTAAAGTCCCTAGTCAATTGGTAAGTGTACTCATCTATAATTCTTGGATTAATGGTTGGCCGAATATGGTTAGGGTTGGTTAAGAGTGACTTTTGATGGATGTAAATCACTTGGTTGTGCGACCTTTGATAGTCAAGGTTCTTTAACACAGATCTTGGAGTCAATTATGGTTAGCGAATAAGTGAAGGGTTGATAGGCTTAATCGTTCAAGGTAAGGGATTGGTATGTTTTCAGCTTTTGATAAAAAAGGAGAAACGATACTAAGCATATGATTAACAGTTAGTTTTGATTTTTCATAGGTTCGTGGCTAAGGAATCGTAGCGTGCTTCGCAATTAAAGGTGTGTACATACACTACACACACACGACAAGTCGACACTAAATGGGCCTGCCGAATTCGTGGGCCCAAGTCAACTAGAGTTGATATGTGAATGATGGATTGATATGGATGTTGTATGATTTGGACGTGAGATGGTCTATAAGAACTTGAAATGGGCTTAATGGGCTATATGAATATGAAATGGGCTTAATGGGCCTTATGGGGTCTTAGGAAGTATGCTAGGGTTAATGGACTCTAGGCCTAGTTCTGATAAACTCTTAAATATCATAAAACTTAAGTTAGTAATCAAGCATATCTGTGAACGAGTCATTAGGTTAGAGTGTAGCAATGGACATATGCATGTCTAGGATTGGATCTAGGGAGAGCTTGGTACTTAAGCGGTCCTAGTGACCCACCTCTTCTTCTCTTGGATCCTACTTGGTGCATAGTGTCTGTTCACTTTAGCCGCGAGGAATTGTTAATGGGCCAAAGTTCATAACTAAAACCCGGGAGGGAACAAATACCCCTGATTTGCAAAATTACCAAAATATCCTTCATTTGTGAAATTACCAAAATACCCCTAATTTGCAAAATTACCAAAATACCCCTAATTTGCAAAATTGCCAAAATACCCTAGTTTGTGAAATTACCAAAATACCCTGTAGCGTAGATTTACAGAAATACCCCTGGGTAGTGAAATTACTAAAATACCCCTAGGTGCTTATGTGTGAAAATGTGTACGTTGCATTCATGAGATATATGTAACGCCCTAAATTTGGGCCTAGTAGAATTGGGCCTATTGGGCCTCGGGCGTAGGAGCGTTTAGAATTCTTAAGAACAAGAGAACGACACTAATGCAAGTTGAACCTATTAGGTGAGTGATTTTGGAAGGTTAGGGGGCTTATATGAAGTCCCGGGTCCAAACTTGGGCTTTAGGAAAATTTTGGTTTTAAGTGAATAAAACCCTGGGAGTTGGTAGGTAGGCTTTAAGGATAAAATGTAGAGGAAAATGGCACAAAAGGAGTTGTGGTCTAGTGGCGAATGGCGCCACATGGGAGACAATGAAGTGACGCCATAGAGGAAGCAAGGGGTCCAAGGTTCAAGTCTTGGTGCTTACATTTTGATTTTCTTTTTAAATGGACTTTAGACTTTGGCCATAGACTTATATTTAGTTGCGCATGTTTTAAGACAACAAGAGGAGCTAGTGGCTTAGTGGCAAGTGGCGTGAATTGGCTGATGGGAGAGCCTGGGTTTGAATCTCATGACAAGCAAGGGAGTATTTATTTTGTGAATTGGACGTCCAGAGCTTGTGTTGGATTTAAACTCTACTGAAGAAGGGATCCCACATCGGAAAGCTAGCAAGAGGGAAGGTGAGAAGCTAGCTTTAAATAGAGCTACCTATGAGGAGAGGAAGCATACCTTGGTGGGCATTTGGGCATAGGAGCATTCGGAGCGCGGATTAACTTCAGACTCCTATCAGGTGTGTATTTCACCCTACTCTAGCTATAGAGCGGCAAATGCTGAAATACCGGTCACACAGTGATGGTAGCCACACGAGTGTGCGAGCGCACGTGTGGGAGCTTCGACGAGATAGTCGAGGCCACCATGAGTATATTCTTGTGGGCTGATGCGGTTTGGGCCACGGTGGGCCCAATGGGCTAAGTTATATGATTGTGTAGTAGATGTTGGATTAGACTATGTGAATCTCCTATCTGTAGCTAGATTTGGGTTAAATGGGCCACACGAGCGTGTGGGCTTATTGGGCCGAGAATGGGCCTTAGGCCTATTCGCATCATTATCTCTGTTTAGAATGCTTGGGTCACTCGAGGCGACTATAGACCTTCTAAGGGGTTGACAAAATTACTAAAATACCATTGGTTTACAAAATTGCTGAAATACCCTTGGTTTACAAAATTACTGAAATACCCCCGATTCGTAAAATTACCGAAATACCCCTGGTTTGTGAAATTACTGAAATACCCTCGATTTGCAAAATTAATGAAATAGCCCCAATTTGTGAAACTACTAAAATACCCCCATTTTGTGAAATTATCGAAATACCCCTGGTTTGCAAAATTACTAAAATACCCCCGATTTATGAAATTACCGAAATACCCTCGGTTTGCAAAATTATCGAAATCCCCTGATTAATGAAATTACCGAAATACCCTCAGATTGTAAAATTACTGAAATACCCTCGAAGGGTAACATCACCAAATTACCCCTGTAGGGTAGAATTACTGAAATACCCCTGAGGGGTAGGATTACTGAAATACCCTTATAGGGTAAATGACTGTTTTACCCTTGTAGGTAAATGACTGATTTAGACTGTGAATTTGACTGAGTTGACTGTGATTGTATGACTGTGTTTTAATTGACTTGACTGTGGGCGTGTGTCTGATTTGCTGTTAATATGTGTTGAAATGACTGTTACTAAGCATGGCCATTTTGTATACACGTGTAATGATTGAGCATGACATACACCGCATATTGCATTGGGTTGGGTTTGATGATTGGAGGAAGTGTAGCCTGGTGGCTCTGCCACATACTATTTTAGTGGCTATGCCACATATATTATTTTGGTGGCTCAGCCACATATATCGTTATTAGCAGCTTGGCTGCATTATTGGAGAGCTTGGCTCTATGCCATCTTGATTATGGCTTTGTGCCTATCATATTTACCCGTGGCTATATGCCTAGCAGATATCGATGACTCTGTGTCGATCATATTTACCCAAGGCTGTGTGCCGATTATATTACCGTCGCTGATGGCTATGTGCCAAATATAATACAGTTATTGATGGCTCTATGCCAATTATAATACCGCTATTGAAGGCTTAAGAGCGGTATATATATATACCGTGATTAGCAGCTTGACTGCAATATTGGTGTGATTGGCGAGGTGGGTTGACTTGATCCCCACAGGTGATGGTTGGTACGGGGGTGTGATTGGTTGGAGTGGGTTGGGCTGCATTAATTTGTTTGCATTACCCTGATTTTTGGGCTAGGCCCAATTGATTCTGTTATGGGCTGCGACCCAAATGATATTGTAGTGGGCTTTGACCCAGGTATGCGCTGAACTAGACTGTACTGTAACTGTTAAAGGGCTTTGGCCCAGACTGTTAGATTTCTGATTCTGTATACTGATTATTACTCTAGTAAGGGGATTACACACTGAGTTCTCGTAACTCACCCCTTCTCCTTTAACTTTGTAGGTAATTTCCAGCGATAGAGGATTTGGAGTCGTGGAGGACTCGAGGGTGGCCATACAATGGAGATACTTCTCGTAAACTTTAGTAATCCGATTTTACTTTATTTCTAAGATTATTTATTTTGGGTTTACATTTGGTTTATTTTTCTTTTAAGCTTCCATTAATAATTGTTAAACTTATGAATATGGGGTTTTCTTAAAACATTAATAATCGTTTTTCCAGAATATCACGTTTCCGCAACGATTCATTAAGTCAGATTTCTGTAATAAACAAATTTTCTTCAAAAATAATAACATTTTTACAAGAGTACACTTTAAGCAAACCTTGATTTTACAAGTAACAAAATTCAGAGTTTCAAAAAGGATGCAAAGTTTTTACCGAACGCATAGCTTCTAAACAATCTTTTGATGTGACATGCCAGATCCGGCCATAACGTCTAAGCCAAGTTTGGGGTGTTACAATATATGTTGCACTTGGGTGGGTTTGATGATACGGAGGAAGATATGTCAGGATCGCATAGTCGCTTAAGGACCGTGGATCCACCGATGGCTTTAAGCCCATTATATGCATAGCAGCCTTGCTGCAACGTTTGAGTAGTGCTGCTGTTGGTGCTACCTTTGGAGTGTAGGGATGGGTGGGTTGATATTTATATCCCCACAAGAGTGTAGGGTTGGAAGGGAAATGGAGTGCAGGGTTGGATTTGGGATGGGAGCATTGCATTCATGTGATACTAATGTGATATGAGGTCATTGTGGGCTAAGGCCCAAGACCACCGATTTTGATAGGGCTTAGGCCCAATGTGATAATTTCATGTTGATTGGATTACCAAGGGTCGTACACACTGAGTTTCAAAACTCACACCCTTTAATTTAATGTTTTAGGTGACCCATAGTAGATGGCTCGACGTGGGAGAGGACTCAGAGATGGCCACACAACAACTTACTTAGAAGTTTTTGGTTATTTATTTTTGAATGACTTATTGTTAATCATTTCATTTGCAATAAGGCCTTGTATCTCCAATTTGACTTTACATTTAAATTTCCTTATGTTTTCAACTGTTTAAGTGTTAAACTTGAATAAGTTTTGAAGTTTTACCATGGTTTTCTTAAAACATGGGCTTTTATCGTTACTTAACAAGTTGCATAGATTTTGGTTTTCTAAGCTTTAAACTCAAGTTTTAAATAAGAAAAGTCATTTTGAATTATCCCTTTGATGTGACATCACCGGATTCGGCCATAACGTTTGGGTCGGGTCAGGGGGTGTTACATTAGTGGTATCAGAGCACGGTTGCAAAGCTCGGGCTGTGAAATGGGCCTTAGATTTTGGGTTTTTAGTACACGTAGATTAAAAAGTTTTTGCAAGATTCTTGAAGTGTGGTTCACCGAGCCCTCGACATCGAGCCAAGTAAGTTTTTCTGTTATTACACTTGTTTAAATTACTGAACTGTATTTAGATATTGGGCTACTTTAAACAATAGGGTCTTAGAGACTAAAGCCCGTAGGAAACTTAAGCTTGTAGTGGATCTACGACGGCGAAACAACTTTTAAATTGTTACTTGCATAAGACATGTGCTTTAAACAGTGGAACTATGAACTAATTTCATAAAAATTCTAATCCAGAAACAAGCACGCAACGATGAGCGCTAGAAGAGGAGGAAGAGACCGCGGCCGAGGCCATGGAAGTGTTAGGGCTTTGTAAACATTTGAATCAGAATTTGGTACTTATTCTGCATATGTTTGAGAATGTTTGTGATAGGTGGATGTTTTGGGTATGTATTAAAATTATTAGGGTCAGAGTGCACAGCGGTAGCATGGTGGGGTAGTTGATACACGACCACCTGTTAGTTGGAAATTTCAGGGACGAAATTTCTTTTAGGATGGGTGAGTTGTAACGCCCAGAAAATTGGGCCTAGAATAAATAGGTTTCGTATGTCGAAACAAAGGATTTTGTCGATCGAGAAAAAAAAAGAAAGGGAATAATGTATTAAGTGTGTTTAAAAAAATTATGATTGCATGTTTAATTTAATTTTTAGGTGATTTAGGAAGTGTTGGTAGTGTTGGAAAAGGCCTGGGCTCGATCTAAGGCTTTAGCAAAAATTTTGTTTTTACCCTTAAGTGAGGTTGGTGTTAGTCAGAAGGCTTTTACAATATTTTTGGGTTAAAAGATAAAACAAGGAAGTAGGTGGTCTGGTGGCGTGGGGCGTTCTGAACAAGCTGGTGGTCAAAGGTTCAAGTCCTGGACTTGGCAAAAAAAATTATTGCGCATATGTTAGTGTGAAGGCCAGAGTTTAGGCCTTATAATTAGTTGGTTCTGATTCACGACACAAAGAAATGCTTGGACCAGTGGCAAAGGCGTTAGGAGCAAGAGGGGAAGCAGAGTTCTAGTCGCGGCGTGCGCTAAATGTTGGTATTTTTAAAGTAAACTTGGAGCGCGGCAGAAAGGTTTATAATTAATTTGGGATGAAATATGACTCAAATAAAGCGGGAGGCACTGTGGCAAGGGGCGTGTATCATAGTGAAGAGGTTGGAGGTTAGAAGCTGGGTATTGCGAATATTTTTAGATTTCTTTGGATGATTCGGTCGCTGGGAAATAGGCCTTAAAACAAGTTGAGAATGGAACATATCACAAGAAGAGTTGTGCTACAGTGGCGAGAATCGTGCTATGGATCCGAGTGGTTGCAGGTTCGAATCCCAGTGGCTGGTAGCGCGTGGTGGTGCCTGGAGGTCTTGGTTTCGAGTTGCCTTGTGCGCAATAACCTGCTATTTTGCTCTGGCGTGGGGAAGGTGTTTGAAGTGGACCGAAACACCAAAGGATGGCTACTGTTCAGGGAAAGAATTTGAATGTAATTCAAATTGGATATTTGGCTAAGTAAAGGAATTTTTGGATGGGGATGAAGATAAAATTTGGAGAAAATAAAGGAATTTAATTGATGATAAGTTTGAGTCGACTGAGGAGTGTAGGTTTACTTTATTTACTTATTTATTTATTTATTTCGTGTATATATGTGTCTCGTATGGGTAAGTAGGGCATTTGTTGCTTTTGTGTGCTTTAGTTGATTAATTAGGGGAAAATTCCTTCCAATCTCCCAATTCTTTTTAGTTTCTTTCCCTTTGGCAAATACCCAAGTAATCACAATTTCTTTCTTTTTCCAAACCAAAGTGCCTAGACCAAATTTTCCTTCCCTCCCACCATATTTTTTCTATAGCCGAATTAGAAGAGAAATTCTCTCATTGGGGTTTCATTCTTTATCAAACCAATTTCTTCTTCTCCATTTGTAAAACCGAATCTCACTTCTAAAAATCACACTCTATAATCTAAAATCTTGTGGTGGTAAGAGAGCAAATCTTTCTTTATTCAACAAAAGGGGTAAGTTTTAATCGTTTTATTATCTTATTCTTACCCGAAACCCCTCATTGTGGCTTTCACTCATTCTCTTGACTAGGCCGAACCCTTGTGTTTCTCTACCGAATCATTGTTGTTTCTTTGACGAGGTACTCTCCTCGCGCTTTGGGTTTTGGTGCGGTAAAGTCCCTAGTCAATCGGTAAATGTACTAATCTATAATTCTTGGATTAATGGTTGGCCGAATATGGTTAGGATTGGTTAAGAGTGACTTTTGATGGATGTAAATCACTTGGTTGTGCAACCTTTGATAGTCAAGGTTCTTTAACACAGATCTTGGAGTCAATTATGATTAGCGAATAAGTGAAGGGTTGATAGGCTTAATCGCTCAAGGTAAGGAATTGGTATGTTTTTGACTTTTGATAAAAAAAGGAGAAACGATACTAAGCGTATGATTAATTATTAGTTTTGATTGATCATAGGTTCGGGGCTAAGGAATCGTAGCGTGCTTCGCAATTAAAGGTGTGTATATACACTACACACACACGACAAGTCGGCACTAAATGGGCCTGCCAAATTCGTGGGCCCAAGTTGACTAGAGTTGATATGTGAATGATGGATTGATATGGATGTTGTATGATTTGGACATGAGATGGGCTATAAGAACTTGAAATGGGCTTAATAAGCTATATGAATATGAAATGGGCTTAATGGGCCTTATGAGGTCTTAGAAAAGTATGCTAGGGTTAATGGACTCTAGGCCTAGTTCTGATAAACTCTTAAATATCATAAAACTTAAGTTAGTAATCAAGCATGTCTGTGAATGAGTCGTTAGGTTAGAGTGTGGCAATGGACATATGCATGTCTAGGATTGGATCTAGGGAGAGCTTGGTACTTAAGCGGTCCTAATGACCCACCTCCTCTTCTCTGGGATCCTACCTGGTGCATAGTGTCTGTTCACTTTAGCCGCGAGGACTTGTTAATGGGCCAAAGTTCATAACTAAAACCCGAGAGGGAACAAATACCCCTGATTTGAAAAATTACCAGAATAAACCTCATTTGTGAAATTACCAAAATACCCCTGATTTTCAAAATTGCCAAAATACCTTAGTTTGTGAAATTACCAAAATACCCTGTAGGGTAGATTTGCAGAAATACCCCTGGGTAGTGAAATGACTAAAATACCCCTAGGTGCTTATTGTGTGAAAATGTGTATGTTGCATTCATGAGATACATGTTGCACTTGGGTGGGTTTGATGATAAGGAGGAAGATGTGTGAGGATCGCATAGTCACTTGATGACCGTGGATCCACCGGTGGCTTTAAGCCCATTATATGCTTAGCAACCTTGCTGCAACGTTTGAGTAGTGCTGCTGTTGATGCTACCTTTGGAGTGTAGGGATGGGTGGGTCGATATTTATATCCCCACAGGAGTGTAGGGTTGGAAGGGAAATGGAGTGCAGGGTTGGATTTGGGATGGGAGCATTGCATTCATGTGATACTAATGTGATATAAGGTCATTGTGGGCTAAGGCCCAAGACCACCGATTTTGATAGGGCTTAGGCCCAATGTGATAATTGCATGTTGATTTGATTACCAAGGGTCGTACACACTGAGTTTCAAAACTCACACCCTTTAATTTAATGTTTCAGGTGACCCTCAGTAGATGGCTCTGTAACACCCCAAACCCGGCCTAGACGTTACGACCGGAGCTGGCATGTCACATGAAAGGAATGTCTAAAAACTGCGCGTTCGTTAAAAAGTTCGTATTCTTTATATTTGTTGTGAAAAATTGAGTTTAACTAATTTTTAATAAGAAACGGTTTATTAACATTTTAGGAAAATCCCGAATTAAACATTCCACAATAATAAGCAGTAACCAAATTAAAAGCTAAAATCAAATCAAATACCATAGGCCTTATTACATAACAGAATCCCAATATAATAAGTTCAAAATAAGGTAATGTAGTTCACAGAAGAAATAGTAACGCATGGCCACCTCGAGTCCGCCTCGGCTCTAAGTCCTCAAACTAGGGATTACCTGAAACATTTAAAAAGCGGGGGTGAGTTTACGAAAACTCTGTGTGTACACCCTCATTAGTAAGAACATGCATCAAAACAATCTGGGCCGAAACCTATTACAATAACGGTGGCAATTGGCCTTAGCCCAAAATAGCCTCGGTTGGGCCTTAACCCATATCATATGTCACATATCATATATAAATCTGGGCCTAAGCCCATCTCAGTAATATAATCCTTATATGCAATGCATTAATGCCCATACCAACCGAAGACTCCGTCTCCTGTCCAACCGTGCACTCCTGTGGGGATTTAATCAACCCACCCATCCGAACACTCCTTATGTAACACCGGTTGCGGCATTACCTTAACGGTGCAGCATAGCTGCTCGGTGGCTAAAAATCTTTCGGTGGATCCACAGTCGTCAAGCGACCATGCGATCCTATTTGCACTTCCCCTTTCAATATCATATCCCAAGCCCATGCAACATGTCATGACATAATAATTCGTGTATGCAGTATGACATGTATGCAAATCATATATCAGATAACGTATGAAACGAATTACCATCATAATCAGAATAATAATATACAACATAATCAAGCTAATCAACCTTTAAGGGTATAACAGTAACTTTACCTACTAGGGGTATTTTCGTAATTTACCCACCAAGGGTATTTCGGTAATCTCGCACCTGCAACGACCTTTCCATAGGCCAAATGTCGCCACAAGAGACGCAACTACCATTCCCAGTCATACCGGACTATTGGGCCTAAAACCCAATTTCGGCCCATTCGAGCCCACACGCTCGTGTGGCCCACCTAACACAAATCTAGCCACGTATATGAGATTCACCTAGTCTAGTTCACTATATACTAACATTTTATTTAATTAGGCCCACGGGCCCATTGGGCCCACTTCGGCCCATCGCGGCCCTAAGCAGCCTCAACCCACAAGAATACTACTGATGGCCTCAACTATCGCGTCGAAGCCCCACACATGCGCTCGCACGGTCGTGTGGCTACTATTGTCGTGACCGGCACTTCGGCAATTTGCCGCTCTACAACTAGGGTAGATAAGTACACACCTGATAGGAATCTGGTGTTAAACCGCGCTGCGACCACTCATGTGCCCAAACGCCCACCAATGTATGTTAACTCTCCTCCTAGGATGCTCTTTATATAGCTAGCGTTTCACCTTCCTTATTTGTATCTTTCCGATGTGGGATCCCTTCGTCAGTAAAGTTTAAATTCAACTGAAACTCTTGCCGTCCAATCTGCAAAATAAATACTCCCTTGCTTCTTATGAGGTTTGAACCCAGGCTCCCCTGTAGCATAATCCACGCTGCTAACCACTTGGCCACAAGCTCCTCTTGTGTCTTAAACCATGCGCAACTAAATATAAATCTATAGCCAAATTCTAAGGTCCAAGTAAAAAGAAAACCAAAATGCAAAAGCCAAGACTTGAACCTTGGACCTCCTTCCTTCCTTGTGGCGTCACTTTGCCACTACACCACACACTCCACTTGTGTCATTTTCTCCACATTTTATTCTTAAGGCCTACCTGCCAACTTCTAGGGTTTTTCCACTTAAAACCAAAATTTTCCCAAAGCCAAAGTTCGATCCCGGGACTTCATAAAATCCCTCAAACCTTCTAAAATCACTTATCTGATAAATCCAACTTGCACTAAAGCCAATCTCTTGTTCTCCAAAAATTTAAACGCTACTACGCTCAAGGCCTATTGGGCCCAGTCCTACTAGGCCCAATTTCGGGATGTTACAAATCTACCCTCCTTAAAGAAATTTCGTCCTCGAAATTTCCAACTAACTAACAGTCACACATCCCAACCTACCACACTACGCTCTTGCTGCGCACTCTGATCTTAATAACACTATATACTTTTAACTAGAATTTATAACTCCTACACATACTCAAAAACACCTAGCCATTAAAACAGATGAATATTTCATACGCAACCAACTCTATATTTGAACATCACATCCAAACCAAACACACAGAATAGATACCAGAAATACAACATATAACAGAGAAAAGTATCAGGAAACTTACAGTGCAGATTGGTGCCGGAGACTCAGTGCCATACTTCCAGAAAACAGATATATATTTTTCTAAACCATTTTCCAAACCATCCTTTGAAAACATTTTTGAACCCAAACCCACAGCCGAGTTTTTGAACCTAGGCTCTAATACCATAATTGTAACACCCCAAACCCGGCCTAGACGTTACGACCGGACCTGGCATGTCACATGAAAGAAATGTCTAAAAACTGTGCGTTCATTAAAAAGTTCGTATTCTTTATATTTTTTGTGAAAAATCGAGTTTAAATAATTTTGAATAAGAAACAGTTTATTAACATTTTAGGAAAATCCCGAATTAAACATTCCACAATAATAAGCAGTAACCAAATTAAAAGCTAAAATCAAATCAAATACCATAGGCCTTATTACATAACAGAATCCCAATATAATAAGTTCAAAATAAGGTAATGTAGTTCACAGAAGAAATAGTAACGCATGGCCACCTCGAGTCCGCCTCGGCTCCAAGTCCTCAAACTAGGGATTACCTGAAGCATTTAAAAAGTGGGGGTGAGTTTACGAAAACTCTGTGTGTACACCCTCATCAGTAAGAACATGCATCAAAACAATCCGGGCCGAAGCCCATTACAATAACGGTGGCAATTGGTCTTAGCCCAAAATAGCCTCGGTTGGGCCTTAACCCATATCATATGTCACATATCATATATAAATCTGGGCCTAAGCCCATCTCAGTAATATAATCCTTATATGCAATGCATTAATGCCCACACCAGCCGAAGACTCCGTCTCCTGTCCAACCGTGCACTCCTGTGGGGATTTAATCAACCCACCCATCCGAACACTCCTTATGTAACACCGGTTGCGGCATTACCTTAACGGTGCAGCATAGCTGCTCGGTGGCTAAAAAGCCTTCGGTGGATCCACAGTCGTCAAGTGACCATGTGATCCTATTTGCACTTCCCCTTTCAATATCATATCCCAAGCCCATGCAACATGTCATGACATAATAATTCGTGTATGTAGTATGACATGTATGCGAATCATATATCAGATAACGTGTGAAACGAATTACCATCATAATCAGAATAATAATATACAACATAATCAAGCTAATCAACCTCTAAGGGTATAACAATAATTTTACCTACTAGGGGTATTTTCGTAATTTACCGACCAAGAGTATTTCAGTAATCTCGCACCTGCAACGGCCTTTCCATAAGCCCAATGTCGCCATGAGCGACTCAACTACCATTCCCAGTCGTACCGGACTATTGGGCCTAAAACCCAATTTCGGCCCATTCGGGCCCACACCCTCGTGTGGCCCACCTAACACAAATCTAGCGACGTATATGAGATTCACCTAGTCTAGTTCACTATATACTAACATTTTATTCAATTGGGCCGACGGGCCCACTGGGCCCACTTCGGCCCATCGCGGCCCTAAGCAGCCTCAACCCACAAGAATACTACTGATGGCCTCCACTATTGCGTCGAAGCCCCACACGTGCACTCGTACGCTCGTGTGGCTACTATTGCCGTGACCGGCACTTCAGTAATTTGCCGCTCCACAACTAGAGTAGAGAAGTACACACTTGATAGGAATCTGGTGTTAAACCGCACTGCGACCACTCTTGTGCCCAAACGCCCACCAAGGTATGTTAACTCTCCTCCTAGGATGCTCTTTATATAGCTAGCTTTTCACCTTTCTTCTTTGTATCTTTCCGATGTGGGATCCCTTCGTTAGTAGAGTTTAAATTCAACTGAAACTCTTGCCGTCCAATCCGCAAAATAAATACTCCCTTCCTTCTCATGATATTTGAACCCAGGCTCCCCTGTAGCATAATCCTTGCCGCTAACCACTTGGCCACAAGCTCCTCTTGTGTCTTAAACCATGCGAAACTAAATATAAATTTATAGCCAAATTCTAAGGTCCAAGTAAAAAGAAAACCAAAATGCAAAAGCCAAGAATTGAACCTTGGACCTCCTTCCTTCCTTGTGGCGTCACTTTGCCACTACACCACACACTCCACTTGTGTCATTTTCTCCACATTTTATTCTTGAGGCTACCTGCCAACTTCTAGGGTTTTTTCCACTTAAAACCAAAATTTTCCCAAAGCCAAAGTTCGATCCCGGGACTTCATAAAAGCCCTCAAACCTTCCAAAATCACTTATCTAATAAGTCTAACTTGCACAAAAGCCAATCTCTTGTTCTCCAAAAATTTAAACGCTACTACGCTCAAGGCCTATTGGGCCCAATCCTACTAGGCCCAATTTCGGGATGTTACAGGCTTGACGTGAGAGAGGACTCGGAGATGGCCACACTACAAGTTACTTTGAAGTTTTTGTTTATTCATTTTTGAATGACTTATTGGTAATCATTTCAATTTTAATAAGGCTTTGTATCTCCAATTTGACTTTACATTTAAATTTCCTTATGGTTTCAACTGTTTAAGAGTTAAACTTGAATAATTTCTAAAGTTTTACCATGGTTTTCTTAAAACATGGGCTTTTATCGTTACTTAATAAGTTGCATAGATTTTGGGTTTCTAAGCTTTAAACTCTAGTTTTAAATAAGCAAAGTCGTTTTGAATTATTCCTTTGATGTGACATCATCGGATTCGACTATAACTTTTGGGCCAAGTCAGGGGGTGTTACATTTAGTGGTATCAGAGCCCGGTTGCAAAGCTCGGGCTGTGAAATGGGCCTTAGATTTTGGGTTTTTAAAACAAGTAGATTAAAAAGTTTTTCTGTTATTACACTTGTTTAAATTACTGAACTGTATTTAGATATTGGGCTACTTTAAATAATAGGGTCTTAGAGACTAAAGCTCGTAGGAAACTTAAGCTTGTAATGGATCTACGACGGCGAAATAACTTTTAAATTGTTACTTACATAAGACGTGTGCTTTAAACAATGGAACTATGAACTAATTTCATAAAAATTCTAATCCAGAAATACGCACGCAACGATGAGCGCTAGAAGAGGAGGAAGAGGCCGCGATTGAGGCCGTGGAAGTGTTAGGGCTTTGTAAACATTTGAATCAGAATTTAGAACTTATTTTGCGTATGTTTGAGAATGTTTGTGATAGGTGGATGTTTTGGGTATATATTAAAATTATTAGGGTCAGAGTGCACAGCGGTAGCGTGGTGGGGTAGTTGATACACGACCACACTGTTAGTTGGAAATTTCGGGGACGAAATTTCTTTTAGGAGGGGTGAGTTGTAACGCCCCAAAAATTAGGCCTAGAATAAATGGGTTTTGGTGTGTCGAGAGAATGGATTTTGTCGATCGAGAAAAAAAAGAAAGGGTATAATGAATTAAGTGTGGTTAAAAAAAATTATGATTGCATGTTTAGTTTTATTTTTAGGTGATTTAGGAAGGTTTGGAAGTGTTGGAAAAGTCCTGGGCTCGATCTAAGGCTTTAGCAAAAATTTTTTTTTTTACCTTTAAGTGAGGTTGGTGTTAGTTAGAAGGCTTTTAAAATATTTTTGGGTTAAAAGATAGCACAAGGAAGTAGGTGGTATGGTGGCCTGGGGCATTCTGAACAAGCTAGTGGTCAAAGGTTCAAGTCCTGGACTTGGCAAAAAAAATTTATTGTGCATATGTTAGTATGAAGGCCAGAGTTTAGGCCTTATAATTAGTTGGTTCTGATTCACGACACAAAGAAACGCCTGGCCCAGTGGTAAAGGCGTTAGGAGCAGGAGGGGGAGCAGGGTTCTAGTTGCGACGTGCGCTAAATGTTGGTTTTATTAAGTAAACTTGGAACGCGGCAGAAAGGTTTATAATTAATTAGGGAGGAAATATGACTCAAATAAAGTGGGCGGCGCTGTGGCAAGGGGCATGTATCATAGTGAAGAGGTTGGAGGTTCGAAGCTGGGTGTGGGAAATATTTTTAGATTTCTTTGGATGATTCGATCGCTGGGAAGTAGGCCTTAAAAGAAGTTGAGAATGGAGCATATCACAAGAAGAGTTGTGCTGCAGTGGCGAGAAGCGTGCTATGGATCCGAGTGGTTGCAGTTTTGAGTTGCCTTGTGCGCAATAACCTGCCATTTTACTGCTGGCATGGGGAAGGTGTTTGAAGTGGACCGAAACACCAAAGGATGGCTGCTGTTCGGGGAAAGCAATTTTAATGCAATTCAATTTGGATTTTTTGCTAAATAAAGGAATTTTTGGATGGGGATGAAGATAAAATTTGGAGAAAATAAAGGAATTTAATTGATGATAAGTTTGAGTCGACTAGGGGTGTAGGTTTATTTTATTTATTTAGTATATATATGTGTGCCGTATGGGTAAGTAGGGCATTTGTTGCTTTTGTGTGCTTTAGTTGATTAAGTAGGGGAAAATTCCTTCTAATCCCCCAATTCTTTTTAGTTTCTTTCCCTTTGGCAAATACCCGAGGAATCACAATTTCTTTCTTTTTCCAAACCAAAGCACCTAGACCGAATTCTCCTTCCCTTCCACAATATTTCTTCTATAGCCGAATTAGAAGAAAAATTCTCTCGTTGGGGTTTCATTCTTTATCAAACCAATTTCTTCCTCTCCATATGTAAAATCGAATCTCACTTCTTAAAATCACACTCTATAATCTAAAATCTTGTGGGCAAGTAATCTTGTGGTGGTAAGAGAGCAAATCTTTCTTTATTCAACAAAAGGGGTAAATTTTAATCGCTTTATTATCTTATTCTTACCCGAAATCCCTCACTATGTCTTTCACTCATTCTCTTGACTAGGCCGAACCCTTGTGTTTCTCTACCGAATCGTTGTTGTTTCATTGATGAGGTACTCTCCTTGCGCTTTGGGTTTTGGTGTGGTAAAGTCCCTAGTCAATCGGTAAGTGTACTCATCTATAATTCTTAGATTAATGGTTGGCCGAATATGGTTAGGATTGGTTAAGAGTGACATTTGATGGATGTAAATCACTTGGTTGTGCAACCTTTGATAGTCAAGGTTCTTTAATGCAGATCTTGAAGTCAATTACAGTTAGCGAATAAGTGAAGGGTTGATAGGCTTAATTGTTCAAGGTAAGGGATTGGTATGTTTTCGGCTTTTGATAAAAAAGGAGAAACGATAAGCGTATGGTTAACTGTTAGTTTTGAATGATCATAGGTTCGTGGCTAAGGAACATAGCGTGCTTCGCAATTAAAGGTGTGTACGTACACTACACACATAGGACAAGTCGGCACTAAATGGGCCAGGCGAATTGGTGGGCCCAAGTCGACTAGAGTTGATATGTGAATGATGGACTGATATGGATGTTGTATGATTTGATCATGTGATGGGCTATAAGAACTTGAAATGGGCTTAATGGGCTATATGAATATGAAATTAGCTTAATGGGCCTTATGGAGTCTTAGGAAAGTATGCTAGGGTTAATGGACTCTAGGCCTAGTTCTAATAAACTCTTAAATATCATAAAACTTAAGTTAGTAATCAAGCATGTCTGTGAACGAGTCGTTAGGTTAGAGTGTGACAATGGACATATGCATGTTTAGGATTGGATCTAGGGAGAGCTTGGTACTTAAGCGGTCCTAGTGACCCACCTCCTCTTCTCTGGGATCCTACTTGGTGCATAGTGTCTGTTCACTGTAGCTGCGAGGACTTGTTAATGGGCCAAAGTTTATAACTAAAACCCGGGAGGGAACAAATACCCCTGATTTGCAAAATTACCAAAATATCCTTCATTTGTGAAATTACCAAAATACCCCTAATTTGCAAAATTACCAAAATACCCCTGATTTGCAAAATTGCCAAAATACCCTAGTTTGTGAAATTACCAAAATACCCTGTAGGGTAGATTTACAGAAATACCCCTGGGTAGTGAAATGACTAAAATACCCCTAGGTGCTTAATGTGTGAAAATGTGTACGTTGCATTCATGAGATATATGTTGCACTTGGGTGGGTTTGATGATACGGAGGAAGATATGTGAGGATCGCATAGTCGCCTGACGACCGTGGATCCACCTGTGGCTTTAAGCCCATTATATGCTTAGCAGCCTTCCTGCAACGTTTGAGTAGTGCCGCTGTTGGTGCTACCTTTAGAGTGTAGGGATGGGTGGGTTGATATTTATGTCCCCACAAGAGTGTAGGGTTGGAAGGAAAATGGATTGCTGGGGTGGATTTGGGATGGGAGCATTGCATTCATGTGATACTAATGTGATATGAGGTCATTGTGGGCTAAGGCCCAAGACCACCAATTTTGATAGGGCTTAGGCCCAATGTGATTGGATTACCAAGGGTCGTACACACTGAGTTTCGAAACTCACACCCTTTAATTTAATGTTTCAGGTGACCCTCAGTAGATGGCTCGACGTGGGAGAGGACTCGGAGATGGCCACACTACAGGTTACTTAGAAGTTTTGGTTTCTTTATTTTTGAACGACTTATTGTTAATCATTTCATTTGTAATAAGGGATTGTATCTCCAATTTGGCTTTACATTTAAATTTCCTTATGTTTTCAACTATTTAAGTGTTAAAGTTGAATAGTTTCTGAAGTTTTACCATGGTTTTCTTAAAACATGAGCTTTTATCGTTACTTAACAAGTTGCATAGATTTTGGGTTTTTAAGCTTTAAACTCAAGTTTTAAATAAGTGAAGTCATTTTGAATTATCCCTTTGATGTGACATCACTAGATTTGGCCATAAATCTGGCTGGGTCCGGTAGTGCTACATTTAGTGGTATCAGAGCCCAGTTGCAAAGCTCGGGCTGTGAAATGGGCCTCAGATTTTAGGTTCTTAAAACAAGTAGATTGAAAAGTTTTTGTAGGATTCTTGAAGTGTGGTTTACCGAGCCCTTGACATCGAGCAAAGTAAGTTTTTCTGTTATTACACTTGTTTAAATTACTGAACTACATTTAGATATTGGGCTACTTTAAATAATAGGGTCTTAGAGACTAAAGCCCATAGGAAACTTAAGCCTGTAGTGGATCCACGATGGCGAAACAACTTTTCAATTGTTACTTTCATAAGGCATGTGCTTTAAATAGTGGTACTATGAACTAATTTTATAAAAATTCTAATCCAGAAATACGCACGCAACGATGAGCGCTAGAAGAGGAGGAAGAGATCGCGGCCGAGGCCGTGAAAATGTTAGGGCTTTGTAAACATTTGAATCGGAATTTGGTACTTATTCTGTGTATGTTCGAGAATGTTTGCGATAGGTGGATGTTTTGGGTATATATTAAAATTATCAGGGTCAGAGTGCGCAGCGGTAGCGTGGTGGGGTAATTGATACACGACCACCCTGTTAGTTGGAAATTTCGGGGACAAAATTTCTTTTAGGAGGGGTGAGTTGTAACGCCCAAAAAATTAGGCCTAGAATAATTGGGTTTTGGTGTGTCGAGAAAATGGATTTTGTCGATCGAGAAAAAAAAAGAAAGGGAATAATAAATTAAGTGTGTTTAAAAAAATTGTGATTGCATGTTTAGTTTTATTTTTAGGTGATTTAGGAAAGGTTGGTAGTGTTGGAAAAGTCCCGGGCTCAATCTAAGGCTTTAGTAAAATTTTGTTTTTACCCTTAAGTGAGGTTGGTGTTAGTTAGAAGGCTTTTAAAATATTTTTGGGTTAAAAGATAGAATAAGGAAGTAGGTGGTTTGGTGGCGTGGGGCGTTCTGAACATGCTGGTGGTCAAAGGTTCAAGTCCTTAGGTTAGAGTGTGAACGAGTCGTTAGGTTAAGTACCAAGTTAGTAGTCAAGCATGTCTGTGAACTAGTCGTTAGGTTAGAGTGTGGCAATGGACATATGCATGTCTAGGATTGGATCTAAGGAGAGCTTGGTACTTAAGCAGTCCTAGTGACCCACCTCCTCTTCTCTAGGATCCTACCTGGTGCATAGTGTCTGTTCACTTTAGTCTCGAGGACTTGTTAACGGGCCAAAGTTCATAACTAAAACTCGAGAGGGAACAAACACCCCTGATTTGCAAAATTACCAAAATATCCTTCATTTGCGAAATTACCAAAATACCCTAGTTTGTGAAATTACCAAATACCTTGTAGGGTAGATTTACGGAAATACCCCTATGTAGTGAAATGACTAAAATACCCCTAGGTGATTAATGTGTGAAAATGTGTATGTTGCATTCATCAGATATATGTTGCACTTGGGTGGGTTTAATGATACGAAGGAAGATATGAGAGGATCGCATAGTCGCTTGACGACCGTGGATCCACCGATAGCTTTAAGCCTATTATATGCTTAGCAGCCTTGCTGCAACGTTTGAGTAATGCCGCTGTTGGTGCTACCTTTGGAGTGTAGGGATGGGTGGGTTGATATTTATATCCCCACAAAAGTGTTGGGTTGGAAGGGAAATGGAGTGCATGGTTGGATTTGGGATGGGAGCAT
Organism: Gossypium australe; assembly: GCA_005393395.2. NCBI lineage: Eukaryota > Viridiplantae > Streptophyta > Magnoliopsida > Malvales > Malvaceae > Gossypium > Gossypium australe. The sequence continues at coordinate 91,737,647 of CM016621.1, read as the reverse complement.
TGCATTCATATGATACTGATTTGATATGAGGTCATTGTGTGCTATGGCCGAAGACCACCGATTTTGATAGGGCCGAGGCCCAATGTGATAATTGGATGTTGATTAGATTACCAAGGGTCGTACACACTGAGTTTCAAAGTTCACACCTTTAATTTAATGTTTCATGTGACCCTCAGTAGATGGCTCGACGTGGGAGAGGACTCGGAGATAGCCACACTACAAGTTACTTAGAAGTTTTTGTTTATTTATTTTTGAATGACTTCTTGTTAATCATTTCATTTGTAATAAGGGATTGTATCTCCAATTTGACTTTACATTTAAGTTTCCTTATGTTTTCAACTGTTTAAGTGTTAAACTTGAATAATTTCTGAAGTTTGACCATGGTTTTCTTAAAACATGGGCTTTTGTCGTTACTTAACAAGTGGCATAGATTTTGGGTTTCTAAGCTTTAAACTCAAGTTTTAAATAAGCGAAGACCTTTTGAATTATCCCTTTAATGTGACATCACCGGATTCGGCCATAACGTCTGGGTCGGGTCAGTGGGTATTACATTTAGTGGTATCAGAGCCCGATTGCAAAGATCGGGCTGTGAAATGGGCCTTAGATTTTGGGTTTTTAAAAGAAGTAGATTAAAAAGTTTTTGCAGGATTCTTGAAGTGTGGTTCACCGAGCCCTCGGCGTTGAGCCAAGTAAGTTTTTCCGTTATTACACTTGTTTAAATTACTGAACTGTATTTAGATATTGGGCTACTTTAAACAATAGGTTCTTAGAGACTAAAGCCCATAGGAAACTTAAGCCTGTAGTGGATGTACGATGGTGAAACAACTTTTAATTTGTTACTTGCATAAGACATGTGCTTTAAACAGTGGAACTATGAACTAATTTCATAAAAATTCTAATCCAGAAATACAAACGCAACAATGAGCGTTAGAAGAGGAGGAAAAGGCCGCGGCCGAGGCCGTGGAAGTGTTAGGGCTTTGTAAACATTTGAATCAAAATTTGGTACTTATTCTGCGTATGTTTGAGACTGTTTGCGATAGTTGGATGTTTTGGGTATGTATTAAAATTATTAGGGTCGGAGTGCACCGTTGTAGCGTGGTGGGGTAGTTGATACACGACCACCTTGTTAGTTGGAAATTTCGGGGACGAAATTTCTTTTAGGAGGGGTGAGTTGTAATGCCCCAAAAATTGGGCCTAGAATAAATGTGTTTCGTGTGTCGAGAGAATGGATTTTGTCGATCGAGGAAAAAAAAGAAATGGAATAATGAATTAAGTGTGTTTAAAAAAATTATGATTGCATGTTTAGTTTAATTTTTAGGTGATTTAGGAAGGGTTGGTAATGTTGGAAAAGTCCTGGGCTCGATCTAGGGCTTTAGCAAAAATTTTGTTTTTACCCTTAAGTGAGGTTGGTGTTAGTCAGAAGGCTTTTAAAATATTTTTGGGTTAAAAGATACAAGGAAGTAGGTGGCATGTTGGCCTGGGGCGTTCTGAACAAGCTGGTGGTCAAAGGTTCAAGTCCTAGACTTCGCAAAAAAATTTTATTGCACATATGTTAGTATGAAGGCCAGATTTTAGTCCTTATAATTAGTTGGGTCTGATTCACGACACAAAGAAACACCTGGCCCAGTGGCAAAGGCGTTAGGAGCAGGGTTCTAGTCGCGGCGTGCGCTAAATGTTGGTTTTTTTAAGTAAACTGATAAACCGTAATATATACATATTTTAATGCCACATTTAGCATACTTTTGGATGATTTATTCCCTGAATTATGGAATTTGGTGCTCCAAATCCTTGAATTTCATGTTTTATACTTAGGAGAGCACCGGAGGATGAAAAGAATGAGAAACGGGCCAAAAAAGGATAAAATGGGCCAAAATACGAAATGCACATCGCCTGGGCCCTTGCCACAATGTCGTGCCTCTATAGCAAACCCGACCACGGCCTGGATTTGATTCACACGGGCGTGTCCCTGACGTGACCTGTTTTAATTCTATTCGGAATAGGGTACTTAGAGGCTAAGAAAGACATTCCAAAATCCTATATAAACACTCTAGAGGCTAACCTTCAAAGGGGGTTCAAGGAGGCCGAAGAGCCAAGCCAAATAGGCCAGAATTGTGGTATGTACTCGAAGAAAGCCAGTTGATTCATCTCAAGAAGTCGGATTCATACTCAAGACGGAAGATCTTTCCTTCAATTTCCTTCAGGGGGTTTTAGGGTTTTTCTTATGTTCTGTTTTATATTTTCTTTTGAGATATATTCTTTTATGATTATGAACTAAACCCCTCAAATACCTGAGGGGGATGAAACCTAAAACGGATCTTGTTATTATTTTCTAAACTATATGATAAATACTTGATTTGTTCTTAATTATGTGTTCTTAATTCTTATCTTGATATTTTAGGATATTGATTCAAGTATTGATGTGCTTAGGCAGTAGAGGAATATTCCCTGTTTAAGAGTAGATCTAGCATAATTAAGCGGAGTTGATCGCAACCCTAGAGATAGGATGACGAAAATCTGCTGGATTAGGGTCAAACCTAATATGGAGTCCATAGATCGAGTAAATACAATTCTAGGGGTTTTAATTAGAAAAAGATTTCAATTAATCAACCTAGGGTTAGACGTTAGTAGCCTCGAGAGAGGTATTAATATAAATTAGGGAATCCTACGGATCAAGTTAAGTGAATAAATCGTCTGGTTCAGAGTTAAATAACAAGTGAAGTCTAGGTGGATTCTTCCTCGGGTATTGTCTTAATCAATTGGTTTTTCCCGCAAGTATTTCCCCAATTCATTCTCTGTGTCTTAGCATCTTTTTCTTAGTAATTAGTTAAATAAATATTAATCACTTTTATTTTAGGCTAGATAATAAAAAGAAAGCTAGAATTAGTACTTTTGGTTCCCTTGGGTTCAACAATCCGGTCTTGCCACTAAACTATACTACTGTTCGATAGGTGCACTTCCCTCAATCGTGGTGATAGTTAGTTTCTAGGCTCGATCATTCATTATATGAATTTTAAGACTTTCCCACCACCATCAAGTTTTTGGTGCCGTTGCCGGGGATCTAAAATATTAAGAACGCTCAATTTTTATTTCTTTAGTCATATTTTATTTTTGCAATTAAATTTTATTTTTACTTTTCTAAATTTTCTTCTTTGCTTCTGGCAGGTATTCTAGTTTATGACTAGAAGAAACCCGTCAGGACCTGTACTTTACGATAGTGAAATTGAAAGCACAGTTAAAAGAAACAGAAGAGAAATAAGGAGAAGCCTACAATACATACTAGAAGAGCAAGAGAACAAAATTAATCTTACCGAAGAGATGGCTGATAATAATCCGCTACCTCCGGTGGTGGCTGAAAATCATGCTCCTCGAAACATGTATGATTATGCTAAACCTAATTTAATAGGAACTGAGTCAAGTATTGTTAGACTTGCTATTGCTGCAAATAATTTTGAACTGAAATCTAACACAATTAAGATGATACAGCAATTTGTTCAGTTTGATGGTTTGCAGGATGAAGATCCAAATAATCACTTGGTGAATTTCCTAGAATTTTGTGATACTTTCAAAATAAATGGCATTTCTGATGATGCCATCCGTCTTCGGTTATTTCCCTTTTCTTTGAGAAATAAAGCTAAACAGTGGTTGAATTCTCTTCCACAAGGATCAATCACTATATGGGAACAAATGACCGGAAAATTTTTATTGAAATATTTTCCACCGGCTAAAACGGCTAAGTTGAGGAATGATATCTCTTCTTTTGTGCAGATGAATTTAGAAACACTTTACGATGCATGGGAGAGATACAAAGATCTATTGAGAAGGTGCCCACACCATGGACTACCCTCGTGGCTACAGGTCCAAACTTTTTACAATGGTGTGAACCCCTCAACCAGGCAGTTGATTGATTCAGCAGCCGGTAGAACCTTGAATAACAAAATACCTAAGGCTTCCTACGAATTCATTGAAGAGATGTCACTGAATAACTATCAGTGGCAAGTCACGAGGACAAGGCCAACAAAAGCCGCCAGTGTTTTCAACCTCGACGCAGTAACCATGCTATCAAATCAGGTAGAGATGTTAAATAAAAAGATTGATGGTTTATGTGGTTCTTCGCAGGTACATCCAATTATGCAGTGTAATATGAATGAAGGAGGGATGAGCAATACAGTATATCCACCTTACAACCCGAGCGCTGAAAACGAGCAAGTTCACTATATAGGTATCAATTTTAAACCTCAAAATAACCCTTATAGTAATACTTATAATCCATGTTGGAGGAACCACCCCAATTTCTCATGAGGTGGTCAAGGAAATCAGAGACAACAACCCCTCCAAACTTCCAACAACAGCCCTATCCACAGGAAAAGAAGCCGAACGTTGAGGAGATGCTGACAAAATCCATAGCGGTGTTAGAAACACGTTTCTAAAACACCGAAACAACACTTAAAAATCAACAAGCATCGATTCAAGGGATCGAGAACCAATTAGGTCAACTTGCTAAGATCATATAAGAGTGACCATAAGGCAGCTTGCCAAGCAACACAGAAACTAACCCAAAGGAGCAATTTCAAGCCATAATCGCTCATAATAGTGAAAGGTTAGATGAAACAAAATTGAGGCAAGAGAAGATGGTAGAGGAAGGTAAGGTTGAAGTAAGCCATGATAAGCCAAAACCAGTAATTAAAGAATACCAACCCCATATACCATACCCCAATGCAATGAAGAAAGGCAACACAGATGAACAATTCGGTAAATTTCTTAAACTTTTAAAGAAATTACATATTAACTTACCATTTCTTGAAGCTCTTTCGCAGATGGCAGATTCAAGGAAATTTTCAAAAGAGCTTTTGACAAATAAACGAAAGTTAGACGAGGAGACGCCTGTGGAATTAAACACAATGTGCTCAGCAATTTTGCAAAATAAACTACCACAAAAATTAAAAGATCCAGGGAGTTTTACAATTCCATGCTTAATTGGTAGTTTATCTGTTGATAATGCTTTAGCTGATTTAGGGGCAAGCATAAATGTTATGCTTTATAAAATGTTTAAACAGTTAGGTCTAGGGAAACCCAAACAAACTAGGATGAGCATTTAATTAGCTGATAAAACGATTAGAATTCCTAGGGGTATAATTGAAGATGTACTCGTGAAAATTGACAAATTCATATTCCCAGTAGGCTTTGTTGTTTTAGACGTGGATGAGGACAATAATATTCCTTTAATTTTAGGAAGACCCTTTTTAGCAATTGCTAGAACTAAAATTGATGTTGGTATAGAAGAATTCATACTCCGTGTAGGTGACGAATCAATCAGTCTTCATGCTCTCAACTTAGCTAGGACATTAAGTAATCAAGGTGAGAAAATTAATTTTATTAATGACCATTCAGTTAAACCTTCTTTTCAAGAAGCACCACAGAACTACACAACTGAGCCAGATCCTAGACCTTATGACAACAAAGAAATAACTCACGAGGAACGATGGCTTCATATCGATGAACTATACGAGTGGAAGACACATTTCAATGAAAAACTAGGTTCTGTGGGACAAACAAATTTAAGATTGGAGATCAGGTATTATTAGATAAGACAGACCCTCGAATCTTCCCTTCCAACCTTAATACAAATGAAGAAATCCCTTTTAAGGTACTTAATGTTTTCCCATACGGAACAGTCGAGGTAAGTAAACGCTACTCGACTTAAGCTATATATTGATAATAGAACTGATAGCATGAGAAAGGATTTTCAACTCCTCAAACCACCATGATTATGCGAATGAGAGGTAAGTCTAGCTTCAGAATTTAAACAAGCGCTTCTCGGGAGGCAATCAGAGCACTAACCCCATTAATTTTTACATTTTTATTTTTATTTTTATTTTCCTTTTTAGCACCTAACTATAAACTAACCAAAGTGCAGATTTCCATACCACACGTTCTTGCACACGGCTGTGGCCGTGTGGACGCCACGGATTTTCGTACTGGCATGGTAGAGATAGTACGAAATAGGACGAAAAATAACTTCCAGCCACGGGCTCCGACTAAACACCACGGCCGTGTGATGCGGCCGTGGCAGACACTGATTAAACAACACGGGCGTGGCGACCTTCACACAGGCATGGGAGAAACGAGCGAACCACAACATGACCATACGATACGACCGTGTGACTTAACATGCCCATGACACACGGGCGTGGGAATGTACCAGATCTGAGATTTCCATTTAAAACACCCCTCTCCCCTTCTCACCTACTCCCCATTTCCCTTCTCCCATACCCTTTAGACTCCCCTCTCTTTTCATTTTTCACCCTTTTTCATTCTCCAAGCTCTTGATCTACACCTTATCCATGTCAAAGAAATAGAAGGATCTTAGTACAGTCTCCCTCTACGAGCCCGATCTACATAAGTTCGTGTCGGCAGCTTTATTAACTCGACAGGACAAGGATCTTTGAGTCCATTTCATCTTTCTTTTTCTTTTCTCTTCTCCTTTTTTTTCCTTATCTTTATTTCTCTTATACTTAATTTAGTCTATTTTATTTTGTTTTCTTTGGTTTAGGCTCTAAATGCTGTTTGGGAATCACCACACCACGGCCTTAGAAATCACACCCACTTTGTAAACCATCTAACAATAAGGACTTTTCAGTCCATTAATCTTTTCTTTTAATTTTATTTTACTTTTTAGATTCTTTCTTTTTATTTTTCTTTCCTTTAAATATATATTAGTATATTTTGAATTAATCTTATTATTTCCTGGCTAATTCTTCACGAGCTTCCTAATTTCTTCATCTAGCGCAGAGATTGTTGGCGGCCACCACACCATGACCACTACCAACTCAAGGAAACATCCAAAATTCAAGAAGTTTCACCTCTCCCTATCTCTTATGATATCTTATATATCTTTGTACATTTAAGGAAATGTACGTCTTAAGTGTGGGGGTGAATGTTATTTCGAAAAGTTCCTAACTTTTTACATTATTCTCAAGTCCTTGAATTATGTCTTGTTCTTAAGTAACTTTCTCATATTACTAATTAGAATGAAACTCCTATTGCTTTATGATTTTCTTTGATATATTTTGGAATAAGTCATAGTTAATTGTGCAGTGATGATTTAAACTTTAGGAGACTAGAGAATCGAGCACGATGAGTCTCTTTTCAAAAAAAAAATTAAAATTTTGTTAGGTTGTCTACCTGAATCTAATTATTACCTTGAAGTTTGAAATTTACAAAGTTGATATCAAAAACCCATAAATTTTGTGAGATTTTGAGCCTTTTAGAGCATACATTCTTTTCTTGCTCACTTTATTGATTATGGGTGTGTCAATATTGATTTGTTATTCTAGAACTTGCTTCGATTATACATGTCAAGACCACATCATTGAATTGATATACAGAAATGATAAAGGCACTTAGGATTTAACCCATTTACTCCACTAAAAAGCCTACCCTCACAATTAACCCTTAGTGAACCCCTTTGATCCTAACAACCCCCTTTTATTGACTCACCCAATAATAGTAACCCAAAACCCATCTTGTATTTGTTATCACTGTTTCTCTTGACTACCCTTTTTGTCGAGATTTGATTTTGAGTAGTTGCCTAACTATGGTCTATATTTCAGTTGTTAAAGTTCTTTCCTATTATTGTAGATTCTATATTCATTATTAGTTCTATAATTAAGTGAGCTTATAAGTTTAAATTCCACATCTTGAAAAAGAAGCTCGTATTATTAGTATTACCAGTTTCCAATTGATGTAATTATTCATGATTAGTTCATTTTTCTAGTTAAGTAAATTGTCAATTCAGTCTCGATTCTAACCCTTTAATTTAGCCTTTATCCACACCTTTAATCATAGCCTCCTTACAACCCTTTTAAAGACCTTTTGATCTGTGTATCATTTCATTTTATGGTGATGGAGATTTGATTTTCATGCAAGCCTATGGGATTAACTTTTCATGTTCGACTTTTGAGAGCTTAATTTTGAACCTTAAACACTTTGAGTGATTTGAGTGAATCTTTAGTGAGGATGTCAACTCTTGTCGATTTTGAATTAAAGGTGATTATTTAAGTAAGGGGAAACACCTATATTTTCATGGTACAAAAACTATGACTTTGATTGTTTGAATCTTTAGGATGTATAAATTATCTATGAATTATGATGAAACACTATTGATGAATATTATAAATTAAGGAAGTTTATTTAAATTGTGAGTTAAGAATTTTGCTTGAGGACAAGCAAATGCTTAAGTGTGGGGGTATTTGATAAACCGTAATATATACATATTTTAATCCCACATTTAGCATACTTTTGGATGATTTATTCCCTGAATTATGGAATTTGGTGCTCCTAATCCTTTAGTTTCATGTTTTATAGTTAGGAGAGCACCGAAGGATGAAAAGAACGAGAAACGAGCCAAAAAGGAGAAAATGGGACAAAGTACGAAATGCACACGGCCTGGGCCCATGCCACACACCATGCCTCTTTAGCAGCCCCGACTACGGCCTGAATTCGATTCACATAGCCGTGCCACACGGGCATGTCCCTGACGTGATCTGTTTTAATTTTATTCGGAATAGGGTACTTAGAGGCAAATAAAGACATTCCAAAAGCCTATATAAACACCCCAGAGGCCAACCTTCAAAGGGGGTTCAAGGAGGCCGAGGAGCCAAGCCAGGTAGGCTAGAATTGTGGGATTTACTCGAAGAAATCCAGTTGATTCATCTCAAGAAGCCGGAATCATACTCAAGACGGAATATCTTCCCTTCAATTTCCTTCAGGGGGTTTTAGGGTTTTTCTTATGTTTTGTTTTATATTTTCTTTTGAGATGTATTCTTTTATGATTATGAACTAAACCCCTCAAATACCTAAGGGGGATGAAACCTAAAACGGATCTTGTTATTATTTTCTAAACTAGATGATAAATACTTGATTTGTTCTTAATTATGTGTTCTTAATTCTTGTCTTGATATTTCAGGATATTAATTCAAGTATTGATGTGCTTAGGCAGTGGAGGAATATTCCCTGTTTAATAGTAGATCTAGCATAATTAAGTGGAGTTGATCGCAACCCTAGAGATAGGATGACGAAAATCTGCCGGATTAGGGTCAAACCTAATATGGGAGTCCATAGATCGAGTTAATGCAATTCTAGGGGTTTTAATTAGAAAGAGATTTCAATTAATCAACCTAGGGTTAGACGTTAGTAGCCTCGAGAGAGGTATTAATATAAATTAGGGAATCCTACAAATCAAGTCAAGTGAATAAATCGTCTGGTTCAAAGTTAAATAACAAGTGAAGTCTAGATGGATTCTTCCTCGAGTATTGTCTTAATCAATTATTTTTTCCCACAAGTATTTCCCCAATTTATTCTCTGTGTCTTAGCATCTTTTCCTTAGTAATTAGTTAAATAAATATTAATCACTTTTATTTTAGGCTAGATAATAATAAGAAAGCTAGTATTAGTACTTTTGGTTCCCTTGGGTTTAACAATCTGGTCTTGCCACTAAACTATACAACTGTTCGATAGGTACGCTTGCCTCAACCATGGTGATAGTTAGTTTCTAAACTCGATCATTCATTATATAAATTTTAAGACTTCCTCACCACCATCATAAACCTGGAGCGCGGCATAAAGGTTTATAATTAATTAGGGAGGAAATATGACTCAAATAGAGCGGGCAGAACAGTGCAAGGGGTGTGTATCATAGTGAAGAGGCTGGAGGTTCGAAGTTGGGTGTGGCGAATATTTTTAGATTTCTTTGGATGATTCGATCGCTGGGAAATAGGCCTTAAAAGAAGTTGAGAATGGAACATATCACAAGAAGAGTTATGGTGCAGTGGCAAGAAGCGTGCTATGGATCCGAGTGGTCGCAGGTTCGAATCCCAGTGGCTGGTAGCGCGTGGTGGTGCCTGGAGGTCTTGGTTTCGAGTTGCCTTGCGCATAATAACCTGCTATTTTGCTGCTAGCATGGGGAAGGTGTTTGAAGTGGACTGAAACACCAAAGGATGGCTGCTGTTCGGGAAAGCAATTTGATTGTAATTCAAATTGGATTTTTGGCTAAATAAAGGAATTTTTGGATGGGGATGAAGATAAAATTTGGAGAAAATAAAGGAATTTAATTGATGATAAGTTTGAGTCGACTAGGGACAGTAGGTTTATTTTATTTATTTATTTATTTATTTTTTAGTATATATATGTGTGTCGTATGGGTAAGTAGGGCATTTGTTGCTTTTGTGTGCTTTAGTTGATTAATTAGGGGAAATTTTTTCCAATCTCCCAATTCTTTTTAGTGTCTTTCCCTTTGGCAAATACTCGAGTAATCACAATTTCTTTCTTTCTCCGAACAAAAGCGCCTAGAGCGAATTCTCCTTCCCTCCCACAATATTTCTTCTAATACCGAATTAGAAGAGAAATTCTCTCATTGGGGTTTCATTCTTTGTCAAACCAATTTATTCTTCTTCATTTGTAAAATCAAATCTCACTTCTAAAAATCACACTCTATAATCTAAAATCTTGTGGGCAAGTAATCTTGTGGCGGTAAGAGAGCAAATCTTTCTTTATTCAACAAAAGGGGTAAGTTTTAATCGCTTTATTATCTTATTCTTAGCCGAAACCCCTCATTGTGTCTTTCACTCATTCTCTTGACTAGGTCGAACCCTTGTGTTTCTCTACCGAATCGTTGTTGTTTCTTTGGCGAGGTACTCTCCTCGCGCTTTGGGTTTTGGTGTGGTAAAGTCCCTAGTCAATCGGTAAGTGTACTCATTTATAATTCTTGGATTAATGGTTGGCCGAATATGGTTAGGATTGGTTAAGAGTGACTTTTGATGGATGTAAATCACTTGGTTGTGCAGCCTTTGATAGTCAAGGTTCTTTAACGCATATCTTGGAGTCAATTACGATTAGCGAATAAGTGAAGGGTTGATAGGCTTAATCATTCAAGGTAAGGGATTGGTATGTTTTCGGCTTTTGATAAAAAATGAGAAACGATACTAAGCGTATGATTAATTGTTAGTTTTGATTGATCATAGGTTCGTGGCTAAGGAATCGTAGCATGCTTCGCGATTAAAGGTGTGTACATACACTACACGCACACGACAAGTCGGCACTAAATGGGCCTGCCGAATTCGTGGGCACCAGTCAACTAGAGTTGATATGTGAATGATGGATTGATATGGATGTTGTATGATTTGGACATGAGATGGGCTATAAGAACTTGAAATGGGCTTAATGGGCTATATGAATATGAAATGGGCTTAATGGGCCTTATGGGGTCTTAGGAAAGTATGCTAGGGTTAATGGACTCTAGGCCTAGTTCTGATAAACTCTTAATTATCATAAAACTTAAGTTAGTAATCAAGCATGTCTGTGAACGAGTTGTTAGGTTAGAGTGTGGCAATGGACATATGCATGTCTAGGATTGGATCTATGGAGAGCTTGGTACTTAAGCGATCCTAGTGACCCACCTCCTCTTCTCTGGAATCCTACCTGGAACATAGTGTCTGTTCACTTTACCGCGAGGACTTGTTAATGGGCCAAAGTTCATAACTAAAACCCGAGAGGGAACAAATACCCCTGATTTACAAAATTACCAAAATATCCCTCATTTGCAAAATTACCAAAATACCCCTGATTTGCAAAATTGCCAAAATACCCTAGTTTGTGAAATTACCAAAATACCCTGTAGGGTAGATTTACGGAAATACCCCTAGGTAGTGAAATGACTAAAATACCCCTAGGTGCTTATTGTGTGAAAATGTGTATGTTGCATTCATGAGATATATGTTGCACTTGGGTGGGTTTGATGATACGGAGGAAGATATGTCAGGATCGCATAGTCCCTTGACGACCGTAGATCCACCGGTGGCTTTAAGCCCATTATATGCTTAGCAGCCTTGCTGCAACGTTTGAGTAGTGCCTCTGTTGGTGCCACTTTGGAGTGTAGGGATGGGTGAGTTGATATTTATATCCCCACAGGAGTGTAGGGTTGGAAGGGAAATGGAGTGCAGGGTTGGATTTGGGATGGAAGCATTGCATTCATGTGATACTGATGTGATATGAGGTCATTGTGGGCTAAGGCCCAAGATCACCGATTTTGATAGGGCTTAGGCCCAATGTGATAATTGCATGTTTATTGGATTACCAAGTGTCGTACACACTGAGTTTCGAAACTAACACCCTTTAATTTAATGTTTTAGGTGACCCTCAGTAGATGGCTCAACGTGGAAGAGGACTCGGAGATGGCCACACTACAAGTTACTTAGAAGTTTTTGTTTATTTATATTTGAATGACTTATTGTTAATCATTTCATTTGTAATAAGGCCTTGTATCTCAAATTTGACTTTACATTTAAGTTTACTTATGTTTTCAACTGTTTAAGTGTTAAACTTGAATAATTTCTGAAGTTTTACCATGGTTTTCTTAAAACATGGGCTTTTATCATTACTTAACAAGTTGCATAGATTTTGGGTTTCTAAGCTTTAAACTCAAGTTTTAAATAAGCGAAGTCGTTTTGAATTATCCCTATGATGTGACATCATCGGATTCGGCCATAATGTTTGGGTCGGGTCTGGGGGTGTTACATTTAGTGGTATCAGAGCGCGGTTGCAAAGCTCGGGCTGTGAAATGAGCCTTAGATCATGATTGTGTGAAAATTTCATGAAGAAATTTTATTAATTAGTGATCAAATTGTCCGTTAGGACTAAATTGCAAAGATTAGAAAATATGAGATTCTAGAAGATTTAAGTATGAAATAGAATTATAAAGATTACTAGAGGTCCTTATTTAGCAATTTGACCATTAAATGTCAAGATAGTAAAAAATGGACATGGGAAGGAAAAATCTTAAGGAAGGGGCCTTAAGGGCATTTTAGTCATTTGGTTAATTAATGAATTAAAAGGGAAAAAGAAGTAAAAATGAGTGTCCATCTTCTTCACCATAGCCGGATTTTACAAGCCCTCCATAGCTAGGGTTTCTTCAACTTTCAAGGTTGATTGTAAGTACCTCTTAGCCCCATTTTTAATGTTCTTCGTATTTTTGAAATACTCGTAGCTCGATTTAGCTATTTCTAGCTATATTTTCTGCTAGGGTTCATGTTCAAAATTTTAGCCATGTATGACATGCATGTATTTTGATGATTTATGGAAGAATATGAAAGTTTGATGTATGATAAACATCTTATTCTAAGTGATTTTCATGAAAAATGCATAAAATGACCAAATTATTAAAGTTATAAAAATGGTCATACCTGAATTAAATAGTGGAAATTAGGGGCTGTTGTAGTTAAGAAAATGATTCAGCTAGGCTTGAAATACAAGAAAGTTGAATGAAAATCATTTTACGAGCCTAGGAGCAAAAGTGTAATTATGAGAAAGTTTAGGGACAAAATCGTAATTTTTCCAGAGTGTGATTCATGAGTCAATTCAATTAATGTGAGTATTAAATAAGTGATTGTTATTATAGATCAAGAAACATGAAGCCCGGACTGAATTGAACATCCACACACATTTTGAGTACCAAAGTAAGTTTGTGTGAAATTAAGGTTACATATGTTATTATGTTTAAATTACTTATTATTTCGAGAAATGCATATATTTCCATGAAATTTTATAGATGATGTCTTAATGAGAAAATGATGAGATTATGCTAAGTGAAGTCTCGGTTGAAATTTCAGAATAACGAGGATACCTTTGTCACGACATGAGATAAGGACGGTCCCGTATAAGACCATGTCTGGGACATGGCAACGGCACCAAATGTAGGTCCCGTATAAGACCATGTCTAGGACATGGCATCGGCATCAAATGTAGATCTCGTGTGAGACCATGTCTGGGACATGGCATCGGCATCGAATAAGGAAGGTCCCGTGTAAGACCATGTCTAGGACATGGCTTCGGCACCAAAGGAAAATCTCGTGTAAGACCATGTCTGGGACATAGCATCGACATCTATGTATGATCTCGTATAAGACCATGTTTGGGACATGGCATCAACATCAAGCAAAGTGATCCTGTGTAAGACCATATCTGGGATATGGCATCGGCATCAAAAGGTGATCCCATATAAGACCATATCTGGGATATGGCATTGGCATCGTGATACATGTATGATGAGATTGAGTATCCTTTGATATTCCGAGTAGTTCAACGAGCAAAATAGCTAAGTATGCAAAGATGATATAGAGCTAAATTATACAAGGGTGATAATGAATTCCATTTATGTTAAGGATGATGATGATTTAAGTTTATGTTCAAGTTAGCATAAGTGCTAAATCATGTGACTAAGTGATGCAGGTACCATGAGTAAAATATAAGTTATGAAACCATAATGTGATGTATGATGGCAAGAATGAGTATGAGTAAGTATTACAAAGTACTTCAGAACTTGTGTTGTATTTGTTCTATGAGATGAATGGGTTTACTATGAATATTTATGTTGCTATTTTAATTAATGAAAACTTACTAAGCTATATGCTTACTCCTCTCTTTTCCCTTTTTCCTTGTAGTATTGCCCAGCTAGCTCGGGGATCGTAGAACGTCAAAGTTCAGATCACACTATCAATCATTCTTTTGGTATAGTAAAGTTGACTTATTTTGAGTATGGCATGTATAGGAACTTTGTCATCTTGTGTTATGTCATATTTGAAAGCCAAAGTGTTGGCTACTAATGTTATACACTCATTTTGTAAATGGCCATTAGGAATTGGCCGATATTTTTCAAGTTTCATATTTTAATGGTGATGAGTTTTATGAAGTGAAAGTTCATGCAAATGATGGAGTAAATTGTGATGTGTATGAATGATGATTAGTGGTTCTTCATAGTGTATTATTGCCTTGCAATGTGTTGCTTGTGTTGGTATATGTGTGTTTATGTTTTAGGGTGGCAATTGGCTTTGAAAATATCCTTCTAATTGTCCACACGGGTAGACACACGGGCTTGTGTCTAGGCCGTGTGTGACACATGATCAACCCCATGGGTGTGTTGATAGGTCGTGTGTCCCCTGCATCAAATTTGTGAGAATTTGATTCGTCACACGGGCCCGCACACGGGCATGTGCCTAGGCCGTGTGCCTCTTAAGAGTTGCTGACGTCATAAATAGAATACCCAGGTTTTCATACACGGACGAGGACACGAGCGTGTCTAGTCCATATGAGGTACACGGGCTAATGAGATGGGCATGTGTCCGGCCGTGTGAAAACCCTTGTAGGTTTGAAATGAAAAATAAATTCTACACGGGCTAGGGACATGGCCATGTGTGACCACACGGCCTGCCTACACGGGCGTGTCCTATTTTACACGGCCGTGCGGCCCTGTTTAGGTAAAAATTTTCTAAGTGCGCAAAAGTTTCCGGTTAAATTTTGAAACCCTCCGTATGCATGTTTAGGGCCTCGTAGGCCCATAATAAGGATGATATGAATGTGAATGAGAAGTTTGAAGTTGAAAAGAAATTTTATAGCCCAAAGTTGTATATTCAAGCAAGTTAAGTCCAGTAATGCCTCGTATCGAATTCCGGAGTTAAATACTGGTAAATGGTGCTACAATGACGCCAGATTTTCAATGCAAAAACTATAGCAGCCAACTGTGAATCATGCGTCAGATAGTTCAAATCATGCGGCTTCAACTGTTAGAAGCATAAGCTATAACTTTTCCTTCTTGCATCAGAATACATCCCAGACCATTTAATGATGCGTCACTATAAATCACAAACTCTTTCCCCGATTTAGGTTGAACCAGAATTGGTGCTTCAGTTAACAAGACTTTCAACTATTCGAAACTCTGCTGACATTTTTCTAACCATTCAAATTTCACATCTTTCTGAAGCAGTCGTGTCATCGGTGTTGCAATCATCAAAAATCCTTTCACGAATCTTCGGTAATAGCTCGGTAAGCCCAGAAAAATATGGACTTTAGACACATTTCTCGGAGGATTCCAGTCAACAATAGTAGAAATCTTACTCGAGTAAACTCTAATACCTCCAGATGAAACAATATGCCCCAGAAATCCAACCTCTTAGAGCGAAAACTCACATTTGCTGAATTTAGCATACAGTTGCTTATCTCTCAAAGTCTGCAACACAATCCTCAAATGCTCAGCATGTTCAGACTCATCTCGTGAATAGATCAGAATGTCATCAATGAACACAACAACAAATCTGTCTAAATACGATCTAAAGATCCGATTCATCAAATCCATAAAAATGGCAGGAGCATTAGTTAGTCTAAAAGGCATAACAAGGAATTCATAATGTCCGTACCTCATTCTAAACGCAATTTTCTGCACATATGAGTCTTTAACTCGCAACTGATAATAACTAGATGTCAAATCAATCTTTTAAAACACTGTTGCACCTTTCAACTAATCAAACAAATCGTCTATTCTCGGTAACGGATATTTATTCTTTATCGTAACCTTATTGAGCTGACGATAGTCAATACACATTCTTATGGACCCGTCTTTCTTCTTAACAAACAATACTGGCGCAACCCAGGGTGAAAAACTCGATCGTGCAAAACCTCTATCTGTTAAATCTTGCAACTGAGCTTTCAAATCTTTCAACTCTGTCGGAGCCATTCTATGTAGTGCTATAGATATCGATGAAGTTTCTGGTACTAATTCAATAGCAAATTCAACCTCTCTGATAGGTGGCAACCCCGGTAATTCTTCAGGAAACACATCTGGATATCACAAACAATTGGTACTAATTCAATCTTTGATTCAAACACTTTTGTATCCAAAACATAAGTAAGATAAGCTTCGCAATCTTTTCTCACACATCTTTGAGCTGACATAGACAAAATCACAACAGGCAATTCATTCGATTTATTTGATTCAATCCAAAGAATTTCATTATTCTGACACTTCAATTCTATAATCTTTCATCTACAGTTCACAACAGCATCATGTAGAGTTAACCAATCCATTCCCAGAATCACATCGAACTCATCAAATGGTAAAAGCATCTAGTCAGCCGAAAAATAGTAACCCCGAGTCATTAAAGGACAACTATTGCAAACTTTATCAACTAAAACATATTTTCCTAAAGGGTTCGATACTTTAATCACAAACTCAATAGACTCGATAGGCAAACTCTTATTAAACACCAAATTCATACATATATACGAGTGTGTCGATCCAGGGTCAATTAAAGCAATCATATTAGTATCATAAAGAGAGAATGTACCGGTAATAACATCTAGGGATGACGCTTCTTTCCGAGCACGAATAGGTAAGCTCTAGCAGGTGCTCTGGCCTCAGATCTCATGGCTGAGTCCCTAGTTGTATTGTTTGATCTTACATTCTAAACTTTTTCTTTCTCAGATAACTCTTGGCAATCTCGGATAAAGTGATCTGGCGAACCACATTTGAAACAAGCTTTAGTACTTTTATTCCAGCATTCACCAAAATGTCTTCTCCCGCATTGTTGACACTCGGGTTTGTTATTTCTCACACTGCCAACACTTGAGACGGATGTAACTTGAGCTTTAGAATTCATAGGTTGATTTCCACGATCTCTATTCTAATATCCCATTGATGCATTAGATCTACTGTACGAATCTCAGAATTTCTTTGATAAAGAATGAGAAGGTTTATTCATCGGTCTTTTCCTCGAATCTCTAGCCTCTAAATAGCTTTTTTCTTTTCTCGGCTAAAGTCTTCTGATTTGCAAGCCCGGTCAACTAACACAACAATTTCTTTTAAATCTAAAATCCCAACCAGAAGTTTAATGTTTTTGTTCAGCCCATCAACAAACCGCTTGCACATTATCTCTTCAGTAGAAACATACTCTCGAGCATATTTACTTAACCGTACGAATTCTCTTTCATACTCAGTTACGGTCATACGGTGTTGTTTCAATTCTAGAAATTCTTTATGCTTTTGATCAAGAAATCATTGACTGATGTATTTCTTTCGGAACTCGGTCTGGAAGAACTCCCAGGTGACTCTCATTCGACACCACTATACTAATGTATTCCACCAATGATACTCAGAGTCTCTTAGAAGGGAAATTGCACACCTTAAGCATTCAGCCGATGTACAAGAAAGTTCATTAAACACACAGATTGTATTTTCAAGCCAAAACTCGGCTCTCTTAGGATCATCGTCGACATTAGCCCTGAACTCTTCAGCCCCGTGTTTACGAATCTTATCAACTGGATGTTTATTCAATCTTAAAAGTTCAATCCTTGAGGAGCTACCTGAACCAATTGGTGATTAGAAGGGGGTGGAGGTTGTTGAGTAGCCGAATTCGTTCGAATATATTAAGTGAACCACTCATTCATCATTTGGAAGAAGGCTTCTTTAACCTCTCCTCCCTGGCTACTCGTCACGGGTCTAGAATCAGATGGCGCTGTCTCTTGAGCGGGAGCAGGCGCATTACTTTCAACCTCATCAGTTATCGCTCGATTGGGATCCATTTTCTATATAAAAACACATTTTTAAATGTCAGGAGTCATCACACTATCACAGTTTATATATGGCATGTATAGCTAGACTTTCACACGCGCTACATTAGTCCTAGAATCAACTAAACCGTAGCTCTGATACCAATAAATGTAACACCCCTCACCCTTATTCAATGTCAAAATACGGTTACAGAGCATTACTGGACTTACAACACTTTTAAACATACATTTCATTCACCACTTATCAATTTAAATACAATTCAATCAAAATCAATCATAGTGTCCCTTAAACGAGCCTGTGAGGCCTTAAACATGCATTAAGAGTGGTTTGGGACTAAACCGATAACTTAGAACAAATTTTTAGAAAATTTTGCTTCAAACAGGGGACACACGCACACACGGCCACTAGACACAGCCGTGTCACTGGTCGTGTGAAAATAAGGGCTACATACTAACTTGGGTCACACGGCCAACCATGCGCCCGTGTGTCTAGCCCGTGTGCCCATTCGAAATAGGCACACACGCCATTGTGCCAGGTCGTGCCAAACCTGTAAGGTATACTAACTTATGCAACACGGCCAAGTCACACGCCCATGTGCTAGGCCATGTGCCAATTAGGGGGTATACTGACTTGTGCCACACGACCAATCACACGCCCGTGTGTGAGACCGTGTGGAGCATACTGACTTCATTTCAATTTCAACATTAGAGGACACAAGGCCGTGTATCATGACCGTGTGTCACACACAACTGAGGCACACGCCCATGTCTCTGCTCGTGTGGACAAAAATAGGCTATTTACCAAGCCAATTTGCCACCCTTAATCTCCTGCACCTAAGCAACCCAACTGGCACCAATTCATAGCATAATAGAACATCTATTCTAGCCATATTCAAGACAATTTCATACCATTCCAAATACTAATAACCAACAAGCTTATATCTCAAGTTTTACTCAACCAAAACCTACTAAAATACATATACCAATCAACTAGTTAAATCATTACCTAACATACCTCATTTTGTACCAATTCACAAGCAAGGTACCCATTCCACAAACTTCATAATATGGTCATTCACATATTCATCCAAGAACTCAATATCAACATATATGCACAAATAAGCACATAACCAAATTCACCAAATTAAGCCAAATCTCATGGCTATATTTTCAAACCAAAACATATACATTTACAATGCCAATTCATTTGGCCAACATCATTACCAAAACATAATCAACATGACTCAAATACCTATACATGCCATGTAACATCCTAAAATAGGGGCTATTTGTGTTTGAATTATTTTGCTTGAGTTTGGATTGCTGTGATAATTATTCGTGGTGTTATAAGACTTAATTAGGGGTCTTGAGTAGGCTCGGATTAGTAGAAAATTTATTTGTGAAGCTTTAAAGATAGAGAGCTTTAGTAAGTAGGAGTTACAAGGTTAAATGAGGGAAATATTGTCATTAAAAAGGCCTTGGAAAAGTGGCAAAGGGAGGCCACTTAGGTGCTAGAGTTGACGCCACAAGGAGCAAGGGGGAACCTATGTTCGAGTCACGAATTTTCCCTTTTTGATCTTTATTTTGGACGGCAATAAGGGGAGGGAATTTCTCAATTTTAAACTTTGGGATAATAAGGAAAGTATGAGAATATTATTTGGTTTTAAATGGATTTTATTTGATTAATCTTGAAAAGTTGGCAATGAGGAAATTTAGGGATGTGATTTATTCAAATTAAATTTGAATATTTCAAATGAGTGGCTTAGAGTGAATTGGGGAATTGCCAAAATTTTTGAATTTCCTTAGAGAGGAGTGGACGGCAAGGTGATAGGGGGAGTGCCGAATTTCCTTAGTCTTTTCTTCATAATTTTCGTGTAGCATCTCTTTTCTTTCTTCTTCAACCTTTCTCTCAAAAACCGATACCTCCATTTCCATTCTCTTTTTCTTCTTTTTTTGATCTTTGGCCGAAACTCCTAATCTACTTCATTCTCTCCCTCTTTTTCACTCAAAACCGAATCTTGAGTATTATTTTCAACCATAGCCGAAACTCCTATCCCTCTTGTCCCATTATTTTCTTTCTCCATTAGCCGAATCTACTCCCTTGGTGTGTCGAAATTTCCTTCTCCTATTTTGTGTAGCCTTGGCCGAATATCTTAGCAAGGGTGCCTCTTCTACTTTTTCCTCCAATCGATTCTAAGGTGAGTGTCCAAGGCCGAATGCCTTTTCTTTGGTTCTCTTGTTCTTGTCGACTTCTAAAGGGGTAAGAGCCGATTTCGGTATTGGATTGCAAGTGTGAATCGACTTATTTGGAATCGGTTTATTATAGGGCCTTTGAAGTGTTGGAAGCAATCTAGTGAAGCCGTTACCTTTGATTGATTGGTTGGTAAGTGGTGGTAAGAATGTGTTAGTAGTTTAATCTCTTTAGTATTCGTTTAAGCCGAAGGCTATTAACATGTGATTGCCGATTTAGGGAAACAAAAGCGCTTGGAGTGTGGTGGCTATTCAAAGGCATTTGGGTAAGGTTTCGGGTTCACAAGGAACCCTTTGCAATTAATTTTTGGTTTGGCCGAATAGGCCATGGCACTAATCTTGTGTTTGGCCGAATATAGGGCAAGGATATTGTGGGTAGCCGATTTGGTTCTCCGGGATTTAAGGTTTTCGTTAATTTCAGGTGTGTGTATACACACTTTATGATTAATAAACTGTGCTAAATATTTGTGTATCCTAAATCTGGTTCATGTAGCTTTGGATTTAATACCATAACGGTATAAGCGATGATTCAGGTAAGTTCCTGATAGTATGAGTTTTCTATTGATGCTTTTGGGAAGCATGGCATATTTGATATATGTGATTTAAATATATGTTGGCATAAACTCTGTTATATAATTGATTGATGTGGGTTGATGAGAGGAGGGGGCAGTGATATTTGTGTCAACGGACACCAGTGGTTTGGTACCACATTGTGACTACGGTCACCAGAGGTTTGGCACCTCCAGAGGTTTGGCACCTCATAACGTCTCGTCCCTGTGGCTTAGCACCACCGTGGGTTGGCCCCACTTTGAGATATGGGATTGAAGCCAGTGATTTGGTATCACACGATGGGTTGGCCCCATCATTTGATTTGTGACTTTGGGTCACCAATGGTTTGGCACCACCAGTGGTTTGGTACCACACGGGGTAGAGAAAGGTGTTCGGATGGCTAGGTTGGGTGCATATTAAACTTGTGCATATTAAATGAATTATGATTTGTGTATGATGTTACATTAAACCGGGAAAAAGGGTTACACATTGGGTCTTGATGACTCACCTTTTTCCTTTAACATTTTTAGGAGACTCGTAGCTGCGGATAGGGAGCCGGATGGACTCGAGGTGGCCATGCAAAGAAAATGTGGACTAGGTGGATTTTGAACTATTTTTATTTTATTATGGGTTTGATTTATTTAAGTTGTAATAAGGCCTCCTAATATTGCACTTGGATTATTTTTTTCTTGTTTTGGATAATTTGCTTAAACTACTTCATGATATTAAAATGAGTACACATGTTTTCTCAAATTAATACGCAAAAAATGTTTTATTGTGCCATCGGGTACACTTGAACCTGTAACAACCTGACCTAATATATTTTTAAACAAACACTAAGTAATATTTTCTTCATACACCTCAACTGTTTTAAAACAAGACAATATCTTTTATCAAAATTTAAATCGGCTTAAAGGGATTTTCAAAAATGCTTTTCTCTGTAGCATACCAAATTTGGTCGTAATGTTTGGGCCGGGTTTGGGGTGTTACAAATTGGTATCAGAGCCCAGTTCAAAGCTCGGCTGTGGGGGCCCAAGGCCCAAAATGTTTTTGGTAGGCCTTTTTGAAATATTTTGGTTTTGAATAAGTATGGCACCGAGTCTCCGGCACTGATCCGCCCAGGTAAGTACCTCTAACTTTTTGTATGGATTATTATTATAGAAGGGTAGGTAGGGAACGTAGTTAGTGTGATAGGTGTTGAACCTTAGGACTAGTCCACCCCAACAAAACTCATAAGATTTTAATGGCCTAATTAAAACCAATCTGTGACCAAGTCGCCGAATTAGGGTGTGGTAACCTTGGTGCGCATGTCTAGGATTGGATCCGGAAGAGCTTGGTACTTAAGCAGTCCTCGTGACTCACCTCCTCTTTGCGGGATTCCTACCTGGTGCGTAGCTTCGGTTCACCCTAACCAAGAGGACTCGGTCATAGGCTAAACACGCTAAATAAAACCCGAAAGGGATTAACCCTGTTTTATGAAAGCTCTAAGTTTTAAGAATCATTACGACACTCCTTTAAATAGTAGTAAAAATTTATTTTTGGAAAAGTTTCAAAATATTTTCAGCTTACCAAAATTTCCAAAATGCCCTAGTGGCAAAATTACGAAAATGCCCTTGGTTTCTAAAAATTTCCGCATTACCTCGGTTTTGATAAAATTTTTATTTTACAAAAGTACTCAAAAATTGGTATTTCAAAATAACACCCTGACTTTGGAAATTTACAAAATTACCCCTGATTGACAAAATTACCAAAATACCCCTAGTTTTTAAAATTCTGCCATATCTTCAAATTGGGAATTTTTCGAAATTACTCCTCAATTTTAGAAATTACAAAATGTCTTGATTTACTAAAGTTTTCAAAATTTCTTCGGTTTATTACGAAAATACCCTGTAGGAAAATGACGAAAATACCCCTGGGATAGAAACGGACAGAAATGCCCGAAGAGTGCATAGGTATGAAAGGTATTAGGGAATGGATGTACTTTTCTGTGTAAACTAGGATAGAAGACTTAAAACTTTGATTGATCGAGAATCTTTATTAAACTCTTCACAAAATTTCCTCGCGAATAACCAAGTGAAACATGTACTAAGTCATAAAATTTCCTAATCAGATTAAAGCGCGATAGTTAGAATAAGCTTTAGAGGACGTGGCCGTCGTGGATGCGGTAGGGGCAGGATGACCATGTCAGAACCTGTCAGGTCGGGTCAGGAATCTGAGAATGAGGTACCGCCACCACCACCCCCAACCTTTGGAGCTGGGGAGCAAGATCAGACGGGTGATGACGCAGTGTCACAAGCGATGCTGCGGGTTCTGGAAAGGGTAGCTGGAATGGGTGGAGGTGGAGGAGCTCGGAAGTCGGTACCTGAGAGACTTCGAGCTAACGGAGCTGAATTTTTCTGAGGTGTGTCCGGTGTAGCGCCCAATACGGCTGAGTATTGGCTGGAATCGACCAAAAAAATCATGGATGAGATAGATCTGATGAATGAGGAGAAACTGAAAGGAGCGGTATCGCTTCTCAAGGATGAGTCATATCGATGGTGGCTCACGGTTCGGGATGGTGCTACGGCAGATGATCTTACTTGGGAGTATTTCAAAGCTGCTTATCAGAAGAAGTATGTGGGCACTAGCTACATTGATGCACAGAGGAAAGCTTTTCTGGGGTTGGTACAAGGAACTAAGTCTGTGTCGGAGTATGAAGCGGAATTCTTGAGGCTGAGCCGCTATGCTTAGGGTATTGTGTCAACAGAGCATGATCGTTGTGTCCGCTTTGAAGACGGACTTAGGGATGAGTTAAGGTTGCTGATTGCTCCACAGCAGGAGCGTGAGTTTGCTGTCTTAGACTAAAAGGCTAAGGTAGACGAAGGGGTCAAGGAGTCCGTGAGACAGAGCTATGATAGGAACAAGCAAAAAAGAGGCTTTGGGTCGTCTGGGTCAGGTGGTAATGTTCAGAAAAGAGCTAGGCAGAGTGGGCCGAATCAGGCGGAAAGGCCCATGGCTACTAATCAGAGACCGACTCAGTGTAATCGCTGTGGAAAATCACATTGGGGAGGCTGTTGGATCGGTGAAAGGGGTTGCTTTGAATGTGGGTCTTTGGATCACCGTGTAAGGGATTGTCCTCGGAAGTCAGCCAAGAATCAATCAGAGGGTCAGAACCGTGCTCAGGCTAGGAATGTAAGACCACCCCAGAGGGGTCATGGTAATAGTAGAGGAGGAAATGGATCTAATCGAGGTCGCGGAATTTCGGGCAGAGGTGCAGGCAGCACAGAAGCAAGGCAGCCTGGTTTAGTCTACGCGGCAAGGCGTCGAGAGGAAGGTGACGCACCGGACGTCATAACCGGTACGTTCCTAATTTTTGGTCTTCCATATGTTGCATTATTGATGTGGGTTCGACGCATTCATACGTTGTTAGTAGTGTGGTAGAGACCATGAACTTAGACTTTGAGACTGCTTCTAGGGAGATGACTGTAATTAGCCCTTTAGGTCACTCTGTAGTTGTTAACAAGCTATATAGAGATTACCCCTAGAACTCCAAGGGGTCGTGTTTGTGGCTGATCTGATGGAACTGCCGTTTGGGGAGTTCGATTTGATTCTTGGAATGGACTGGTTGGTTAAGTATCAGGCAAGGTTAGATTGCGCTGCTAAGCGCATGGTTCTTAAGATGGCTGAAGGTGGTGAAGTGGTCATGATAGGTAATAGAAGAGATTACCTATCCAATATAGTGTCTGACGTGTCAGCAAGTTAAAGCTGAACATCAGTTGCCATCAGGGTTACTTCAACCGGTGAAGATCCCTCAGTGGAAATGGGAGAGGATCACGATGGATTTTGTCAATGGATTACCCCTCACGTCTAGTAAGAAGAACTCGGTTTGGGTAATTGTGGATCGACTAACTAAGTCAGCGCATTTCATACCTGTAAGGGTAGATTATTCGCTTCAGAAGCTAGCAAAGCTATATGTAGCCGAGATAGTAAGATTGCATGGTGTACCAGTATCGATTATATCGGATAGGGATCCGAGGTTTACGTCAAGGTTTTGGAGAGCTTTGCATCAGGCTTTGGGAACAAGATTGGATTTCAGCACAGCTTTTCACTCGCAAATTGACGGACAATCAGAAAGAGTGATACAGATTTTAGAGGATATGCTAAGAGGATGCGTTCTGGATTTCAGTGGTAGTTGGGAAGAGTATCTACCGTTGGCAGAGTTCGCTTATAACAATAGTTATCAAGCGAGCATTCAGATGGCACCATTCGAGGCACTGTATGGACGGAAGTGCCGTACTCCTACGAGTTGGATGGAACTAAATGAGCTACATGTCTTGGGTCCAGAATTGGTAGCGAAAACTGAAGATAAAGTGAAGATGATTCGGACTCGTCTCAAGGAGGCATCAGATAGGCAAAAGTCTTATGCCGATCTCAAGCGTAAGGAAATGGAATACGAGGTAGGAGATAAAATCTTTCTGAAGGTGTCGCCTTGGAAGAAGGTGTTGCGTTTTGGGCGAAATGGGAAGCTAAGCCCTAGGTTCATTGGGCCATATACAATGTTGAAGCGAGTGGGACCGGTAGCTTATCAGCTCGAGTTGCCGGCAGAGTTAAGGCAAATTCATGATGTCTTCCATGTGTCGATGCTTAGACGGTATCGGTCCGATCCATCACACGTCTTGCCAGTGGCAGAGATTGAGGTTAACTCAGACTTATCTTTCGAGGAGGAGCCAGTTCAGATCTTAGATCGTGATGTCAAGGTTTTACGTAGGAAGTCAGTACCTTTGGTGAAGGTGCTATGGCGAAACCATGGTACGGAGGAAGCGACGTGGGAACCCGAGGATGTGATGCGGCAGCAATACCCCCACCTCTTCTGATCAGGTAATTTCGAGGCCGAAATTATTTTTTTAGGGGGGTAGAACTGTAACATCCTAAAATAGTGGCTATTTGAGTTTAAATTATTTTGCTTGAGTTTGGATTGCTGTGATAATTATTCGTGATGTTATAAGACTTAATTAGGGGTCTTGAGTAGGCTCGGATCAGTAGAAAATTTATTTGTGAAGCTTTAAAGATAGAGAGCTTTAGTAAGTAGGAGTTACAAGGTTATATGAGGGAAATATTGTCATTAAAAAGGCCTTGGAAAAGTGGCAAAGGGAGGCCACTTAGGTGCTAGAGTTGACGCCACAAGGAGCAAGGGGGAACCTATGTTCGAGTCACGAATTTTCCCTTTTTGATCTTTATTTTGGACGGCAATAAGGGGAGGGAATTTCTCAATTTTAAACTTTGGGATAATAAGGAAAGTATGAGAATATTATTTGGCTTTAAATGGATTTTATTTGATTAATCTTGAAAAGTTGGCAAAGAGGAAATTTAGGGATGTGATTTATTCAAATTAAATTTGAATATTTCAAATGAGTGGCTTAGAGTGAATTGGGGAATTGCCTAAATTTTTGAATTTCCTTAGAGAAGAGTGGACGGCAAGGTGATAGGGGGAGTGCCGAATTTCCTTAGTCTTTTTTTCATAATTTTCGGCTAGCATCTCTTTTCTTTCTTCTTCAACCTTTCTCTCAAAAACCGATACCTCCATTTCCATTCTCTTTTTCTTCTTTCTTTGATCTTTGGCCGAAACTCCTAATCTACTTCTTTCTCTCCCTCTTTTTCACTCAAAACCAAATCTTGAGTATTATTTTCAACCATAGCCGAAACTCCTATCCCTCTTGTCCCATTATTTTCTTTCTCCATTAGCCGAATCTACTCCCTTGGTGTGTCGAAATTTCCTTCTCCTATTTTGTGTAGCCTTGGCCGAATATCTTAGCAAGGGTGCCTCTTCTACTTTTTCCTCCAATCGATTCTAAGGTGAGTGTCCAAGGCCGAATGCCTTTTCTTTGGTTCTCTTGTTCTTGTCGACTTCTAAAGGGGTAAGAGCCGATTTCGGTATTGGATTGCAAGTGTGAATCGACTGATTTGGAATCGGTTTGTTGTAGGGCCTTTGAAGTTTGGAAGCAATCTAGTGAAGCCGTCACCTTTGATTGATTGGATGGTAGGTGGTGGTAAGAATGTGTTAGTAGTTTAATCTCTTTAGTATTCGTTTAAGCCGAAGGCTATTAACATGTGATTGCCAATTTAGGGAAACAAAAGCGCTTGAAGTGTGGTGGCTAGTATTCAAAGGCATTTGGGTAAGGTTTCGGGTTCACAAGGAACCCTTTGCAATTAATTTTTGGTTTGGCCGAATAGGCCATGGCACTAATCTTGTGTTTGGCCGAATATAGGGCAAGGATATTGTGGGTAGCCAATTTGGTTCTTCGGGATTTAAGGCTTTCGTTAATTTCAGGTGTGTGTATACACACTTTATGATTAATAAACTGTGCTAAATATTTGTGTATGCTAAATCTGGTTCATGTAGCTTTGGATTTAATACCATAACGGTATAAGCGATGATTCAGGTAAGTTCCTGACAGTATGAGTTTTCTATTGATGCTTTTGGGAAGCATGGCATATTTGATATATGTGATTTAAATATATGTTGGCATAAACTCTGTTATATAATTGATTGATGTGGGTTGATGAGAGGAGGGGGCAGTGATATTTGTGTCGACGGACACCAGTGGTTTGGTACCACATTGTGACTACGGTCACCAGAGGTTTGGCACCTCCAGAGGTTTGGCACCTCATAGCGTCTCGTCCCTGTGGCTTAGCACCACTGTGGGTTGGCCCCACTTTGAGATATGGGATTGACGCCAGTGATTTGGTATCACACGATGGGTTGGCCCCATCATTTGATTTGTGACTTCGGGTCACCAGTGGTTTGGCACCACCAGTGGTTTGGTACCACACGGGGTAGAGAAAGGTGTTCGGATGGCTAGGTTGGGTGCATATTAAACTTGTGCATATTAAATGAATTATGATTTGTGTATGATATTACATTAAACCGGGAAAAAGGGTTACACATTGGGTCTTGATGACTCACCTTTTTCCTTTAACATTTTCGGGAGACTCGTAGCTGCGGATAGGGAGCCGGATGGACTCGAGGTGGCCATGCAAAGAAAATGTGGACTAGGTGGATTTTGAACTATTTTTACTTTATTATGGGTTTGATTTATTTAAGTTGTAATAAGGCCTCCTAATATTACACTTGGATTATTTTTTTCATGTTTTGGATAATTTGCTTAAACTACTTCATGATATTAAAATGAGTACACATGTTTTCTCAAATTAATACGCAAAAAATGTTTTATTGTGCCATCGGGTACACTTGAACCTGTAACAACCTGACCTAATATATTTTTAAACAAACACTAAGTAATATTTTCTTCATGCACCTCAACTGTTTTAAAACAAGACAATATCTTTTATCAAAATTTAAATCGGCTTAAAGGGATTTTCAAAAATGCTTTTCTCTGTAGCATACCAAATTCGGTCGTAATGTTTGGGCCGGGTTTGGGGTGTTACATGCCATATACTTAAAATATAGATTCAAAAGTACTAAAGAGGCAGTGGATAGTGTGGTGAAGTCTACGACGATCCCCAGAGATGAGCTATCTTTGAAATCACTATAAAACATGGAATAGCAACAAAGTAAGCTATACAGCTTAATAAGCTCGTATGTTAACAATGAGCAACTATCATCATTCATTAATCATTCATATAATGGAAAACAATGTGTAGCAATTCTATTAAATCTTAAACTATCAAATGATCATTCATATAACTTACCAAGGAACTTATCAATTTCATAGTTTTCAATACTCAATTCATTTCTGTACGTACCTATACCACCTTGTACCAACCTCACACTCAACCACATCCTTCATTACCCGTTGAACCATTCAGAATAGAACTCGGATACTTAAGGTCTCACTCGATAAGTACCTATACCATGGCCAGAAGCCAAATCAAGGTAACTTACTCGAAATTCTGATATCATGGCCCGAAGCCAAATCAGCCGATATGCATGGCCCGAACCAAATCAGTATCTCGTACACATAGTGCTAAATCATGGCCCGAAGCCAACTCAAGTATACCTAATGACATGTCACTAGTATCCTAAACTATTCCTAAGGTTCAACAAGGTTTCCAACTGTCGAATCTTCATTAAATCATTTCCGAACTCGTACGTAATCACATAAACACAATTCATGCTATATCAAAGCATATAAAATACATTTGAAATGAATTTATAACATACGAACTTACCTCGGATGTTAAAACGACGAATCGAGTCAATTAGTCGATAACTTTATCTTTTCCCCAATCCAAGTCCATATTTCACTTTTCTTGATCTAAATATATTCAATATTAACTTGTTTAATCATCTATTCATTCAATTTAGTCCAAAACACTCTTTAAGGCACCTTTACACTTTTACCCACATATTTTACATTTTTTACAATTTAGTCCTTATTGCATAAAATCACAATTTAGTGAAATTCCAAATATACCCATGCTAGTCAAATTAACGTAATGGCCCTAGCAACCCATAATTTTCATTTATTTCATATTTTAACCACTAACTTTACACATTTCTCAATTTAACCCCTATTTTGTATTTTCACTCAAAATCACTTAACAAAACTTGTTTAACTATCAACAACTAATCAAAATCTATAATCAAACATCAAAACTTATACATATTCATCAATGGCAACATTCACAATCTTTAACATTTTTGCAAATTAGTCCCTAGGCTAGCTAGTACTAGTTGCAACGATCACAAAAACATAGAAATCATTAAAAGCGGGATAAAATGGACTTACAATTGGACACCAAAGTGATCGAATGCTTCAAACCCTAAAATGGTTTCTCTTCTCTTCTATTTTGGCAATTAGAAAGAAAGATGAACAAAATGTGGACATTGGTTTTACTTATTTTTAATTTTATTACTAAATTACTTATTTAACCTTGGCTATTAATATTAAAAACACTTAATCTCATGTCCATCTTTTTCCATTTAATAAAAAAATGGTATAATAGCCACAAAAATCCCTCAGCTATATAATTCCATAGCCATCTAGTACCTTTTACTATTAGAACATCACTTTTGCACTTTACGTGATTTAGTCCTTTTTATCAGATTAACCAATCAAACGATAAAATTTCTTAACGAACATTTCACACAAACATATTACCATGCTGTAGACATTAATATAATAATAAAATAATTATTTGACCTCAGATTTTTGGTCCCGAAACCATTGTCCCGGTTTGACTAAAAACGGGCTGTTACACAACTTTTGTAGAAGAAATTTTGATGAATTTGTCAATTAGGAGTTAAATTGAAAAATAGAAAAATAGTCATAGTTAAATTGTGAAATAAAGGAAATGTAGGGATTTCTATGGACTAAGTTAATATTCAGCTAGCATGGGTATGGATTAAATTGCTTGAATTTGCATTTTTATGAGCTAGGGACTAGATTGTATTGAATTCAAAATACTTGGGGCAAAAGTGTAATTTTTCCAAAATATGATTTTTGGATTAAATTGAATAGAATGAAGTTTAAATTTGTTAAATTTGATTATATATATCAAGAAAAAAAAGTACGGATTCAGATTGGGGAAAAGAAAAAGTATTGGATTAATCGATGTTTTTCTTCGTAAGTGTTTGAGGTAAGTTCGTATATTTAATCAGTATTAAATTATGTTTGATTTAAATGCTTTTAAGTTATATTCTTAATATTATGACTCTACGAAAATATCCAACTAAGTTGTGGTAACTTTCAGATCCCGTTTGAACCTTAGGAATATATAGGATACAAATGGCATGTCATTAGGGGTTATCGTGTTTTGGGTGCTGGACTCGTACGTCCTACCTTGTCTGAGTTTTCAGCATGTGTTGCAGTTACTTGACAGCTTGTGTGAGCAGCTCCATGTAGCTACGTCTTGATTGACAACTTGTGTGAGCAGACCCATTTATGGCTCGAAAGAGAGCATTGATATGAGAAATGAGTTAGTAGTGGTTCGACCACATGTGGGCACTTAGTGTGCGAAATTCCTGTGTATCTGATAATATTCTAGTGGTTCAATGGGTATACGAAAAGTGAAGGATCAGTATAAGCATAGACTTATAATGTCATGAAAGCATGGGAAAGGTATGATAAGATATTGATTAAAGATTTTAGTATGTTTATAATAGAATGAATGTTTACATGGAAAGGTTAATGAAGATCTTTGTTGTATAATGAGTTTGGTTAATTTATATGCTAATTATACTTGAGAATTGTTGTTGGTGCTTAGGCTTGTGCCAAGTAATGTTGGATATGTTCACCATTCGCTTTTAAGCTTTTATAATGAAATGGTAAGTAATGTTAATGATAAGAACTTACTAAGCATTTTATGCTTACTTGTGTGATTTTCTCTTATGATTCTAGTTAATCGGAGGTTCGTGCGGTTTGGAAGCTTGTCGGAGATCCATCACACTATCCATCAGTTATATCGATATATTTTGAAGATTTTCAATCATGGTTATAATGGCATTTATAGGTGTCTTGTTTAATGAATTTAGCCATTATGTGTGGCTTGTATATATATTATTTTGGTTGATAAATTAGTTGGTATGTAATTATGATTATATGGTATTTTGTGTTGGTTAAGATAATGGTAAGGAAATGTTGATGGGAATGATATAGTAGCAATTAAGGGTTGATGTGGAATGAATGTGGCATAATGTTGAAAATGGTTAGTTTTTGGTATTTTGGAAGTAAGCATCTTTGGCCATATTAGTATGGTGCAATGTTAGGTGAGAAATGGTCATTTTTGCATGGGTTGTTTATGAACTTTTGGTATAAGATCATTATGAAAAATGTGTTAGTGAATTTATTTAATTAGTAGTTTAGTTGTGGATTGAATTGGTTAGGTGTTTAAATAAATTGTTTTGTTGAATTGAGGTGCCATTTTGGCATATTGGTTGAATGGTTAAATTTTAGGATGATTAAGCTTAGATATGCATACGTAAAGTGAGTTTTGAATGATTGTTTTGAGGTAAAATTGGCTTGTGCATGATTTGTGAGTTTGGGTGAGAAAAATGACTTGAAAATGGCATATTTTTTGTCCACACGGGCAAAGATACGTGCGTGTGACTTAGCCGTGTGCGACACATGGACAAGCGACACGGCCATGTGTCCCCTGTAGCTTTAAAAGGGTTGCAAGTCAAGCTATTACACGACCTAGCACACGGGCGTGTGGCTTGGTCGTGTGGCCCAAGTTAGTGAGTTACACGGGTACGGACACGGGCAGGGACACGGCTGTGTGTCCTTATTTCAAATGCCCACACAGCTTAAGACACGGGTATGTGTTTAGGCTGTGTGAGTCACACGGCCATGTGACCCTTGTAGTTTGAAATTTTTTGACTTTTTTTGAAAAATTTCATATGTTTCTGATTTATTCTCGAATAGTTTCCAATGTCTGTTTTGAGCCTCGAGGGCTCGTATAAGGGTCCGTATGTATGTTTTGGTTTGATATTGTTATGTTTTACCTTGTGATTTTTATGAATTAAATTGTTCATTGTATGCCGTTATGCTTCGATAATGCTCCGTAGCCTTAATCTGGAACGGTTACAGGCTAGGGGTGTTACACTTTTTTTCTGTCCAGATACCTTTTGCTGATGTACTTTTTTTAAAATTCAGTTTGGAAAAATTCTCAATTAATATTATCCCTGGGTACAACCGCTGTCAGCGTCAACCACTAACTATAAGCCTCGTCTTTTAACAGTGATATTGCACATCTAAGATAATCCTCAGAAGGACTAACCATCTCATCAAAAACTTGTTGAATGTTTTCTAACCAGTATTCAGCTTTTGATGGATCATCATCAAGTCTGCCTCAAAATTCTTCAGCTCCATATTTTCTCACTTTATCAACCAGCACATGACGACTCGATTCAACTATCGGAGGGGATGGTGGCACTAAAGAAGGTACAACAGGATGTACAGTAGAGGGTATAGTAGGGGGTGGAGGTCGTTAAGCCACTGGGTTGTTTCTTATAAACTCATAAAACCATTGTCCCATTAAACCAAAAAACATATTTTTAACTTCATTTTCAGACATTGATAGAATCAGTATACTATGACTTGCACCAAAATCAGTAGTCAAAATATTATTGTCTACTTGATAAGTTTTGTCACGTTCAGAATCAGATGACATCTTTAAAATCTACAAGGAAACAAAGGTTAGATCGGATCAATCACTATCACACTAACATAGGTTTATATGGCATGTAATATCTAAAAATAGCTTTTGAGCAATTATGGACCAAATCAGAATATTTCAAGAAAAACTGAAAACTTTCACATATAGAGGTCACACGGTTGTGTGTCCAGGCCGTGTGGCTCCAAACATGGCCGTGGGGCTATCCCACGTGACTATGTGACTACCTCATATGCCCGTGTGTCCAATTGTGTACTCACCCATGTAACTCACTGACTTAGCTCACACGCCTGTGTCTCAGCCCGTGTGAATCCTGTACCTAACACACTTAGGGCACATACCCGTGTGGGCTGTCCGTGTGTGATACACGGCCGTGTAAGAGTTCGCGTCCTAGGCTTTGTGTTCCCAAAAATGACTAAATCATGCTATTTCCACACCCAATTGCATAGGTACCTAAACTAATTCATAATACACGTTCACAAGTCTATAAGTAAGCCTTTAAACAACGTCATTTTCAACTACTTAAGATCACATTATAATACTCATATCAAAACATCACCTAGCTATCATTTACAAGTTTCAACATGAACA
Organism: Gossypium australe; assembly: GCA_005393395.2. NCBI lineage: Eukaryota > Viridiplantae > Streptophyta > Magnoliopsida > Malvales > Malvaceae > Gossypium > Gossypium australe. The sequence goes on along the minus strand of CM016621.1, from coordinate 91,703,753 downwards.
CAATAAGCCATTTTGACCATTTTATACCAAGTTAGAATGACACATACCCTTCCATGATCATTCACACAAATTTAGCTTAATTTATAACAAGCATACTTACTAAAATCCACATTCAAAACATCAAACACCGAATACTAAAACTCAAAGAGTACCATTCTATCTCTAAATACCAAACAAACTTGCATAACTATGAGATATAGTATAATAACCATTACTTTATTACATGCCATATAAGCCACAATGTTGACAAAATCTACCAAAAGTGTCCTGAGGATAGTGTGATTCTTTGAGTTTGATTCGATCTCCCGACCACAAAATGTAATTGGACTGATTTACAATAATGGTTCAAATGCAGGGACTACTCCACAGCCTTTTCTTTTCCACGATCGCCAACACATTCTTATCTATTGATGGAGCAAAGCTAGTCGAATGGAATTCTCTTCTTTTCTCTAGGGTTTTGACAATATAGGAAAAAATAAGATGATAATAGAATTCATCTTTGTTTTAGTTTAATTAAAACTTATTTAAGTTATTATAATTTTACCATTATTAATTTCACTTGATATTTTAGCAAAATAAAGCCAAAATCATTCGATCACCTCCATAATGGTGTAATTACCATCTAGGTACCTTCCTTAACTTATCAATTATCATCTTGAACCTTTAGTTAATGGAACTCAACTTTTGCAGCTTTTACAATCCAGTCCTTTTTACTCATTTAACTATCAAAATAATCAAAACGATAAAATTCCTTAACCAAACTTTAATACAACACTAATGACCTTATAAATATTATCTAATTAATATTTACAACTTGACACGTCAGAGTTGTGGTCCCAAAACTACTATTTTCGACACCACTGAAAAACGGGTTGTTACAATATGGTAATCATGTGATAGATCAATGGTGAAATTTGAAATGCTTGATATGTTGTAGGCCTTGGCTGGGTTGGATTTATATGTGCATTACTTCACCTACTAACCTTGTGAGGTATGGTGTATAGGAAAAGGAAATTTTATCTATGACTAAATGGAATTAATAATGGTTGATTAATTTAATGCAGTTCGTAAGTCTAAGTTCCTTTATACGATCTTACTAAGCTCTAGTTGCTTATATAGTTGTGTTCTTTGTTTTGTAGATCATTGGAAAGCTTGAACAGTTGGAATCTTTGTCAGAGCACGATCACACTCTCCATCGATCCACTTTGGTAGCCTTTGAATTTATTGAAATGGTTATAAATGGCATGTATAGGGTTGAATGTCTATTTGGTATGTATTGGATTGTGCCAAGCCTTGGTGTGCATTAATCCTTTTTTTGATGGTTTGTATATGAAGTGTATTTATAATATTTTAATGGTTGTGCATGACCTTTTGAAATTAGGAAGGAAATGGTTGATTGATACGTTTTTGGATGTTAATATCTCATATATTTGAAGTATGTTAAATGATTGAACTTATGATGCTAAATTGATTTAGGATAAATGTTTGAATGTGGTGCCTTTGAATGGCATATTGGTTAGAACATATAGGATAGTTGAATTGATAAATTTTTTTATGTGTTTAAGGTGTGTTTTGGTCATATGAATGTGTACGAGAAAGGTGTGTTTTGGTATGCAAGTATAGGATTTGAAATGGCTTGTTGTAGAGGTTAAATTTTGAGCACCCGGCCTGGGACACTAACTGTCACACGACCATGTGCTATACACAGTCACCTCATATAACTGTTTGTCATTTATATTTTTAGCACAGGTTTCACGCGGACTGACACACGGCTTGTGACACTGTTGTGTGACCCAACTTCAAATACACACGTAGTCTGACACATGGCCAAGGACATGACCATGTGGCCCTATTTCGAATACTCACACGGGCTGGGAAATGACCGTGTGTCCTAACTTCGAATGCTCACACAATATAGACTATGTCACACGGCCTGGCCACATGGTCGTGTGACCCTTGTTTTGCAAATTTTCAAGTTTTTCTAAAATTTTCTGTTTTGTTTCGATTTGACCCTAGATTGTTCCTAAACTATTTTTAGGGCCCTTAAGCCCGATTTAAAACCCATAAGTCTATTTGTATCATGAATTGATTTGTTAGTTGTATGTTTATAATTTCTTTGGTTAATTATTTTATAGTTAAGTATTTTGTTTAGCTCGGTAAAACTCCGTAACCTTAATCTAGAAATGGAGATGGGATAAGGGTGTTACATGAAAACACTTTAAAAAATTGTTAAAAATTATTTTTTAAGCCTTAAAATTCTTTTGAAAATATATGATAAAAATTTTCATGTCATGAACTGTTAAATTAAAGTTTGTTCTTGCTTTTTCAATGACGATATTTATTAAATGATTATTTTGGATTAAAATCCATGGTAAGCAGAGGTATCAAATTTATGGAATCTTGTAAAACCATTTGATAAATAGTTGAATTTCAAATTTGGCTCCATTGCATTTGAACTAGATAGAATGAGTGGGGAACAACATGATTACAACTTATATATTTTATATTAAATGTGGAAATTGGTGAATAGAAGTAAGAGGGGTATAAGTAGGAGAACTAAAGATGCTAAGAGGGCATTCTCTCTTGTTCTGGGAATCGTGGTCTTTATTTTCCTTTTCTTTTCTATAGCAGTAAGGAATTAAGGAGCAACCTGCATGAAGGAAAAATAGTTGTATTAGCTTGAGAAAATAAGAATTTGGCGAGTTAGTAATCTTTCTAAATCTTCTTGTACCTTTTTTATCGAGGGAAAAAGGTAAGAAAATGATAAGTTACAGTATAGTTCATGGTTGTGAACATAAACTCATTAGATAGCCTATAGAAATGCTCTACATGTTAATGTATTTCATTTGTCTTACTTGTGAAATTTGTCGTTTTGATTAATGAATGGTTACTTTGTTAGTTAACCAATGAGGAGGCCGGAGTGATAAAGGAAAAGCTAAAAAAGTGTAGGGTTCTAGCATTCAGGTGCTTTACGGGTGAATTTCTGAACTTTGACTTTCAGTTTTCATTTTGCATGTGGCAGGGTTATGTTTGTTGGAAAATTTAACTGTACAACCTAAAGATGTAGAACCTTGATGTTTCTGTGTGAAAGTGTTGTCGATGTTGTTCTGTTTTTAGTGTGAATATGTGGTTTAAGTTGAAGATTTTGGCATATATAATTATTGTCAGCATAATCTGTTGAAGTATTAATCGGTAGTGAACTATTGTTTGTTTATGAGTCTATGGTTGTTGAATGAATTTGGTTAAATGGTATATGAATTACTCTTGTGTTAGCGAACTATAAAATTCAAATTGGAATGCAAGTTAATGTAGAAGTGCATATGCCTTCTAGATATTTAATGTTGTATTCAAAATTAAGATATGTTAAATGAATAAAGTATTAGTGTTATGGAGGGATGTTAATTGAAAAGGGACCGGTGTGGTGGCGGGATTGGTCCTCAAGTATCAAGTTATGACAATTTATAGGGACTTGTCATTAAATATACAGATATAAGATAGTCTGCAAGATTTATCATCAAGCGCACAAGTATATGTCCTGTAACACCCCTAACCTGTCTCCGTCAGCGGAATAAGGTTACGGAGTGTTACGGTACATTTCAGAACATTTAACTTTTAAAAGAAACAATTATGTCAAACTAACTAATAACATTCAATAACACATTAAATCAAGGTAAAATTACATTTATGGACCGAACCTTAAATTGAGCCTGCAGGGCCCTAAAAATAATTTAAAAACAATCAAGGATCATTTTGAAGTAAAACAGAAAAATCTAGAAAAATTGGAAAACAGGGGTCACACGGCAGTGTGGCCAGGCCGTGTGACACAGCCCATACCGTGTAAACATTCGAAGTCTGGGCACACAGTCGTGTCCCAACATGTGTGTCTGTCCGTGTGAGTATTCAAAATAAGGAAACACGGTTGTGTGCCAAACCATGTGTGCATTCGATGTTAGGTCACATGGTCGTGTCATAGGCCGTGTGCCAAACTGTGTGACATGTTAACTTGAGACACATTGTCGTGTCGTAGACCGTGTGAAACATGCACCTAAAACAATAGTGGCACACAGTCATGTGGGGTGACCGTGTGTGGCAACGGTCGTGTGGCAACCCGTGTCCCAGGCCGTGTACTCTTATTTGTACCTTTAAATTGAAGTTTACCGAAACATGCATTCTTGGACATCAAGCAACCCAATTTCCAGGAATTAAACCTACTCAAAACACAATTCAACAAGCTCAAAACATCCATCCTAAGTGTCTAACCATTTTGCCCTCATTGACACCACAATTCAATAACCAAACCAAAAGCACATTTCAAACCAAAGTAATTGCATTCAAAGTTCACAAAAACCTTTAATAACTCATACCAAAATCACCATTCCCTTCAATCCATAATTCAAATTGCCACATCCAGACACTTTCATATGACCTATACCAAATATATCAAACAATTCCCAAAACATATGCATACCAAAACCAAAAACATATTTACATGTTCTAAAATCCATCCAAAGAAAAACATCATTCAAGTTTAACTTCACAAGTAACAAGTAACCAACATAGTTACAATTCACCTATTACATGCCATATAACCAAAGGTGAACATTCAAAAACTACCAAAGGATTTCCGGATAGTGTGATTTCTTCAAGTTGATCTAATTGCCTAATTTCCCGGAAATGTTATCTACAAGGAAATAAGATAAATAATATGAGTAATCTTTAAAAGAGCTTAGTAAATTCGATAATTAAAATAATAAACTTACCGAATAAACATATCTATTACAGAACTCAGAAAAAAAATCAAAATCTTGTCAACCAAAATCAAATCACAGGTAAGCTTTATGCTTAAATGCAAATGATACAATCCAATCAATTACATTATATCATTGAAATATGCCCGATGAACATTATAACGGGTTTAGATACGTGCTTAACCATCCAGAACGCACCAAAACGCTCAAATGAGCTTACCATCCGAGAACACACCTCAGCACCAAGTGCCAAGCTCGTAGGCTAATGTCCCTCTGAAACACACCTCGGTACTGAGTGCCATGCCCGAAGGCTTTTCATTCGCCCTTAGAAATGCACCTGAATCATTGTAATATAACACAATAGTCTGCATCAAATGTTGAACTTCAGTATATTTAGTAAACAAGAATAAATCAAAAATCATCATCACAACACCAATTAATCCCGTACAGCGCACGATATAACCTATTGGCATGCCAATTGTATCCTATCCTACGTTCATCGGCCCAACTACTAGTCGGATAATTACACTTAAGATAATTACTTTCTCAAATCATATCCACTTAATACAATTTAATACTTTCAGGACATTTAACAATTTCAATTCATAGTTAATATAACATTTAAATTATACAAAATTAAAGCGTACGAACTTATCAAGACTAAACTACAGTGGCAGTAAAAGTTTAAGGACTATTATGCAACCTTCCAGTTTCCTGTATTATCTACTTGTTCTTGATCTATAATATAATTTATTTCAATTATTAGCCCCAATTTCATATAATATTCAATCTATGCAAATGATTTCCTATTTATAAATTTTTACATTTACCCCAAACTTTTACACTTAATTCAATTTAGTCTTCAATATTAAAATGAGTCTATTTTCACAATTAGACCCTAAACACATGTGTTGTATCCATGTACATCCTTGATCAATCCGCGCATGCTAAAATTTCTCAAGGAAACCTTACTTATTTTAATTTATTTGCAAATAAATCCTTAAACTTAAAATCATGAAAAATCTCTTGACAAAATATTTCTATTTAACATCCAAGCATTGTAATCCACCATTAAACTTCAAAAACTACAATATTCATCAATGGCATCTTCCAAAACATTTAACAATTTAATAAATTAATACTCGAGTTAGCTAGATAGAGCTAAAACAATTCCAAAAACATAAAATTCATGAAAAACGAATAAAAAATATACTTACATACATGAACCTTAAAGAACCGAACATCCAAGCTCCAACTATGGCTATTCTTTTCTCTAATTTCGTTAAGAATACCAAGAAGATGATAATTTCATTCGTTTTTCTTTTATGTTTTTTTATGATTTAATTACCTAATTACTTATTTACCCTTATAATATAACGTAACAATCAACTAAAATTAGTCCCTATTTGTCCACCAACTTATTATATGGTTTAATTACCATTCAACTTATTCCCTTCATCTTTTATTAACTATTTAACACTATTAAATAATAGTACTAACTTTTTAACTTTTACTATTTAGTCCTATTTAATTAATTAACTATATAAACATCAAAATTTCTTAACCAAAATTCAATACGACACATATAATTTTGTAAATATTAAATAATTAATATTTACAGACTGACACGTCAGAATTGTGGTCTTGAAACCACTATTTCCGACACCACTAAAAATCAAGTTGTTACATGTCCACACCATAATGAGTCTACATATATGATAATCAACCAAGCATAGGTCCAAAAGAATCATCCATGAAACATGAACCTAAGTGTACAAGTTCACTAAGTATGTATTCGCAAGTTTGGTTCCTCCAAAGGAAAATCTGTGAGTGTGAGTCCGCCAAGACCATCATTCAAACAAGAGTCCACGTGGATTATCATCCAGGAATGAGTTCGTCAGATTATCCGCAAGTATGAGTCCACAATAACTTTATTGTAAGCTAATACAGTCTGTAGGACTCTGCGATAAAAAAATTAACAAAATTAAGTCCTCCAAGTACAAGTCCGCGCGAGCAAATATGCATAGTGCAAGTTTGTGGGTCTGAGTTCTCCAAGCACAATTGCACGAGAAATAATCATCGAACGTGAGTCCCCAAGAACTATCTGTAAGTACAGATTTGTATATACCATGATAGGTATGGATTTGCAAACTTGATTCCACAGGCATGTGTCCGTAGACATGAAGCCACAAATGTGATTTCACAAACATGTGTCTGGTGTGTATTTGCTAAGATATTTCACCTTGTATAAGTCGCATTGGGTAAATCCACCTAGACTTAAGATAACAAACATGTTTGCAGAGAGTGAAGGTGAACTGTTTATTTGAACGAAGCGTACTGTATGCGCGTTGCTTATGTTCATACATGAACTATTTAATGTGTTAGTTGTCATTATGTGTGAACTATTTTCCATGCGAGCTGTACGTGTGGATGAGTAAACATCATTAGAACTCACTCAGTTCATCTTGAACTTCTCATGTTTCTTGATTTATTTCTTTCAGGTATTAAAATCCATTTTGAACTTTGAGGGAGGGACTAAGCCAAAAGTTATGGTTCTTAGTTATGAGCCTCTTATTTGTATTTAGTAACATATTCATATCGGGGAGTCCATAATCTAGTAAACTAAGAACCTAGTTTTAGTGTATTTAGCCGAAACTCTTTTGAACATAAGATAGTATGTATGGTTGGATTAAAAATACATATTGTAAACTTTTATGTATGTGCCAACAACGAAATAAGTTGCCAACTCATGCTATTGCACAATTCCAGTGTCGAATGTTTTAAAAATGATTTAAGTTTCAGTAGTAACATCATTGTAACACCCCAAACCCGGTCTAAATGTTATGATCGAATTTGGTATGTCACAGGGAAAGATAGTTTTGAAAAAAAAAACCTTAAAGAAACATCTTAATTTAGAAAACTTTCCGTTTGGGTTTCCACCTTGAAAATTAGATTCAATTTTAATGGTTTGTTACCAACTTCTTGTTAGCATGCTTTACGAGTCGTAAACAGGTTTGCTTTACGAAAGCCGAAATTAGGGATTTTCAGAAACGTGATATTTTGGAAATCACTGTTGAGTTTTCAAGAAAATTTCCGAAATTAATTAGCTATTCGCTTGTCATCTTTTGTTAACACCCTATTTTTTAAAAAAGATGATTGTCTATATTTTTATTTTAGGAAAACTCTATATTTGACATTACATAATATTTGCGTAAACAGTATTAAAGCAAAACCCAAATTAAAGTTATGGAGGCCTTATTACATAGCAAACCCAAAATAAAAGTAAGTTTAAAATAAAGGAATGAAAATTTACGGAAGTAGTAAAGCATGGCCACCTCAAAGTCCACCTCGGCTCCAAATCCGCAACTAGGGATTACCTGTAAAATTAAGCAGAGGGGTGAGTCACCGAGACTCAGTGTGTAATTCCCCTTACGAAAACAATCTGGGCCTAAGCCCTTAGAACACATTGGGCCTTAGCCCTCGCAACATGGCATATAAAAAATTGGATGCAATGCAATCCCGCCCAACCTAGTTTTCCATCCTTTACATCACCTGGATCAGCCAAACACCCGTGGCACCAAGCCACTGTGGTTCCAAACCACTGTGACAGAGTCACTGATCAATGTATGTGGGGCCAACCCACTGTGACAGTCACTAATAATTGTATGTGTTGGTGGTTCCAAACCACTGTGACAGTCACTGATAAATGTATATGTGGTTCCAAACCACTGTGACAAAAGTCACTGCATCATACTTCCCCTTCCAATCATATCCCAATCCCATGCAAACATATTGAAAACATACAATAGATAATCAATCATACATAATCATGTGATACGAAAGGCAATCATAACGATACTTACCTGGTGTCTCCAACCTTTCCCACAAGAGTATCTCAACTGTCTAAACAGTTACTTTCGACTTTCAGCCAACATAGTTATTAACGCAAAGTAATAGAGAAAAGTGTGAGCATTACACACCTGATCACGGGTAAAACTAAACACTCTACGTCGACACTCTCACTAACAGGAATAACTGCGATTTGTCTATCCCAGGCAGATGTCGGCTCCCTACCACAACCCGGCGAAAAATCTCGAATTGTCGATACAGCATGTCGTTTAAACTTAGGAGCAAAGAATACGGGTCCACTCCCCTCCTTAGATTGGCTAGCACCCGCATCCATGAAGAAACTTGATCAGTACTCAGAGAGAAACGCTAGTTGTCTACCAAGAGAATTTGATTAAGGCAGACTAAAACGAAAGGGATGCAATAGCCAAGAAACCGAAAAGATGGCTCCTTACCTCAAGAACCCAAATGGAATAGTAAGATTCGACAACCAACTAGCCCTCTGGTTCTTGGGGTTCGGCTTCAACAAATGATGAAAGAAACTGGTTACAAGGGATGGAGTACCCCACTTCAGAAAAAGAAACCAGTTCAGTTTATGATCAACAAATAAGTGATCGGTTCCCCTTGAAGAAGTAAGAAAATAAGAAGAATGAGAGAGAGTTCTTTACCTTCAACAAAGAGAAGCCGAATGGAGTCCAAGAAGATTTGGGACAAGCAACAACTGAGGTTCGACTAAAGAAAAGATGAGATTAGGAGAGGATTCTGTTAGAGGAGAAAGTAGTAGAGGAGAAGAGATAAAGAAGAGAGTTTCGGCTTTGGGGAAAAGATAGAAAAGAGAAGAAGAAGAAGAATAAGAAGAAAAAGAGTTGAATGGGTAAGGAGGATGGTGAGGAGAGATTCGGCTAACAGCAAGCACAAATGGTTCGATTATGAAGGAGAAAATGATTAATAGGAGATGGAAGAGAGGTTCGGCTAGTATCAAAATAAAGAAGAAGGAGAAGGGAGAAAATGTGCTACGGTTTTGGTAAAGAAGTAAATGAGCAACTCCAAAATGCAAAAGAAGGAAAAAAGACTTCACAAAAAAGGGGTTTCGGTTCTTACTTCTCCTTTCCAATGACACAAACGGCACTCCACTATCTTATGACCAAATGTACCAAGATAGAAAAGCCTAAGACAGATGAGAATTTCGGCACACACCTTAAGCAGCTAAACCGAAATGCTCCTCATCCACGACCCCTTTCCATGACCAGTTTTCTCCCCTCAAAGACCTCCACATTCGGCCAACACCTCCACCACACACCAAATCCCTTGATTTGCTCCTAGTTTCACTCTCCATTACCCATTTGAATTGGCTTGACCAATTCAAACTTCTCCAAGCTCTCTTGTCCATCCATTCAAATGCATTTGACCCTTTCCACAACCACCTTGAAGAGTCCCAGGCGAATGCCACTTCTTCCTCACCTGGAGCACAAAAATAAAGTTCCACATGCTGCAGATGAGACTCGAACTCCTTCCCCCCTCCTACTCCCTTGTGACGCCATTCCCTTACTCCTTAAGTGGCATCTTCCTGCCACCACACCACACCACCTTTTGTGTTAACAAACACAAATAAATATTCTTAAAGCCTGTTTCCCCTAGCTTCCCCCTAAAGTGCCCTAAAAAGTAAAATTTCTCTATAGCTCTGGCTCGAACCCGAGCCTCCCCAGGGCCCCCAAACACACCAAAATAACATGCTAAACAAGCCAAACACATAGAATAGCATAAAATGTAGAACCCCTAATTCTAGGATGTTACAATCATCTTGTTCGGGTCCAGTGATCAGACCGAGCAAGGGGTGTTACATTTCAACCATATTTTCACTAAATGACTTAGAAAATATAATATGTAAATTTTATCTTAAATATTGTTATATCAAAATCTCAGGACATCAAAGCTAACACATCATAAAGCATTTGCATCCTTCCGTAAGCCTTCCCCCATGCGTGGAAGCAAGACCTCCCATAAGTTTTCTCCCATGCGTTAGAAGTAGGACCTCTCGTAAGCCTGCCCCTTAACAATTTCCTAGAAAAAGGAAACAATGTCTAAAAAGCATGTTGTAAAATAGACATTTGGACATATTAGCCTATGGATTGATTATATATTAGAAATTCAATCTCTAATTTATGATAATGGATGTGAGAGAAAATAAATTTTCTTTGTTTAGTATTACTACAATTAGAATCAGTTTCAACCCTATTATTAGACACTGATAATGAGAACCTAACTTTTAATTAGTAACCTCTAATTTAAAAGCTCAAAGCGTAAAAACAAGTTATCATTATGTGTCTATGATGCACTTAGTAAAACTCATTCTAAAAACAAGTGTAACAAAAACTATTGTGGTCCATTATGTATAGAAGATGAGTTTGAATACTCTTAATGAAGTTCATTGATTATATTTCTAAAGCAATGGAGATATTAAAACAACTCTACCTATAAAAACATAAGAAGTGGTGCAACTTCAACAAGCAAAAGTATGGTCTCTCTTGTAAATGTTTATTATGAACAAGATAAGTACATGGTTATATTAGTGCTAAAAATGAACAACCTCTAGCAGAAATATAAATGATTATTATATCTGGTGTATTTCAATTTCTAATACTAAGAGTTGTGGTTCAATCTCTGGACACCAACAACTTCATTAGAACTCTGAAATACATTCACTAATTAATGTTAAAATCGAGGGATACCATATTGTATGCATAATATTTATTTATGTGAAAACTATAAACTAAGTTACCAATATTTTGAAACTAAGGATGAATTGTTAGTAATTTATAATATTGGTAGGTAATAATATTTTATTATCTAGAAAAATCTAATAAATTATAATTATTAATGAACAGTTGTGTTGTAAAGATGTAACTTTTGTAAAATTATTTTGTAAAATGACACAATCTTATAAAATTGCATCTTATTAAAAGAACCTCTCAATGAAAGGATATCTTGTAAAAATATCCACTCATTGAATGTTTATATAAAAGATTTTTCTACTAATCATTTTAATTGTTGTGCTTGAAATGTTTGAGACTTTTTATTGTATCTTAAAAGCATATAAAAACCTTTAAAAAAAATGTTCTACACACTTCAAATCCGTTTAAAAAAAATAATATTCTACACAATTCAAATCCGCTAACATTATTTTATTTTTCTTGTTTCTATTCTTCTATTATTTATTTTTCTAACACTGACTGGCAAAGCGATAGTGCAATGGGATTGGTGTATGGGAAGCGGTAAGAAGCACTCACCCCAACTTGGAAAGGGTTCAAAACCGGAGACAGAGACGCCGGCAATGCTCTGCCAGTGGAGAAGCGAAAGTTTTTCACGAATTGGAGAAGGGATAAACCAAGGAGTCGGGGCAGCTATAGGCCCAGCAAAACGTGTAGAAATGAGAGAAGACAACCAGCTTTGGAACGTGAGTAATCTTTGCCGGAAATATAGACGACACTGGCAGCGAAAACTCTCACTAGAAAATCAAAATGAAAGAGAAAGTTACAGAGAACTTAAAAAATGTATGCATATATCTTGCAAAGAATGTGAACTTTGGTTAAGCTCAACTTTTACCTTATTTGTAACGGTTTTTTCATTCTATAATATATTAATATGTAAGGTTAGAAAGCCTAAAAGCCGCCCCCACAATGGATTCATCATTACTCAATCATGAAAAAGGATAGTCAATAACTATGATGATTAAAATATGCCATGCACAAAATTCATTCCTAACCCCAGAAAACCTGCAGCTTTCATGGAAGGCTGTCCATTTTTCCTCTTACTTTTTATTATCCTGGAAAACTTTTTACTTCTTTTTTCCCCTACCCTTTGTGTTTTTGGAGGTTTCTTCCTAGCTGGAGAATAGTCCATTACAGCTATCATGGAGGAGTTTCTCTTTTCCTACCTTTTCCTTAAAAAATATCGGCTTTAGATAAGTCTGCTGGATTTGGTGCAATTTGCAAAACAAGACAAGACATGAAATGTCTATGCCTCACAACTCTTACATTAATTGATCCATTTCAAAGGGAAATAATAGTAGTTAGAGAAACATCTTTGTGGACAAAACTGATTTGTCAGATTACATGGCCTAGTGTTCAAATGATCATTGTTAACCTGCGACTACAAAGAATAATACTAGCTGGGCCTAATAGTCAAGAAAATGGAAGAAAGCTAATGGTTGGTAGATTTTAGTGGTGCCTTGGTCTGTGTCTCCTAGGTCCCCGGTAATCTTCATGAATGCTAGGTATCCAGTGGTGGGATCTTTTAAAAACTTTATGGGCTTTTTTCCTCTTGGTACCTCTACAATGCGCTTCTTTGCAGAGGATGTCATCTCCCCTAACTCCATTACTGTTTTTCATCAGAGAACCCTCCTGCTTGAAACAATAAGTTTTACACTTAATATTTAGGAAAAGGAAGAGAAATAAAAGAAAAGAAAAAAGTTCCATATTACAAGCAAAATAATGAAGGAACTGGATACCAACTTGCAGTTTAGGATGCATTGATTTGGAAATTTTGTCCAAACGGATCCCTTCAAAAAGGAACATAAGAAATCAGAATTAATTTATGATCTGTAATGGGAATGCAGAAACAGGTTCACATCAGTTGTTACTAAGGAAGAATTCTTGGCATACCTTCGATACTGGAAAGGACAATGAGAAACACCAGAAGAGAGACTGCTAAGCAGGAAGGCCTCATTTGCAAAATTTTAAAAAAGATAATTATGAGCAGATATGGAATTCTAAGGTCAGTAAAAGAACTTCTGTTTCACTTTATTGCTGAGTGCAGGAACATTTGAATGTTAGACCCTCTGAATTGCCAATAGCCTGGGAATTGCCTTTAATATATACTACTTGGAATTCCCACTTTCAATCGACTTGAAAATATATATATATATTTAAGATTGTTCTTTAATGTGTTAAAGAAAATGACTATTCATTTGAGCACCCCAATAACACACCATGCTCAACTGTGGATTGTGTGTAGGTGTGGTTTTAGAGTACTTATATACGGACTGTGTAGGCTTGTAGGGGGGGGGGGGGCATTGTATTATTAATTAACGAGATGTTCTCCACTACGTTCAATGTTTTAAGTGTCAGTATGAAACCAAAAAAGACAGCAACAACATTTCCTTAGCTGCAGCACTAGTCCTTAGGAGATAGCTCGAGGGTTTTCTGAAATGATGTTACTTTGCCGATGACCACATAATGCTTTAAATATTATAAATAAACTTTTACTGGTTTCTCAATTGAGTAGACCATTGATAAAACAGAAACAACTAATTCAATTTTATTTTAGGAACCATGCAATCAAATTGAATTTTTCTTTCAAGATTAGACAACTGACCTATACTATACTATATTGTACAATAATCTTTATGTTCTTGATGTTACTTATTTAGGGCAGTAAACAGCTTTTTTTCACCTTTTGACTCAAGCTATAATAATAAGGATTATTCCATTTTAGATGACTTATCATATCAAATAGATATGGATGCCTTGCATGGAGGCTTATGGTTGTTTTTGGATTGAAGTGATAATAGTTTAGGCAAAATTAAAAATAATAGTGAGAAGAAATTGTTAAAGTCGAGTGACTCGAATTCTTGTTAAAATAAAATATAATGGTAAAATAAAATAAAAGTAAAATTCATATAGAACTATATTTTTTTTTTATTTTCTATTGATTAGAATAAGGTTTTCCAACCTTACTACACTTCATCTATTTATCATTGATTAGAATAAGAATTTTCAACTTATAAATAGGTGTAGCTGTAACGCCCCAAACCCGGCCCATGTGGTATGACCGGATCTGGCATGTCACATGAAGAAAACGTATAGAGAACTTGTGATTTTGACGTTATTTGGTATAGTTAAGAAAACTAGTTTGGTTATAAATATTCGATAAAATACTACTAATTTCGAGAGGTTGATTGATGGATTGAAAATCGAACTAGTGAACTTTAAAACTGTGACTTTTGAAAATGACGTTGATAATTTCAAAAGAAAATCCAAGTTAAATTATTTGTACATATTTGTTATGAAATCCATTTGTTAATCAATTTAGGAAAACCGTTATTTATGATTTTAGAAAATCCCCTTTTAAAACAATTCAAGATAGATATTAAGTACGTCTAAACATAAAGCTAAATAAAACATATCCTAGATGTCTTATTACAATTTTAAAACCCAAAATAGTAGAAGTAAGAAAATATAGCGGAAAAGAAATTTAATAAAGTCCGAAATTATCATTCCAAAAGTATGGCCTACACCGAGTCATCCATGGCCCCAAGTCCTAGTCACTGAGCATTACCTGTAAGGATTAAGAAGAAGGGGTGAGTTACTAGAACTCAGTGCATAATCCCCTTACCGTTATCCACTGGGCTTGAACCCGCAAGCATAATTTTGGGCCTAAGCCCATTTACATAGCAGTATATAAATGAAAAGTATGCAACCCAACCCATCCATCCATCACACCCCCGACCAGCCAATCACACTTGTGGGGATCAAGTCAACCCACCCCGCCGCTCACACCAATTTGCAGTCGAGCTGCTATTTGTATAACATTTTTGTGGTTAAGCCACCGAAATCATAATTAAGCACATTAATGAACAAATTGTGGCAATGCCACCGGGCTACACTGCTCTCCATACAATTTTTCCCATCCCATGCAATATGTAGAAATGCAACATACATAATAAAATAAAGTATCCACATATATATAACAACCATTAATCTAGTGAATTATTTCGGTGAATCAGCCCATTAAAGCACTTTGATAGTTCGGCCCACTAAGGCATTCTAGCAATTCGGCCCATAGAGGCATTTTCGTAAATCGGCTCATAGGGGCATTTTCGTAAATCGGCTCATAGGGGCATTTTCGTAAATCGGCCCATAGGGGCATTTTCGTAAATCGGCCCATAGGGGCATTTTCGTAAATTTTAGCAAATTAATACCGATTTTGACAGATCTTTTAGAAATAATGTTGTTTAAGCAAATTACTCGATTGATGCCATATTACAGTTATTAGATCTATAAGCAGCAACGATCTATTTTCCAATATAATAGTGAATCATGAATCTACGGGATTTCGGTGTAAGATTACACACCTGATTACAGTAAGGACTAAACCTTCTTGATCGTCAGCACCTAAATCACCATAATACTCGATTAACAACAAAAAGAGGGTGTCTTAATCCAAATATCTAAATCTAACGATCTAATGAAATGCTTACCCTTAGTATCGTGAACGACCACGATTTGTCTATTCTCACCGGATGATGGTCCACAACGCGGTGGGAAATCTCGAACTGTCGATACCGCCCTACGTTTGAACTTAGGAGTAAGAATTGCAAATCCACTCTCTTTTTGTCCTCCTACCGCTTTTCCTTTAAAATCGCTACCACTTGCCTCCATTGAAAGAGTCTCGGTCAGTAAAATACTACTATGAGAGAGAGTAGTTGTTTAGGGATAGGATTCGGCTTACCACTTCTTCTGAAGAACCAACGAGTAGAGAAAACGAGCGATCTAGTCCGTATAATAACCGATTAGTCAAATCCATCGATCCTTTTAGCAAACTAACCGAGCAATGAAATGGATCAAAATGAACCATGACGAAACTCCTTACCTTAACGATGATAAATCTGATTTCCACCGATTGGGCTTAAGACTAGAGATGAATCGGCAAGGATGTGATATTTGGCCACCCACTAGAACATTACAAAAAGAAGAGATGATCATGATTTGAGAGAGTAGAAGAAAGTGATGTTTTCAGTTAAGAGAACCATCCAATGACAAGGGCACATAATCGGCCATGAAGAAAAGAAAATGAAAAGAAGAGGATGAAATCACTTACCCAAATCGGTCAAGGAAGAAATGCCCAATATGCAAGCAAGAAGAAGAAGAAATAGTGTGATTAAAGTTTTGGCTATTTAGAGAGAAAAGATCAA
The DNA here is from genome assembly GCA_005393395.2 of Gossypium australe. Classification (NCBI taxonomy): domain Eukaryota; kingdom Viridiplantae; phylum Streptophyta; class Magnoliopsida; order Malvales; family Malvaceae; genus Gossypium; species Gossypium australe. The sequence continues at coordinate 91,687,187 of CM016621.1, read as the reverse complement.
GCAAGATTTGGCCATCAAAAATATTGATTAAAGAAGAAAAGAGAAGGGTTGAAGAATGGTGAAAAAGAAAAGAAGAAAAGAAAACTATGAAAATGATGGGAAAAAGAGAGAAAGTATCCCTTAAGGTTTCGGTTTTAGGCAAGAAAAGAAATATCAAATGGTCAAAAGAAGAGAGCTTTCAAATGGAACAAAAACTTTTTAAGAGCCTAAGGAAAAATTTGGCAAGCAAAAGGGAAAAGATTGGAAAATGCACCAAAATGCTAAAAAGAAAACAAGCCTTTCATGCACAAAACTTGTAAAATGGCCAAAGGAAATTCGGCTCTCACACTCTCTCTACCAAAACCTTATGCCTCCTACACCAAAAAGGTCATGGTTGACCAAAAATTCTTTCCCCAAACAACACCTAAAATTCGGCCAACATGTTCCCCCACCTTATCCCTTTCCTTTATTTCTTTCCTTATTTTTCCCTTGTTTTCCTGCTTACCATATTCCTTAGTCTTCTTTCCATCAATAAAAAGTCTTCCTTACCTTCTTTAGAACCATGGCCGAAACTTTGGAAAAGAAGCACAAAAATTAATCCAAAAATTTGCAATAGGTGGCATTCGAACTCCTCCCCTTAAGTCCCTTCATGAAACGCCACACCACTCTACTACTAGCTTCACTTGTGCTAGCTAAATACATATTTATTTCCTTAAGCCTTAATGCCACTTACCTTTTCTCCTTAAAGTGATTAAACACAAAAATTTTACTAAGGCCCAACTTAACCCCAAGCCTTCTTAGGGCCCCTAAACATACACAACTAACACTCTTAACTAGCCTATCGCATGGTATAATGCAAAACATAAAACCCCGAATTTCAGGATGTTACAGTAGCCTAAACTCCTCTTGCATCATTCAAATTTCAACATTAGTGAATTTTCTTCTCCTTTACCCATGGTTTTTTTCCCAAAAGGGTTTCTATGTAAAATTTGTGCTATTATATTTTCTTTCTTTTTACTTTACGATCATTTTATATTGTCATTATCGACGTTAGTTCAAAAAATTGATATCAAAACTTTTTGGGTTGCTTGTCTCGATCACGGTAATGGCGACATTGAAGTATGATATTCCGTTGTTGGGTCGCAACACCAAATTCGCGTTGTTGTAGATAAATATGCAGGCAGTTCTTGCGCAAATGGATTTGGAGGATGCTGTAACAACCCTAACCCGTATCCGTCACTGGAGTAAGGTTATGAGGTATTACCGATCAATACACATAATTTAACACACATAATTCATACATTTATGCATTCATATACAAATTCCATTCAATACAATCATATTGTCCCTTATAAGAGCCATACGAGGCCTTAAACATGTTTTAGAAGTGATTCGAGACTAAACTGATAACATGTGAAAATTTTGGAAACTTAGAAAAATTTCAACATTTCAATTATCACACGCCTGTGTGAACAGGCTGTGTGCCTCACACGGCTAGTAGACACACCCGTGTCTTAGACCGTGTGAAAACAGGACATACATACTGACTTGTGTCTCACGGCCGAGGACACGCCCGTGTGCCAGGCCGTGTGCCATTTAGGAGGTATATTGACTTGTACGACACGACTGGTGTGCAAGGCCGTGTGGAGCATACAAACTTCAATTCCATTTCAACAACCAGGGGACATATGACCGTGTAACATGTAAGAGTATGCCCAAAGATCAATCATGAGATGGTTGTAATAACATACTTAATTTACCATGTTTATTAATATAAAGCGTTGTCATTATTATTTCAGTTTTTCTTTCTGTGTGTATAAATAAACTGTTTTATAATAATGTTCTGAGAATAATATGATTATTCTTAAAAGATCCCTAGTCGGGTATTATTGTTGACTTGGACAACAATAATGCATTGAGACTAACATGTAGTTGATTGATGATAAAGAGTTGTCATTGATATGGAGTGTCAAAATCAATGCATGAATATGTGTGTTAGAGAACAACATATTGGATTGACCCGCTATGAGTATGTTTCTTGGATTATTATGTAATTGCCACAACATTACTCATAGTGATTAATATGTATATGATCCTCAGACTTGAGATCATTATTATCCCAGCATCGTGAGCTGTATATTTTGATACAGTTAAACGTACACCGTAACAGGTTGTTCTATAAAGGCTGATGTTGGATATACCACAATCTATGTAGAGGGATATGGTTGATCAATAAAGGATAAGTCCCTCCTACATAATAGGAGTAATATCTTAGGCCACTTGATTGAGTGAGACTAGAAATGCATGGCCATGCTCAAATAAGTTGATATGAGATGTCATACTAATTTGTATATCATAGTCTACTCAAGATATCAAGAACATGGGATGGACTATGCAACTGTGACTATCCCATGACTTGTATCCGTTCCAGAGATAAAGGACTTAAGGATTAATGCATGAAAGGTTAATCACAAAAGGTTGTGTCGAATCATGACTTATTGTAACTTAGGTAGCAATGATGCATTGCTAGATGCCACTCATTGTTTGTGACAATAGAATCGTTCTAGTATTACTACTAACGTTGCAAGAACCTACAGGGTCACACCCTATGATTGAAATGAACGGAATAAAATATAGTTGGTATTGTGTTTGGTTGTCACATGAATTAAATTAATTAAAGAATTAATTTAATTGGGCAATCAAATATTGAACATATTATATGTACAAAGATGTTGTACACATAATGGTAACATAATTTTATTAATATATGAATTTGATTCATATATAAATTTAAATAAATATAGTTTACCGCAATCCTTATTATAATTAATGTAATTATAATTTTTGGATATAATTAATGTAATTATAATTTTCGGTTAAAAACTTTATTGTATTTATTTAATCTTATAATACATTCAAGATATACCAATTATAAAAGACCCAATTAAAAGGATACCAATTATAAAAGGCCCAATGAAAAAGACACCCATTATAAAAGGTATTAAAAGGAGACAAAGCAAAAGTAGAAAACCCTAAGTGATTGCTTGTTAGGTCTAGCAGCCGTCAAGCAAATAAACCTCCAAAACAGTTTTGGAGATTTCTTCCGTTCATAGTCAAATCGGGTGGATTACGTAGAGGCCGACATTAGAAAAGGTTGTGGCTTGATTCGACAGTAGATCAAAACTCTTGTTGCCAAGGCATCGCTGTCTACTCAGATTGAAGTTTTGGTAATTTCGAAACCTTTATTTCACCCCGATTCGTTCCTCACACATGGATTCATGGGGCATGGGGCACCGGCGTTCCAACAGTGGTATCAGAGCCACTTGTGTGATACGAACTCAGGTTTAAATACTTGGGTGATGCAATTGTATGAGATCCATGTTTTGATTTTGTTGTATTTTCGATTGTTTAAATCGTTTAAGCATAACCTGATAGTTGTTCCTTTTGATAATTGATTAAATGTTAATCATGGTGTTGTGGCCTATTCGATTTTATGTTATTATTGTTAACTATTAACAAATCTGCAATAATACGATGTTGGTATTTACAGTTTCCAGTAAGAGTTAACTGGCTATCGGAACAAGGGTTGTTCCGATATGAAACCTCAAGGATTAAAATCCTAAAGACACGATTCTGTTGATAAAAGTTATCAAATCGTGAGGTTTCATTTGACTGGGTATGCGATTCGTACCGCGGGGGCTCCGCCCCCACACCCTTGGGGATGGGGATCTAAGGACGGCTCCGGCCGCGGGCCTTCGGCCAACTTCCTTCGACCGCCTCAGACCCCATCTTCTTATTATGGTAAGTTTTGTTAGTAAAAGAAATTTATAAACTTGATGGGCCACAAAAGGTTGAAAGGATATTTTATAATTCACCTTAGCAAAAAACATTGAATTATGTATGCTATTTTTGACATGCACGGTGTTTGAAATGCATAGTTATAGCCCAATGACCCATTCGATAAAAGGTTGTATTTTTTTATAAATACGGCCTGCGTGTCGTGCCTTACTACTATTCTCTTGTATTTCTCTTCTCATCTTATTCCCTCGTATGTAAAACGAGTTTCTGCATATTGTAATTTGCAAGAGTTGTTGTGGGCCAAACGAGAAGGAAGGTGGGACAATTATTGTGGATTGATAGCTTGTGAAATGGCATACACCTTTAGATTTCTTTTTGGTTTTCCCATTGGCTTGGGTTGAACCACCTTAGTTTATGGGCTATAACTATTGCATTTATTTATTGCTTTATTTATTCATGTATGAGATGCTATGGATGTCTAAAGCATGCCAATTATATATATATATATATATATATTAAAACTTGATGTGAATAAACCCTATTAATTGATGAGATCGATTAGAAGACTAAATGGGCTAAAGTAGACCATAATTGGTGAGATGCAACAACCTTAATAAAATCCTTCTATTAAAATATTAAGTCAACATGGCCTTCCAATTTTGCCCTCGTTAAGGCCTCGATCAATACTATGTAGGTTCTGCCAAAGCGAAGTACTAGTATTTATCTTGGTTAAACGCGAAGAATAAATAAGTGATATTCGCTGGTTAAAAAAAAATGGTTAATGACTTAACTAGGTTACTCTAATAGGATTAGAAACCTAGAGGCAAGTAAGTTGGATAAATCATAAGATGATTAGAACAAGAGTTGTTCACCAAATATTAGGAGTTACATATGATGTAATTAGCAAATGTTGCTTACCTAAATAACCATAATCTTAAGAGTAAAGCCAAATCTGACTTAAGAGGTGGTGAAATATGGATCCTTAACCTACTAGAAATAATTTTGAGAAAGTTTTTCCGAAATTAATATACGAGGGTTATTAATTTTGAAATAAAATAGTGGGAATATCATTTAATAAAGTCTTTTTAATGATTGATATAAAATTGGTAAATTTACTCACATGCATATTTAATTGTTGTAGATATATTATGGCTGCAAACACTAGCACACTCTCATTGCGATCGGTCCTTGAGAAGGACAAATTGAATGGTTTGAATTTTCTTGATTGGTTCCATAACTTGAGGATTGTCCTTAAACAAGAACGGAAATTATATGTCATTGAACAACCACTTCCTAATGAACCACTCGCTAATGCCTCGAGGACTGATAGAGATGCTTACAAGAAGTATCTAGATGACATGATAGATGTTGGATGTCTTATGCTTGCCACTATGAATCCTGAACTTCAGAAGCAACATGAGGACATGGTTGCTTATGATATGATCGAGCACCTGAAAAAACTTTATCAGGGGCAAGCACGGCAAGAGAGGTTTGATATCTCTAAGGCCCTATTCCAACGTAAGTTGGCTGACGGAAGCCCAGTAGGACCTCATGTCCTTAAGATGATTGGCTATATTGAAAGCCTATCTAAGCTTGGGTTTCCATTGAGCCAAGAGTTGGCTACTGATGTTATTTTACAATCGTTGCTGGATAGCTACAGCCAGTTTGTCCTCAATTTCAATATGAATGAAATTGACAAGACTCTACCACAATTGCTCAGTATGTTACGAACTGCTGAAGGCAACTTGAAAAAGGTTAGACCCAAGACCATACTGATGGTCTGTAATAACAAGGGCAAGGGAAAGGACAAAGTTCAAACAAAGCCCAAGGGCAAAGGTAAGCCCAAACTTGGAAAAGGAAAGGCTACACTGAAACCTAAAGGTGGGGTGTCTAAGGAAGGAAACTACTTTCATTGTGGTGTGACTGGACATTGGAAACGGAACTGCCCTGTCTATCTTGAGGAAGTCAAGAAGGCTAAAGCAAGTGGAATGTCTGCTTCAGGTATTTATGTTATTAGTATTAATTTATCAACTACTACTTCTTGGGTATTAGATACTGGTTGTGGTTCTCATATTTGTACTTCTGTACAGGGACTACAAAGGAGTAGGACTCTGTCTAGAGGAGATATGGACCTACGAGTTGGGAATGGAGCAAAAGTTGCTACATTAGCTGTGGGAACATATACTTTATCTTTGCCTAGTGGACTTGATTTATGTTTAGAGGATTGTTATTTTGTGCCCAGTTTGACTAAAAACATTATTTCGATTTCTTGTTTAGACAAAATTGGTTTTGAGATAATTATTAAGAATAATTGTTGTTCATTTTATCTCAATAACGTTTTCTATGGTTCGGCACAATTGATTAATGGCCTCTATATTGTAGATCAAACGAATCCCATTTACAACATAAATACTAAAAGATCTAAAATAAATGACTCAAATCAAACTTATCTTTGGCATTGTCGTTTGGGCCACATAAGTGAGAAACGCATATCCAAACTCCATAAAGATGGTCTTTTGAATTCATTTGTTTTTGAACAATTTGTAGTATGTGAATCTTGCTTATTGGGAAAAATGACTAAATCTCCTTTTACTGGAAAAAGTGAACGAACTAGTGATTTATTGGGCCTAATACATTCTGATGTATGTGGACAATAAATATACGGGCCAGATGTGGATTTCACTACTTCATTACTTTCACTGATGATTTCAGTAGATATGGATATGTTTATCTCATGCGCCATAAATCTGAGTCCCTTGAAAAGTTCAAGGAATTCAAAAATGAAGTACAAAATCAACTAGGCAAAACTATCAAGTCACTTCGATCTGATCGAGGTGGAGAGTATTTGAGCCTAGAGTTTGATGATCTTTTGAAAGAATGTGGGATTGTCTCACAACTTACTCCTCTTGGTACTCCTCAATGGAATGGAGTATCTAAGAGAAGAAATCAAACTTTGTTAGATATGGTTCCATCCGTGATGAGTCACTACCGACTTCCTTTTGGGGACATGCACTTGAGACAGCTGCTTTCACACTAAATCGTGTTCCATCTAAATCGGTTCAAAAGACACCATATGAGACGTGGACTGGGAAACGTCCTAATATGTCTTTTGTGAAAATTTGGGGTTGTGAAGCTTATGTTAAACGTCAAACGTCTACTAAGCTTGAACCCAAATTTGAAAGGTGTATTTTTGTGGGGTATTCAAAAGAAACCAAAGGATATTATTTCTTTAATCCCACTGAGAACAAAACGTTTGTTGCTTGGACTAGTGTCTTCCTAGAGAGAGAATTTACTTCTAGAAAAGGAAGTGGGAGAAAGATTGAACTTGAAGAAGTTCGAGAATCACAAGATACCACTGAACCAGAGATTAAACAAAAGCGAATTCCACAAGAAATTGAGGAACAAACAACTGTTGTAGAAACACAACCACCACGCAGATCTTTAAGAGAACGTCGTGCACCTGAGAGATATGGATTTCTCATTACAACGCATGGTGACGTTCTTCTTATAGATCAAGAAGAGCCTAGGACTTATCAAGAAGCGGTGACGAGCGCAGACTCTGAGAAATGGCTTGAGGCCATGAGATCTGAGATGGGTTCCATGTATGAAAACCAAGTATGGACTTTAATTGACCCACCTGAAGGGGTTAAACCTATAGGGTGCAAATGGGTTTTCAAAAAGAAAACTGACATGGATGGTAATGTACAAACATACAAAGGGCGATTAGTCGCTAAAGGTTTTCGTCAAATTCATGGTGTTGACTATGATGAAACCTTTTCTCCTGTAGCTATGTTTAAATCCATCAGGATCTTGCTCGCCATAGCTGCATTTCATGATTATGAAATCTGGCAGATGGACGTCAAAACAGCTTTCCTTAATGGGAAACTTGAAGAGGATGTGTATATGACACAACCTGAAGGTTTTGTAAATCCAAAGGATGCTAGAAAGATATATAAGCTACAAAGATCCATTTATGGATTAAAGCAAGCTTCTCGAAGTTGGAATCTTTGTTTTAACGATGCAATCAAAGAGTTTGGTTTTATCAAAAATGAAGATGAACCATGTGTTTACAAGAAAGTTAGTGGGAGCACTATCACATTCTTGGTACTATATGTGGATGACATACTTATCATGGGAAATGACATACCTACCTTGCAGTCTATTAAGACTTGGTTAAGAAGTTGTTTTTCTATGAAGGACTTGGGCGAAGCCACTTACATCTTAGTAGTCAAGATCTATAGAGATAGATCAAGACGACTACTAGGTCTAAGCCAAAGTACATACATAGATAAAGTACTGAAAAGGTTTAATATGGAAGAATCTAAAAGTGGATTCCTACCTATGAGACATGGTATTTCACTCTTGAAGGAAATGTGTCCTTCAACTCCACAAGAGAGAGAACGTATGCGTAAAATTCCATATGCTTCCGCTATTGTATCTATCATGTATGCTATGTTATGTACCCGTCCAGATGTCTCGTATGCCTTAAGTATGACGAGCAGGTATCAAGTAGATCCCGGTGAAGGTCACTGGACCACAGTCAAGAGTATCCTTAAGTACTTAAGAAGAACTAAGGATACGTTCCTATTATATGGAGGTGAGGAAGAGTTAAGTGTAAAAGGTTACACTGATGCCAGCTTCCAAACCGACAAGGACGATTCTCGATCGCAATCAGGTTTTGTGTTTTGCCTTAATGGTGGTGCTGTGAGCTAGAAGAGTTCAAACCAAAGTACAGTAGCCGATTCTACAACAGAGGCTGAGTATATTACAGCCAGTGAGGCAGCAAAGGAAGCGGTTTGGATCAAGAAGTTCATTACTGGACTAGGGGTTGTGCCTAGCCTATCATATGCTATAGAACTCCGATGTGATAACAATGGAGCTATTGCACAAGCTAAAGAACACAGATCTCACTAGCAATCCAAACATATACTTAGACGCTACCATCTTATTCGAGAGATTATCGATCGAGGGGATGTAGAGATATACAGAGTACCTTCAGATGATAACATTGCTGATCCCCTGACCAAGCCTCTAACACAGCAGAAGCATGATCGTCACACTAAGTCACTTGGTATTAGATATATGAGTGATTGGTCTTAGTGCTAGTGGGAGATTGTAAGAGTATGCCCAAAGATCAATCATGAGATGGTTGTAATAACATACTTAATTTACCATGTTTATTAATATAAAGCGTTGTCATTATTATTTCAGTTTTTCTTTCTGTGTGTATAAATAAACTGTTTTATAATAATGTCCTGGGAATAATATGATTATTCTTAAAAGATCCTTAGTCGAGTATTATTGTTGACTAGGACAACAATAATGCATTAAGACTAACATGTAGTTGATTGATGATAAAGAGTTGTCATTGATATGGAGTGTCAAAATCAATGCATGAATATGTGTGTTAGAGAACAACATATTGGATTGACCCGCTATGAGTATTTTTCTTGGATTATTATGTAATTGTCACAACATTACTCATAGTGATTAATATGTATATGATCCTCAGACTTGAGATCATTATTATCCCAGCATCGTGAGCCGTATCTTTTGATACAGTCAAACGTACACCGTAACAGGTTGTTCTATAAAGGCTGATGTTGGATATACCACAATCTATGTAGAGGGATATGGTTGATCAATAAAGGATAAGTCCCTCCTACATAATAGGAGTAATATCTTAGGCCACTTGATTAAGTGAGACTAGAAATGCATGGCCATGCTCAAATAAGTTGATATGAGATGTCATACTAATTTGTATATCATAGTCTACTCAAGATATCAAGAAACATGGGATGGACTATGCAAGTGTGACTATCCCATGACTTGTATCCGTTCCAGAGATAAAGGACTTAAGGATTAATGCATGAAAGGTTAATCACAAAAGGTTATGTCGAATCATGACTTCTTTTAACTTAGGTAGCAATGATGCATTGCTAGATGCCACTCATTGTTTGTGACAATAGAATCGTTCTAGTATTACTGCTAACATTGTAAGAACCTACAGGGTCACACCCTATGATTGAAATGAACGGAATAAAATATAGTTGGTATTGTGTTTGGTTGTCACATGATTTAAATTAATTAAAGAATTAATTTAATTGGGCAATCAAATATTGAACATATTATATGTACAAGGATGTTGTACACATAATGATAACATAATTTTATTAATATATGAATTTGATTCATATATAAATTTAAATAAATATAGTTTACCGAAATCCTTATTATAATTAATGTAATTATAATTTTCGGTTAAAAAAATTATTGTATTTATTTAATCTTATAATACATTCAAGAGATACCAATTATAAAAGGCCCAATTAAAAGGATACCAATTATAAAAGGCCTAATGAAAAAGACACCCATTATAAAAGGTATTAAAAGGAGACAAAGTAAAAGTAGAAAACCCTAAGTGATTGCTTGTTAGGTCTAGCAGCCGTCAAGCAAATAAACCTCCAAAACAGTTTTGGAGATTTCTTCCGTTCAAAGTCAAACCGGGTGGATTACGTAGAGGCTGACATCGGAAAAGGTTGTGGCTTGATTCGACAGTAGATCAAAACTCTTGTTGCCAAGGCGTCGCTGTCTACTCAGATTGAAGTTTTGCTAATTTCGAAACCTTTATTTCACCCCGATTCGTTCCTCACACATGGATTCATGGTTTGGATCGTAGGATCTAATTTTATTTTGCTGCGCCATGGGGCACCGGCGTTCCAACATAACATGACCATGTGCCACACACGGCTGAGTCACATGCCTGTGTCCTTGCCCGTGTAGACAAAAATAGGCTATTTGAAAAGCCATTTTGCCACCCTATTTTCATAAGCAAACATAAGCATAAATGGTATCATTTCATAACCCAATAGGCAACCATTCCATAACATTTCATACCTTATACCAATTCAACTTAGTATTCAAATGTCTAATTAACATCATGCATCATCCGTTCATATGTCAAATGCATATCAAGACATTATTGGCACATTTTCATTCCATCTATTTCTTTCCAAAATATACCATAATTGGACACTTATACACAACCAAAACATAGTACCAAAACAAGACAAATCACATGGCTTAAATCATACCCAAAAATATACCAAAACCATGATATCAAGTAACAATATTTATCATCTTTAAAACTAGCCTATACATGCCATATTTACAATTATCCACAAGTTCAAAAGTACCAATCAAAAATTGGAGTGTGATGTGCAACTCTGACTTGTCCAAAACGAGCGAGCTAACGAACCTCTATAAAACGTAGAAAAAGAAACAGAGTAAACTTTATACCTTAGTAAGCCCATATAATTTAGAATTAAACTTACCAATTCAATACAAATAATATAAGGTAAACTCCATAAAATTTCCAAATGCCTAACACAAGCATTCATCCATAGGTTAGTCATATTAATACATGAAATCATCTATTATCACAATTCAAAAATCCATATATATATTGCATCCAACATTTCGTTCTTAATTATATAATCAATAATTCATTTAGTAACAATACTCATCCGTATAAACAGAATTTATGCCCGTTGAACCTAGTAGAACTCCAAAGGATAGTCGGGTGATAAACATTAGTAATCCATCAATTCATTATCATTTATGCTCTTTCGAGCCATGATCAGTAAGCTTCTCCTGAGCTAATGAACAGTAAGCTCTATTGAGCTAAAACGGTAAGCTCTATCGAGCTGAATAGTAAGCTCATACGAGATGAAACAGTAAGCTCCAATGAGCTGAAAATAGTAAGCTCTTACGAGCTGATATATCAGTAAGCTCATACGAACTGTGGTGAGCCCGCAACAAATGTAGGAGCTCGACCAAAACGGTACCCTTAGTGACATGTCACTTGTATCCTACAAATTCATACGGTTCAAACGGGGCTCGGTAACCAATAGATTATATCGATAAGGCATTCATATTTTAAGTATATCAATAATTCAATCACATACATTCATTTCAAATATTTACCATTATATAAAATTTCGATTTTAATTATACAAACTTACCTCGTATTGCTCGAATAACAACTACCGGCTATTTGTCAATCTTTCCTTTTCCCCGATCTAAATCTTATCTCAGCTTATCTTGACCTATATATTATCAAATTCAGTACATTCAGTATTCAATAAATTTAATTTAGCCCTTAATACAATATTTTGGAAAATTTACACATTTACCCCTATACTTTTCACATTTTTACAATTTAGTCATTTTCACATAAAATTGCAAATTCATGCAATTTAGTACAATTTCATGCAAGCCGAATTTCATAGGGACTCCTAGCAACCCATATCTTTCATTATTTCATACTCTTAACCACCACATATTACATTTTCACATTTTAATCCCTATTTTGCATTTTTTTTCAAAAATCACTTTACAAATCTAGTTTATCTATTAACAATTAATCAAAATCCATCATCAGCCTTCAAATTACTCAAACATTCAATAATGGAAACATGATAAATCTTTAATAATTTCAAAATCTAGGGTACGGGCTAGTTAGAATACGAAGCAACGATCTCAAAAACGTAAAAATCATTAAAAACAGATCAAAAACCATACCTTAATTTCTCAAAATAGCTTGGTCGAATGAAGAAAGTAAAAATGGTGTTTTATTCACCCCAATTTCGGTTGATGATGATGAATGGAGAAAGAATTTGGTTTTGTTTTATTATAATTAACCTTAATTACCAATTTACCTTAAGAACCTTTAAAAATATTATAAATTACACCATTTGCCATGCTATCATCATCCACTAACCTATAAATGACCTATTTACCACTTAAGGACCTTTACTTTAAGTTTCTATAGCTATTAGACACTTTTAGCTAATAGAACACAAGTTTTACGCTTTATGCGATTTAGTCCTTTTTATAGAATTAAGCATTCAAACAGTAAAATTTCTTTACGAAACTTTCACACAATAATTATATCATGCTGTAAAATTCAATAAAATAATAAAATAAATAACCTCTAATTTTTGGTCCCGAAACCACTATTCTGATTTGACCTGTAACACCCCAAACCCGGTCAATACACCACGACCGAATCTGGTATGTTACGGGGAAAACGTATTTGAGAGGTTTTAGGTTTCCGGTTAAAAGTTTGATGAAAACTCTTAGCTATATTTTGTACTTGTAGAAATCTTGGGCATGGTTGTTTAGAAACCGATAGTGCATTTGAAAACTCGGGAATTTTGAAAACTTAATTAAATATGTAAGTAAAACAAATTTATCTCATTTAGAAATCCGAGTAATTCCTTTATGTCGCTTAAAAACATTTTTGACTTAGTATGGAAATTAGTCTCAAGTTTGGAAAACATTTGAGTTGTGTCCATTTTGATTTACAGCGTGATACCCGATGGTAAAGTTTGAAACATATCGCTTCGTAGTTTGAAAAACCTTATCTTTCTAAGTTTTAGCAAATTTTGCCCAGTAATTTGTTAAGGCATATTTGAAATCAAATCTAAGCATGTAAATAACAAAGCATAAGTTTAAAAAGGCCTTTTACAATCCCAACAAAACCAAATGTAAATAACTGAAATAAAGTACCAAGTTTTAAAAGTCAGAGCAAATCCGTTTTTATTCATGGCATGATCACCTCGAGTCCATCCGGCTCCATGTCCGCGATCTAAACGTCACCTGAAATGATAAGGGAGAAGGTGAGTCGCAAGACTCAGTGCATAAATCCCCCTCCCGGTGAATGCAACATACTAACACACACCATAACAAAGCAATACAATTAATGCACCCGATCCTAACCATCCATAACACCTTTTCTACCCCGTGTGGTACCAAACCACTGGTGGTGCCAAACCACTGGTGACCCAAAGTCACGAATAAACCATCTGTGGGGCCAACCCACGTGTGATACCAAATCACTGGCGACGATCCCGTATCTCAAAAGTGGGGCCAACCCACGGTGGTGTTAAACCACAGGGACAAGTCGCTATGAGGTGCCAAACCTCTGGTGTCCCAAAGACACAAGTGTGATACCAAATCACTGGTGACCGAGGTCACGAATCAAATGATGGGGCCAACCCATCGTGTGATACCAAATCACTGGCGTCAATCCCATAATATCAACCGTGGGGCCAACCCACTGTGCTGTTAAGCCACTGGGACGAGACGCTATGAGGTGCCAAACCTCTAGTGTCCCAAAGACACAAATATCATCTGTGGTACCAAACCACTGGTGGTGCCAAACCACTGGTGTCCCAAAGACACGGATATCATATTCCCCCTCCTCTCATATCACCCATAGACATATCATACTGATGCAAATCGTGCAAATCATGCAAATCATGTTAACATGTATAGTACTGCATCCCATATCACATACGTCATAGATCATGATATCATATCAATAACAGAACTCATAATGAAACGGACTTACCCGATTCCGTGCACATGCCCCATAGGGTATCATATCAATCACCCATACTGTTTTGGCTTTAATGGACAATCAGGTTATTAAACATATTACTAAGCAAAGAGTGTGTTAGTTTACACACCTGTTAACACGCAAGCCTTAATCCCAAAGAACCGATCTAAGACCCTCGATTACCTTGCTCCTATAATCGGCCAAACAGGAACATTAGAACCAAGACCATTCGGCCAAACCAAATAACCAAAGGGTAACATTCAAACCCTTACCTTACAAATGATTTGGTTTCCTACCAAATCCCGAACCAAACAATGGTTCCTCTGATAATCGGCCACACCCTATTAAGAAGAACGATTAATCCTTTAGAGACTTGGCTAAACGAAACTAAGAGAATAGACTAATAGAACCAACTTCTTACCACCACTTACCAAACGATCAACCAAAGGTAAAGGCTTCGCTTGACTGCTTCGAAATTTCGGATGCCCTATAATGAAATCGGTTCAACACCAGAGATTAACTCCTTACACAAATGCCAAAATCGGCTCTTAACCAACCCAAAATCGACAAAGAACAAGAGAGGGGAGAAATGAACATTCGGCCAAGCACTTACCTTCTTCCAAACCCGATTGAAAACCAAACTAGGAGAGATCCACACCACTCTACTATTCGGCCAAGATGAAAACAAATAGAAAAGGGGAAATTTCGGCACAAGAGGGGAAGGTTCGGCTAAAGAGTTTAGGAAAAAGAAAGAAATAAAAGATGAATAGAGGAAGGGTACTTTCGGTTTTGAGAGAGAAAGGAATGGAGAAGGTGCTTTGGAGAATGAGTTTCGGCTACCAATGTTCAAGAAAGAAAGAAAGAAAGTATGAGGTGAAGAGGGTACTAGTTTCGGCTTACACAAATGAAAAAGAAAGAGAGATGAAAGAGAACATTCAGCTACCAAAGAAAATTAAGAGAAAACAAGCAAATTTCGGCAAGGGTATGGTTGTTTGAAGCTTTCGGTTTCAAAAGAAGAACAAAGAGAGACTTACTTTGAAAATTCGGCTTTTGGTACCTCAAAACTAAGGCTGGCCGAAAGTCACCCAAACATGCCAAAAGAATTTCGGCACTCCCACTAACACACTTACCAAACTGGCCACTACCCCCCAAAATCTCTCCCACAATCGGCCACTACCAACAAACACTCCAAGCCACCAATTCAAACTAGTTTGAACTAGTCAACCTCCAAGAATCACTCTCCACCCATCATTCAAACAATTGACTTGGTCCATGGCAGAGTTTGAACTGCCCACAACTTCTCCTCCTCCATGCCGTCAAAATGGAAGCAAAATGTGAGACTTCTGCAGCTTGAACACAGGACCTCTTCCCCCTGCAGGTGACGCCAAACTCAAGCTCTAAGTGGCGCCTATCTTGCCACTCTACTAGCTCAACTCTTGTGCTAACATTCACCAAAGAATACTTATAAACCCCAGCTTCTTCAGCTCCTCTCACCTAAGCCTAAAAACTAAAATTTTTCCTACCACTCAGGCTTACACCAGGCTTACAACTAAGCCCCAAAACAACAAAAACAACAACATTGCAACCCAAACACATGCAAACAATGCACTAACAAAATAGCCCCCAAACCAGGATATTACAGTTCTACCCCCTTAAAATAATTTCGACCTCGAAATTACCAGATCAGAAGAGTTGGGGGTATTGCTGTCTCATCATATCCTCTGGTTCCCATGTAGCTTCTTCCACGCCATGATTCCGCCACAGTACCTTTACCAAAGGCACAAACTTCCTACACAGAACCTTCACATCCCGATCTAGAATCTACATTGGTTCTTCCTCCAAGGTCAAATCTGGATTTACCTCGATCTCTTCCACTGCTACGACATGCGATGGATCTGAACGATAACGCCTAATCATCGAAACGTGAAATACGTCGTGAATCTGACTTAGCTCTGCTGGCAACTCAAGCTGGTACGCTACTGGTCCCACTCGTCTCAGTACCTTATACGGCCCAATAAACCTCGGACTTAATTTGCCTTTCCTTCCGAACCTCAACACTTTCTTCCATGGCGAGACCTTCAGAAAAACTTGATCCCCCACAGCAAACTCTATATCTCTCCGCTTAAGATCAGCATAAGACTTCTGCCTGTCCGAAGCTTCTTTCAATCGAGCCTGAATCAACTTAACCTTGTCTTCGGTCTCTGCAACCAACTCGGGTCCCAACAACTAACGTTCACCCAACTCCGTCCAACATGTAGGTGAGCGACACTTCCTACCATACAACGCCTCATATGGTGCCATCTTGATGCTTGCTTGGTAACTTTTGTTGTAGGCGAACTCAGCTAATGGCAGAAACTCCTCCCAACTACCCCTGAAGTCCAGAACACAACCTCTCAGCATATCCTCTAAGATCTGAATAACCCTTTCCGACTGCCCGTCAGACTGCGGGTGAAAAGCCGTGCTGAAATCCAAACGCGTATCCAGAGCCTGATGCAATGCTTTCCAGAACCTTGACGTAAATCTGGGATCCCTATCCGAGATGATCGATACTGGCACACCGTGCAGCCTCACTATCTCTGACACATACAGCTTCGCCAACCTCTGAAGTGAGTAGTCAACCCTCACCGGAATGAAGTGAGCTGATTTAGTCAGACGATCCACAACTACCCAAACTAAATCTTTCTTGCTTGGCGTAAGAGGTAATCCACTGACGAAATCCATAGTTATCCTTTCCCACTTCCACTGAGGAATCTTCACTGGCTGAAGCAACCCTGACGGCAACTGATGTTTAGCCTTGACCTGCTGACATGTCAGACACTTCCCTACAAACTCTGCCACTTCTCTCTTCAGACCTGGCCACCAAAACTGCTCTCTGAGATCCCTATACATCTTGCTACCTCCAGGATGCATAGCATATGGGCTGCTATGTGCGTCCTGAAGAATCAACTGCCTCAGCTCAACATCCTTGGGCATACAAGCTCTTCCCTGGAAACTCAGCACCCCATCGCTAGACAAACTGTAACCTTCCACACCACCATCCTGCACCTGCAACCTCTGCGCACTCAAAACCTCATCCTCTAACTGTTCCTCCCTGATCTGCTCAACCCAAGTAGGCTTAACTTGCAGCTCTGCCAGAATACTTCCGTCGTCATACAAACTCAAACGTGAGACTTCTGCAGCTTGAACACAGGACCTCTTCCCCCTGCAGGTGACGCCAAACTCAAGCTCTAAGTGGAGCCTATCTTGCCACTCTACTAGCTCAACTCCTGTGCTAACATTCACCAAAGAATACTTATAAACCCCAGCTTCTTCAGCTCCTCTCACCTAAGCCTAAAAACTAAAATTTTTCCTACCACTCAGGCTTACACCAGGCTTACAACTAAGCCCCAAAACAACAAAAACAACAACATTGCAACCCAAACACATGCAAACAATGCACTAACAAAATAGCCCCCAAACCAGGATATTACAGTTCTACCCCCCTTAAAATAATTTCGACCTCGAAATTACCTGATCAGAAGAGTTGGGGGTATTGCTGTCTCATCATATCCTCTGGTTCCCACGTAGCTTCTTCCACGCCATGATTCCGCCACAGTACCTTTACCAAAGGCACAGACTTCCTACACAGAACCTTCACATCCCGATCTAGAGTCTGCACTGGTTCTTCCTCCAAGGTCAAATCTGGATTTACCTCGATCTCTTCCACTGCTACGACATGCGATGGATCTGAACGATAACGCCTAAGCATCGAAACGTGAAATACATCGTGAATCTGACTTAGCTCTGCTGGCAACTCAAGCTGGTACGCTACTGGTCCCACTCGTCTCAGTACCTTGTACGGCCCAATAAACCTCGGACTTAATTTGCCTTTCCTTCTGAACCTCAACACTTTCTTCCATGGCGAGACCTTCAGAAAAACTTGATCCCCCACAGCAAACTCTATATCTCTCCGCTTAAGATCAGCATAAGACTTCTGCCTGTCTGAAGCTTCTTTCAATCGAGCCTGAATCAACTTAACCTTGTCTTCGGTCTCTGCAACCAACTCGGGTCCCAACAACTAACATTCACCCAACTCCGTCCAACATGTAGGTGAGCGACACTTCCTACCATACAACGCCTCATATGGTGCCATCTTGATGCTTGCTTGGTAACTTTTGTTGTAGGCGAACTCAGCTAATGGCAGAAACTCCTCCCAACTACCCCTGAAGTCCAGAACACAACCTCTCAGCATATCCTCTAAGATCTGAATAACCCTTTCCGACTGCCCGTCAGACTGCGGGTGAAAAGCCGTGCTGAAATCCAAACGCGTACCCAGAGCCTGATGCAATGCTTTCCAGAACCTTGACGTAAATCTTGGATCCCTATCCGAGATGATCGATACTGGCACACCGTGCAGCCTCACTATCTCTGACACATACAGCTTCGCCAACCTCTGAAGTGAGTAGTCAACCCTCACCGGAATGAAGTGAGCTGATTTAGTCAGACGATCCACAACTACCCAAACTAAATCTTTCTTGCTTGGCGTAAGAGGTAATCCACTGATGAAATCCATAGTTATCCTTTCCCACTTCCACTGAGGAATCTTCACTGGCTGAAGCAACCCTGACGGCAACTGATATTTAGCCTTGACCTGTTGACATGTCAGACACTTCCCTACAAACTCTGCCACTTCTCTCTTCAGACCTGGCCACCAAAACTGCTCTCTGAGATCCCTATACATCTTGCTACCTCCAGGATGCATAGCATATGGGCTACTATGTGCATCCTGAAGAATCATCTGCCTCAGCTCAACATCCTTGGGCATACAAGCTCTTCCCTGGAAACTCAGCACCCCATCGCTAGACAAACTGTAACCTTCCACACCACCATCCTGCACCTGCAACCTCTGCGCACTCAAAACCTCATCCTCTAACTGTTCTTCCCTGATCTGCTCAACCCAAGTAGGCTTAACTTGCAGCTCTGCCAGAATACTTCCGTCGTCATACAAACTCAAATGTGAGACTTCTGCAGCTTGAACACAGGACCTCTTCCCCCTGCAGGTGACGCCAAACTCAAGCTCTAAGTGGCGCCTATCTTGCCACTCTACTAGCTCAACTCTTGTGCTAACATTCACCAAAGAATACTTATAAACCCCAGCTTCTTCAGCTCCTCTCACCTAAGCCTAAAAACTAAAATTTTTCCTACCACTCAAGCTTACACCAGTCTTACAACTAAGCCCCAAAACAACAAAAACAACAACATTGCAACCTAAACACATGCAAACAATGCACTAACAAAATAGCCCCCAAACCAGGATATTACATGACCTAAAAACGGGCTATTACAACTCTCCCCCTTAAGGATTTTCTTCCCCGAAAATATTACTAGTAAAAACGTTAGGGTACTATTTTTGCATAGCTTCCTCGGGTTCCCACGTAGCTTCTTCAATCCCGTGTTTATGCCAAAGAACCTTCACTAGAGCTATGCATTTATTTTTCAACTCTTTGATTTCACGAGCCAAAATCCTGATCGGTTCTTCATTATACATTAAATCAGCTTGTATCTTAACATCTATCGGAGAAATCACATGTGACGGATCAGATTTGTATCGATGTTGCGTAGAAACGTGAAAAACATTATGGATCTTTTCAAGTTCTGACGGTAAAGTTAGTCGATATGCTACAGGCCCTATTCTCTCAATAATTTCATACGGCCCGATGAATCGCAGACTTAACTTTCCTTTACGGCGGAATCGAAGAACCTTTTTCCACGGTGACACTTTTAGAAATACTTAGTCCCCGACTTGAAATACAATTTCTCTACGTTTCAAATCCGTGTAGGATTTTTGTCGATCTGAAGCTGCTTTTAAATGGTCGCGAATCATTTTCACTTTTGTTTTTTTCAGTTTCTTTGATCAATTCAACCCCGTGAATCTTTTTCTCACTTAATTCAGTCTAGTATAGTGGAATTCGACATTTGCAGCCATATAAAACTTCGTACGGTGCCATCTTTATACTCGTTTGGAAACTGTTGTTATACGCGAATTAAATCAATGGTAAGTATTTTTCCCAACTATCCTCAAACTCTAAAATACAACATCTCAACATGTCTTCGAGAATCTGAATAACTCTCTCGGTCAGACTGTTAGTCTGAGGATGAAAAGCAGTACTGAAATTCAACTTGGTTCCCAAAGCTTCTTGCAGTTTCTTCCAGAATCGCGATGTGAATCTCGGATCTCTATCAGAAATAATAGATAGTGGCACTCCGTGTAACACCCAAAACTCGACCTAGACGTTATGGTCGAATTTGGCGTGTCACATTGAAGTGTCTTTCAAAAATTGGACCTGTTGGTAAAAATTCATTTCTAAGTTAAAAAAACCTTTATTATTATTTAACAAATCACCTAGTCAAAGCGTTTGCCTTATTATCTGCTATTGTTGTAGTAGGTTGATTTAAAATCGCGAAAGCTTTTGAAAAATCTAATGTTTAAATTTCGTGTCTTTGAATACGGTAATTATTTTGAAAATTCGTCTTCTCCTAAACTAGCAGTTTAAAATAAGTAAACAAAAGTCGCAATTAAGAATTTAAACAAGCATAAATGGCCTTATTACATAAACAAAATCCAACACAAACTTTAAATTTAAATAAAAGCAAGTGTAGAACAGCTGCAGTTGTGTGGCCACCTCCGAGTCCCACACAGCACCCAATCGCCTATGGCTGAGGATTACCTGTACAGTTAAAAGAAAAAGGGTAAGTTTATGAAAACTCAGTGTATAATCCCCCATCATTCAACCAGTATACAACATGCAGTAACAATCTGGGCCTGAACCCTATTCAGTAATAGTACAGTGTGGGTCTTAGCCCAATACAATAACAGTGTGGGCCTTAGCCCAATACCATACCAGTACAGTGCATTAATGCAACCCATCCCAATATAGCCAACACACCACTCTATACCACCAACACACCATATAGGGATAAAATCGACCCACCCAGCCAACACACCAATATCGTAGCAAAGCCGCCAGTAACAGTATCGCAGCAGGGTTGCGAGTAAAGTATCGCAGCAAAGCTGCCAGTAACAATATTGCAGCAACGCTGCCAGTAATAGTATATGTGGCAAAGCCACCAGTACAGTATACTTCCTCCATAACAGTATCCCAACCCCATGCAGTATGTCATGTCATAAATCATACATATATGAAGAATGTCATACTTAGTAACAATCATCTACAAATCATGAACACATCAGTCAACCTACCTTTAGGGGCATAACGGTCATTTCCATCTATTAGGGGTAAAATAGTCATTTCACCCTTTAGGGGTATTTTGGTCATTTTACCTATCTTGGGTTCTCGGTGTAGATATCGACCTCTTGAGAGGTCCGCAGTCGCCTCTAGCGACTTCGGTAACCTAAATAGTCATAACATTGTAAATGAGCCCAATGCCCATTACTCGGCCCAAGTGGGCCCACAGCTCGTGCAGCCCGTCAGCTCAGATTCTGCCACGGCTATGAGACCTACATAGCCCAATCCAGTATGTGCCACAAATCATAGATTTCATTCGTGTGGGGCCCACGAGCCCATTGGGCTCACACGGCCGCTTTTTGGCCCGACGTGGCCCATTACGGCCTAAGCCCATGAAAATGCTCATAGAGGCCTCTACAGTCATATGCCCGTGATTCATGGGCTCAGTTTGACCACATGAGCGTTCGCACGCCCATGTGGCCTCCAAGCCCAATCTTTCGGCTTTTTGGCTTTTCAGTTTTTGCCGTTCTACAGTCAAAACAATGTGAATACACACCTATTTACGCAACCGCTCCAAGTTTCTCAAGCACCCAACCTTGACTGAGTAATATGCGATCTACTCCTCTTAGATTCCTGACTAAAACGATCGAACACTACTTGCCGACTTACTGCAATAACAACAGATCTCATCAGGTAGAATCTTTCACAAGTGTCCTAAATTCATGAATATCAAACTTGCAAAAACATAGGGATATTCGGCCTATGCTCAAAAAAACCAAGATAATGCTTTTACTTTAACTAAACGATGAACGAAAAAGGTTTTGATTGCTTCAATCACTTGCACCCTTCACTCCACTGAAATACCTAGTCCCCAACAAACCACCACATCGCAAAGAAAAGACAAGAATCGCAATTAGAACACGTAAGAAGAAGAAGCATTCGGCTTTCGAAAAAGATAGAAAAAATAGATTTGAACACATAAAGAAATAACAGAGAATCAAAGGAGGGAACTTTTGAGTACTTATCGATTCGTCAGAAATTTTGTAAGACCGAAACCACAACACCACGGCAGGGTAAGGGAATAGTCGGCCAAAAACCCAAAAACAGAAAAACACCGAAAGAAAAATAGAGAAAGGAAGGAGTGATATACTATTCTGCCAGATTTGAGAAAAGAAAATGAAAACAAGGGAGAAGAGCGAATCAGCTAGGATAGAAACTGAAAAGAACCAAAAGCCGATAAATGAAAGAAAAGAAAATGAGAATTCAGCAGATGCTAACACCGAAATGTTCCTACAATGCCGAAAATGACAAACATTTTCCCCAGCCGAATTCTCAAAGCTAGAGTTCCCCCAAACGGCACAACACTTTCTCTCAATCAAACTCCTTGATTTTCTCCTAGTATCTCTCCCCTTATCCCTCCTTGAATTACTCCACCGATTTCTCCTCAACTCCCCCAACAACTCCCTTCAAATTCTATTCAAACTCCCTTTAGCTGTGTTTCAGTCCAACCCCACTACCTACTCAGCTCAAGCAGCAAAATAAATACTCCATTGCGCAACCCAGGACTTGAACCTTAGACCTCATAGTTACACAACACGCCACCTTGTCATTAGACCACAAGCTCTTTTTGTCATAAAACAAGCACTATTATTTATAAGGCCAATATGTCGGTGTCCATATTCATTTAAGAGCAAAACTAAAAATTCTGTAAGAGCCAAGACTTGAACCCAGGCTTCTCAAACACTCCCATACACACCCAAATCACTTAGCCATTAAAGTAAACAAGCAACTTGTGTCATATCATGCAAAAATTAAAGAATTAACTTTTTTAGGCGTTACAACTTATCCCCCTTAACAAAATTTCAGCCTCAAAATTTACTTGGTCAGAATAGATAAGGTTATTGCCGATGCATCGCCTCATCAGATTCCCACGTGGCTTCTTTTGAACCGTGATTACGCCAAAGCACTTTGACTAGTGGAATAGATTTCTTCCTCAGTACTTTAACCTCACGGTCCACTATCTACACTGGCTCCTCCTCGAAGGTCAGATCTGGCCTAACTTCGATCTCCTCAACTGGTAATATATGTGTGGGATCAGTACGATAATGCCTCAGCATGGAGACGTGGAACACATCGTGAATCCAGTCTAATTCTGGAGGCAACTCAAGTTGATAGGCGACTGGTCCCACACGCTTCAGTATACGGTAAGGCCCAATGAACCTAGGGCTAAGCTTACCCTTCCGCCCAAACCTCGGTAACTTTTTCCATGGGGAGACCTTGAGAAATATGAAGTCCCCCATAGAATACTCAATCTCTTGGCATTTAAGATCCGCGTAAGACTTCTGCCTATCAGATGCTTCCTTCAACCGATCTCAAATCAGTTTTACCTTCTCTTCGGTATCAGAAACTAACTCTGGCCCCAAAACTCGCCGCTCACCCAGCTTAGTCCAACAGGTAGGAGTACGACACCTACGACCATATAACGCCTCGTACGGTGCCATTTAAATACTAGATTGGTAGCTATTATTATACGCAAACTCTGCTAGCGGCAAATAGTCTTCCAAGCTACCTTGAAAATCTATTACACAACTTCTTAACATGTCCTCCAGTATCTAAATCACCCTCTCTGACTGACCATCTATCTGAGGATGGAACGCAGTACTGAAGTCCAACCTAGTACCCAAAGCCTCGTGTAATTTCTTCCAGAAACAAAATGTTAATCGAGGGTCTCTATCGGATATGATGGAAACCAGTACCCCATGTAGTCTCACAATCTCAGCCACATACGACTTTGCCAGCTTCTGCAACGAGTAATCAGTACGGGCTGATATAAAATGGGCAAATTTAGTCAATCGATTTACAATAACCCATACTAAATCCTTCTTAGTAGGCGTTAAGGGTAGCCCACTCACAAAATCCATGGTTATCCTCTCCCACTTCCAAAGTGGAATCTTAACTGGCTGCAGTAACCGTGAAGGCAACTGATGCTCAGCCTTAACTTGGTGGCACGTCAATCACTTACTCACAAAATTAGTAACTCCATGTTTCAATCCTGGCCACCAGTATACCTTACGAAGATCTCGGTATAACTTGTTTCCGCCAGGATGCATGGCATATGGACTACTATGCGTGTCCTGTAGTATAGAGTGCCTCAAATCAGAATCCCTCGGTACATAGACTCTCCGACGGAAACACAGTACTCCTTTACTATTCAGCCCAAAATTTGAAGTTTCCCCATTCCCAACCTATCGGAAATGAGGAACCAGTGACTTATCCAACAACTGTTTACCTTTAATCTGTTCAGTCCACGTCGGACTAACTTGTAGCTCAACCAACAAGCTACCACCATCAAACAAGCTGAGACGAGCAAACATTGCTCTCAAATCAGATACATCCCTATGGCTCAGTGCGTCAGCTACCACATTAGCCTTACCAGGGTGGTACTCAATCTAGCAATCATAATCCTTAAGTAGCTCTATCCATCTTCGCTGCCTAAGATTCAACTCCTTCTGAGTGAGGAGGTACTTGAGGCTCTTATGATCTGTGTAGATAATACACTTCTCACCGTATAAATAGTGCCTCCAAATTTTTAGTGCAAATACCACTGCGGCTAACACCAAGTCATGAGTAAGGTAATTCGCCTCGTGAGGCTTAAGCTGACGAGACGCATAAGCAACCACCTTACCCTCCTACATCAGCACATAACCCAAACCAATGTGTGATGAATCACTGTAGACAGTGAATTCCTTCCCAAACTCTGGCAGTATCAAGATAGGGGCCTCAGTCAGAACTTTCTTCAGTTTTTCAAAACTTTCTTGCTGCAAACGGTACCCCTTTACGCAGCAACTTAGTCAGAGGTGCAGCAATCAAGGAAAACCCCTCAACAAAACGTCTTAATACCCTGCCAGACCCAGAAAGCTTCGAATCTCAGATACGGTCTTAGGTGGTTTCCAATCTAGTACGGCTTCAATTTTTTGAGGATCAACCCTAATCCCCTCGGTAGATACCACGTGACCTAGAAATGTCACTTCTCGCAGCCAGAACTCACACTTCCTGAACTTAGCATACCGTTGTTTCTCCCTTAAAATCTGCAGAACAATTCAGAGATGTGCATCATGTTCATCCTCGGTTCTCGAATACACCAAGATATCGTCTATAACTACCACCACGAACTGATCCATGTAGGGCTAGAATACTCAGTTTATCAAGTCCATGAAGGCAGTTGGTGTATTTGTCAGCCCAAACGGATCGCTAGAAACTCGTAATGACCATAAAGAGTCCTAAATGCAGTCTTATACACATCAGCATCCTTCACTCTCAACTGATGGTACCCAGAACGAATATCTATTTTGGAGAAAATCGAAGCTCCTCGCAGCTGATCAAATAAATCATCTATCCTTGGTAAAGGATACTTATTCTTGATAGTCAGTTTATTCAATTGCCGATAGTCGATGCACATGTGTATGGACCCATCCTTCTTCTTTACGAATAACACTGGTGCTCCTCATGGAGACACACTAGGTCGAATGAATCATCAATCCAGTAGTTCTTGGATTTGAGCTTTTAACTCCACCAGCTCCTTCGGTGCCATTCTATAAGGAGAGATGAACACTGGAGCTGTTCCAAGTAGGAGCTCAATACCAAATTCAACTTCGCGGTTTAGATGCAACCCAGGGAGCTCCTTAGGAAATACACCAGAAAAATCTTTAACTGTTCTGATATCTCCAACAGAAGGACCCTCAGAATCAGATACACCAATATAGGCTAGAAATGCCTCACCACCCTTGCAAACCAGTTTTTCGACCCTTAATGCAGAGATCACATTAGACAGAAAGTCCCTTCGTTCCCCAATCACAGCCACCTCTTCATCATCCGTAGTCTTCAACACCATACGCTTAGCAGCACAATCCAAACTTGCATGGTGTTTTACCAGCCAATCCATCCCCAATATTAGGTCGAATTCACCAAACGGTAGCTCCATCAAATCCGCTGGAAATATAACTCCTTGAACCTCTAGGGGCATATCTCTGAACAACTTGTCTACTCTTACTGACTGTCCTAGTGGACTTAACACAGTCATCTCATTAACAGTACTCTCACATATAATACCTAATTTGTCAGACACAGTGCATGCAATGTATGAATGCGTAGACCCTATATCAATCATGTAAGGTACATTATGAATTAGGAACGTACCTGTTATAACATCTGGAGTGTCACCATCCTCTCGGCGACGAGTAGCATAGACTAGTGTTGGCTGCCTCACCTCAATGTTACCAGCACCTCTGCTTGGCACTCCACGACCTCGTCCCACACCATTTCCACCCCTGGCCTGCTCACGGCCTCTCGGTGGCTGCTGACCACCTCTCGCTGGCTGAACATAACCCTGACCTACAGCTTGCATCTGAACAAGCCTTTGAGGACAATTCTTGACTTGATGCTCCATAGACCCACATTTGAAACATGCCCCAATCTTCTTCCAACACTCACCGAAGTGATGTCTCCTACAATCAGCACAGGGCTATGGTCTTGCAATAGGATCCCCAGCTCGGACTGGCCCATCAGACCTGGCCTTCTTTTTAGACCTTCCAGAAGAACTTGAGGGCTCTAGATACCTCTTATATCTGCCCCTATCCTTCTCACGGTTCTGGCGCTCAGAGCACTTCACGTCCTCAATGATTTTCGCTTTTTCTACTAGGGCAGCAAAATCTCGCTCCCTCTGTGGAGCTATCAAGACTTTCGTAACTCATCTCGGAGGCCGTCTGTGAATCACACACAGTGTTCATATTCAGTCGCCACTATCCCACAAGCATAGCGAATCAGTCACAGGAACTCTGCCTCATATTCTGCCACAGTTTTACTCCCCTGGGTCAAGTTCAGAAATTCCCTTCTTCGGGCGTCCACATAACTTGTGCCACATACTTTCATTGGAATGCCACCTTAGAAAAATCCCACGTTAACTGGTCGGCCTGGGTACCCTCTCTCACGATAAACCACCACTGATAGGCCTCGTCTCGTAATAAAGATACTTCACCTTTTAGTTTTTGTTCAAAAATGCAGTCGAGGTCGTCCATTATTTTCTTTGTGGCTTCCAACCAGTATTTAGCCACATTAGGGTATACTCCAGAAATACCTCTGAAAATTTTCACTCCATTCGACCGGAGTCGTTCTGAAATTGACCCACGGCCCACAGCACCAGTACTGGTCCTTGCGACCCTTTCTAGAATACGAAGCATTGCTTGGGATAGTGTATTATCCCCAGCCACTCGATCGTATGATCCCGTCTCAGTCACCAGTGAAGCTGGTGCCTTCCTAGCCTCAATATTAGGCATGTGGCCTGATGCCAAATACCTAGCCCTAGCACTTCCCGTCCTCTACTGCGGCCTTGTGTACCCCTTCCGCGAGTACCTCTAGTGCTCATATCCAATAACGTATTATCTGTTTAAGAAGTTTTATGTATCAATTTGTAATTCCAGTAGTTATTAACAGATGTCTTATGAAAAGCAGTAACCAGAGTTTTGGTTTCGCAAGTCAAGATCTCCTACAATTTCCAGTTTTCTACAGCCTCAGTTTACTCTAACTGAAGAGTTTCAGTACAGTCCTACTATCTATAGTAGTCTCTCAATGTATTTCAGTTCAAGTAGTCTACAATATAAAGAAAAGTTACGGATTCAGCGCTGGAGACTCGGTGTGCCACACTTGTAAACCTTTCAAAACACTTCAAGAATAGTTTTCCAGAAATTCCAAATATTTTTAAAACCCATTCCACAACCGAGTTTTACAACTTGGCTCTGATACCACTAAATGTAACACCCTAAACCCGGCCTAGACGTTATGGTCGAATCTAGTGTGTCACATTGAAGTGTCTTTTGAAAATTAGACCTGTTGGTAAAAATTCGTTTCTAAGTTTAAAAACCCCTTTATTATTATTTAACAAATCATCTAGTCAAAGTGTTTGCCTTATTATCTGCTATTGTTATAGTAGGTTGATTTAAAATCGCGGAAGCTTTTGAAAAATCTAATGTTTAAATTTTGTGTCTTTGAATACGGTAATTATTTTGAAAATTCATCTTCTCCAAAACTAGCAATTTAAAATAAGTAAACAAAAGCCCCAATTAAGAAGTTAAACAAGCATAAATGGCCTTATTACATAAAAAATCCAACACAAACTTTAAATTTAAAAAAAAAATAAGTGTAGAACAACTGCAGTTGTGTGGTCACCTCCGAGTCCCACACAGCACCAAATCGCCTATGGCTGGGGATTACTTGTACAGTTAAAAGGAAAAGGGTGAGTTTACGAAAACTTAGTGTGTAGTCTCCCATCAGCCAGTTAGTATACAACATGCAGTAACAGTTTGGGCCTGAGCCCTATTCAGTAACAGTACAGTGTGGGTTTTAGCCCAATACAGTAACAGTGTGGGCCTTAGCCCAAAACCATACCAGTACAGTGAATTAATGCAACCATCCCAATCCAGCCAACACACTACTCCGTACTACCAACACACCATGTGGGGATAAAATCGACCCACCTAGCCAATACACCAATATCGCAGCAAAGCTTCTAGTAACAATATCGTAGTAGGGCTGCCAGTAACAGTATCGCAGCAAAGCTGCCAGAAACAGTATATGTGACAAAGCCACCAGTACAGTATACTTCCTTCATAACAGTATCCCAACGCCATGCAGTATGTCATGTCATAAATCATACGTATATGCAGAATGTTATACTCAGTAATAGTCATCTACAAATCATGATCGCATCAGTCAACCTACCTTTAGGGGTATAACGGTCATTTCCATCTATTAGGGGTAAAATAGTCATTTCACCCTTTAGGGGTATTTTGGTCATTTTACCTATTTTGGGGCTCAGTGTAGATATCGACCTCTCGGGAGGTCTGTATTCATCTCGAGTGACTCCAGTAACCTAAATGGTCATAATAATGTAAATGGGCCTGAGGCCCATTACTCCACCCAAGTGGCCCCACACGCTTGTGCGGCCTTTTCAGCTCAGATTTCGCCATCGCTATGAGACCTACATAGCCCAGGCTAATATGTGCTACAAATCGTGGATTTCATCTGTGTGGGGCCTACGAGCCCATTTGGCCCGCACGGCCACTTTTCGGCTCGACGTGGCCCATTACGGCCTAAGCCTATAGAAATGCTCATGAGGCCTCTACAGTCATACGCCCGTGATTCATGGGCTCGATTTGACCACACAAGCGTTCGCACGCCCATGTGGCCCCAAGCCCAATCTTTCAGCTTTTCAAACTTTTTGGCTTTTGCCGTTCTACAGTCAAAACAGTGTGAATACACACCTGTTTACGCAAACACTCCAAGTTTCTCAAGCACCCAACCTTGACTAAGTAATATGCGACCTACTCCTCTTAGATCGCTAACTGAAACGATCGAACGCTACTTGCCAACTTACTGCAATAACAATAGATCTCATCAGGTAGAATCATTCACAAGTGTCCTAAATCCATGAATATTAAACTTGCAGAAACATAGGGATATTCGGCCAATGCTAAAAAAAACCAAGATAATGCTTTTACCTTAACTGAACGATGAACGAAAAAGGTTTTGATTTCTTCAATCACTTGCACCCCTTCACTCCACTGAAATACCTAGTACCCAACAAACCACCATATCGTAAGGAAAAGGCAAGAATCACAATTAGAACACGTAAGAAGAAGCATTCGACTTTCAAAAAAGATAGAAAAAAATAGATTTGAACACATAAAGAAATGACAAAGAATCAAAGGAGGGAACTTATGAGTACCTACCGATTCGTCAAAACTCTTGCAAGGCCGAAACCACAACACCACAGCAGAGTATAGGAACAGTTGGCCAAAAACTCCAAAACTGAAAAACACTGAAAGAAAAATAGAGAAAGGAAGGAGGGATATACTATTCGGCCAGATTTGAAAAAAGAAAATGAAAACAAGGGAGAAGAGCGAATCAGCTAGGATAGAAACTGAAAAGAACCAACAGCCGATAAATGAAAGAAAAGAAAATGAGAATTCGATAGATGCTAACACCAAAATGTTCCTCCAATGCCGAAAATGGTAAACATTTTCCCCAATCGTATTCTCAAAGCTAGAGTTCCCCCAAACGGCACAACACTTCCTCTCAATCAAACTCCTTGATTTTCTCCTAGTATCTCTCCCCTTATCCCTCGTTGAATTACTCCACCGATTTCTCCTTAACTCCCTCAACAACTCTCTTCAAATTCTGTTCAAACTCCCCTCAACTGTGTTTCAGTCCAACTCCACTACCTACACAGCTCAAGCAGCAAAATAAATACTCCATTGCGCAACCCAGGACTTGAACCTCAGACCTCACAATTACACAACACGCCACCTTGCCACTAGACCACAAGCTCTTTTTGTCATAAAACAAGCACTATTATTTATAAGGCCAATATGCCAGTGTCCAGATTCATTTAAGAGCAAAACTAAAAATTCTGCAAAAGCCAAGACTTGAACCCAGGCTTCTCAAACACTCCCATACACACCCGAATCACTTAGCCATTAAAGCAAACAAGCAACTTGTGTCATATCATGCAAAAATTAAAGACTTAAATTTTTGGGGTGTTACACTCCGTGTAATCAAACAATTTCAGAAATGTACAACTCAGGTAACCTATAAAGTGAGTAATCTGTACGTACCGGTATGAAAGGAGTAGATTTCATTAGTCAATCAACGACAACCCGGATAGTATCTTTCTTTTTCGGAGTTATAGGCAATCCTGACACAAAATCCACAGTAATTCTATCCCATTTCCACTCAGGAATCACCATAGACTGTAGTAATCCAGAAGGTACTTGATGTTCAACTTTTACTTGCTAACAAATCAGACATTTTGATAGAAACTCTGATATATCTCGTTTCATACCCATCCACCAGTACAGCTGTTTCAGATCGTTATACATCTTAGTACTACCCGGATGAACAAAAAAGTGACTACTGTGTGCTTCATGTAGAATTTTCTAAATAAGCTCTGTATTTTTCGGTACAAAAATTCTATTTTGGAACATTAAATAGTCATCAGTTCCAGTATAAAATTCTGAATCAGAAATAGACTCACATTGAATTCATTTAGCTTCTAACTCACTGTCATTTTTCTGAGCTTCGCAAATATGTTGAAGAAATACCGGTTTAGCTCTTAACTCAGCTAATACAAATCCATCATCACAAATCATCAACTGGGTGTTCATTGCTCGTAATGAAAACAAAGATTTTTGGCTCAAGGCATCAGTAAAAACACTAGTTTTTCCCGGGTGATAATCAATCACAAAGTCATAATCTTTCAATAACTCGTGCCACCTTCGTTGTCGTAAATTCAAATCTTTCTGTGACATCAGATATTTCAAACTCTTGTGATCTTTATAAATGTGGCATTTTTCACCATATAAGTAGTGTCGCGAAATTTTCAAAGTGAATACAATTGAGGCCAACTCTAAGTCATGTGTTGGATAGTTCATTTCATGTGGTTTCAATTGTAGAGAAGCATGAGCTATAACTTTCCCTTCTTGCATCAGAACACTTCCCAGGTTATTTAATGACGTGTCGCTATAAATCACAAATTCTTTCCCCGATTCCGGTTGTGCCAAAACTGGTGTTTCAATTAACAGTACTTTCAACTGTTCGAAACTCTGCTGACATTTTTCCGACCATTCAAACTTCACATCTTTTTGAAGCAATCGTGTCATTGGTGTCGCAATCATTGAAAATCCTTTCACGAATCTTCGGTAATATCCTACTAAACCCAGGAAACTACGGACTTTAGACACATTTTTCAATGCTTTCCAATCAACAATAGCGGAAATCTTGTTCGGATCAACTCTAATACCGTCAGCTGAGACAATATGCCCCAAAAATCCAACCTCTTTGAGCCAAAACTCACATTTTCTGTATTGGGCCTAGAAGTATTGGGCCTTGAGCAAGGGAACGGTTAGGAAACTGTGCATAAAAGTTCATGTGAGCTAGGAAATGACACAAATATCTGTCTACTTTAGTTTTTAAGTGATTTAGCAGTGTTTGGGAGTGTCTAAGAAGTCTTGGGTTCAAACCTGAGCTCTAGAAAATTTTTTTGTTTTAGGTGAATAAAACCTTCGGAGTAAGTAAGTAGGCTTTAAGAATAAAATATGGTAAAAAGGTGATACAAAGAGAGTTTGAAAGTGTTTCAAATTATGGGTGTTGAGAGATTTGGGGAGTGGAATTAGGGGTGCAGTAGTGGTTGGCCGAAAGTGGGTTTCCCATGGTGCAAATTCGGTCATATGACTTTTATTCTTGTGCCGAAATAGGTTGTGCATTTTTTGCTCTCCACTTCAAAAACGTTTACCTCTTGTTGTTCTATTTTTCTCCCTTTTGTGTATTGTGTGTTTTGGTAGCCGAGTACCATTAGTGTCCATTCGGGTAATTGGGTTTTTGTTCTTCAAAATCGTACTTTGCTGGATCAACTTCCTTTCTCTCCCTCATTGGTACTTTGCCCTTACTTATTTTTGGTTTTGGGTAGCCAAATGTTTCCTCCCTTGTTAGTCGGATATTGTTTGTGCCATCAATCCTCTCCCTTGTCCTTGATTGTCGATTCTCTTCTATTCTCCCTCTCTCTCAAGCCGTGGTGGATGACCATCTCATCTTCCTCTCGATTCTAACTTCTCTTCCCTGTCATTCAAATAGTTTCCGTGGGCAGAATATCGATTGGTAGGTCCCTGCATCTCTACTCTTTCGGCTGTTCTCCTCTATTTCTTTAGATGTCGATTCTTATCTTCTTTTTTTTACCTTTGTTATGGTGTTCTTTCTGGTTTAAGGAATTTTTTAGGGGTGGAGGAGTCCTCTAGCACTGTAGAAACGATTGGACCCTTCTCTTTCGTTCTTGACCGAAGGTAATACTGCTCGCATTGAATGATCTGAACTGGAATATGTTGTCGTGGGTTGGTATTGGCCGAATATGCTTTTCCCTTATTTGGGGTTTGCGTTTTCTTTAGGTTGATAATCATAGATTCAACCTATATGTATAAGCAATCCTGATTACTAAATTCGCTTTATATGCAGATAACTAACAAGGAAGGTTGAGATCCTATTGTCAAGTGATTGATAAATACCTTGTTTAAATGTAGGATGGTGTATGTGGGCTATTCGCAAGAGTTCGTATTCAGGTGTGTATTAGTACTGTAATTGCTAATCGGTCAAAGCCAATGGAGTGTGTAACCGTACGCCCGATTTCGTGACTGTCAAATGCGGGATAAAAGTGTGTATTCACACCCCTGTCTATCTGTGAAACGACAAAAGCCGATAAATTGAAATGTCGGAACATCGGCATTCGAGGCCTCACGAGCGTGTGAATGCACGTGGGGTGAATCGAGACTCAAATCGTGGGTAGCAGAATGCAGAGGCCACCACGTGCGTTTTCGTGAACTAGGGCCATTATGGGCCTCGATGGGTCAAAATGGGCCGCACGGGCCCACACGGGTAAAATCCTCGGTAAGTGATCATTGATAGGTTGGCTTATGAGGCTCGCGATGCCGTATGTCAATCTAGACTAAATGGGCCACACGAGCGTGTGGGCCCATTTAGGCCAATAGCAGGTTTTAGGCCTATATACACTGTTCTGGCCATGTAGGTTATCTGAGTCGCTTGAAGCGATGATAGAGACCCTCTAGGAGGTCGTAATAAGTACCGAGACCCCAATAATTATGTAATGACCGAAATACCCCCATAGGGTAAAATGACCTAAATACCCCATAGGGTAAATGACTGAAATACCCTCATAGGGTAAAATGACCGAAATACCCCCATAGGATAAAATGACCATAATACCCCTATAGGGTAAAATGACCGTAATGCCCCTACAGGGTAAAATGACCGTAATGCCCCTAGAGGGAAAATGATTGTTTTGCCCTTGTGGGTAAATGACTGACTTAGACTATGAATTTGACTGATTTGGCTATGATCGTATGGCTATGTTTTAACTGACTTGATTGTGGTCCTGTATGCTTTTAATATATGTTTAAATGACTATCACAGAGCATGGTCATTCTGCATACACCTATGATAATTGAGCATAACATACACGACATATTGCATGGGGTTGGGACATTGTTACAGAGGAAGTGTATGGCCGTTGCCATTCTATACAAGGCTTTCAGCCTTTCTACGATATTTATGGCTTTTAGCCATTCTGTTAACCAGCAGCAGTGCTGCGATATTTATGGCTTTTAGCCATTCTGTCTACGACGCCGAGCCGTTCTGTTGACTTAGTGCCGCAACCGATGCTAAGCCTGATGTGTTGGCTGGGTAGGTCGATTTAATCCCCACAGGAGTGTATGGTTGGACAGGAGACGGAGTGTAGGGTTGGTTTGGGTATTTATGCATTGCATATACTGACTCTGATATTGAGATGGGCTTAAGCCCAGGTATATGTGATATGTGACTTTTGATATGGGCTCAGGCCCAACCGAGGCTGATGGGGGCTAAGGCCCAGTTGCCACCATTACTGGAATAGGCTAAGCCCAATTGGTTCTGTTATGGGCTTTGACCCAAATGATATTGTTTTGGTCTTTGGCCCACATATACTCTGAACTAAACTGTACTATTACTGTTACTGGGATCAGGCCTAGACTGATTCTATTTCTGTATTCTGACTTTTTCTTTAATAAGGGGATTACACACTGAGTTTTCATAAACTCACCTCGTTTTTAACCTTTCAAGTAATCCCCAGCGTTAGACGGTTTGGTGCTACAAGGGACTCGGAGATGGCCACACTACTGCTCCTATTTTCGTTACTTGGCTTTTATTTACTAATAGGTTTCGTCTGGGTTTTTATATTTGTAATAAGGCCTCTCCAATTTTATAGCTTTCTATCTGAGATTTTAATTATTATGATTTATACTTGTTAGAAGTAGAACGTGGTTTTCCCAAAACGATAACTGTTTCCAAAACACTATATTTCCGCAACTCAATTTTTAAATACCACGTTTACGTAAATCATTGCTTTAATTTAAGCTTCCGCAACAATAAGGTTTTGAAGGTAATACTTTTTTATAAACCTCGATTGAAAATATTAAGAAGGGTTTTCAATGAAAACATGGTTTTCGAAAAACATTTCAATGTGACACGTCAGGTTCAGCCATAACGTCTGGGCCAGGTTTAGGGGTGTTACATATCAACTAAAACAGACTTGCCTAAGGGGTTCAATACTTTAATTACGAACTCTGTAGACTGAACATGTAAACTCTTTTTAAATACTAAATTCATACAGATATATGAATGAGTTGATCCAGGATCTATCAACGCAACTATATCAGTATCAAAAAGAGAAAAAGTACTGATAATAACGTATGGCAATAATGCCTCCTCTCGTGCACGAATAGCATAAGCTCTGGCAGGTGCTCATGCCTCAGATCTCACATTCGAATCTCTCGTAGCACCTCTGTTACCACTCATATTTCCAATATTTCGGGGTGGTCTCCCTCGGTAGTTGTGTTACTTACTTTCGCCGGTTGTTCTCTTTCAGCTGTAAACTTTTCTGGACAGTCCCGGAGATAATGATCAAGAGATCCACATTTAAAGCAAGCTTCACTCACTAATCTACATTCACCATAATGTTTCTTATTGCAATGTTTACATTTAGTCCAGCATTTCTAATGTTTCCCACACTTGTAATGGATATCGCCTGAGGTTTAGAACTAAAATGTCTCGCATCTCTGTCTCTAATCAAAATTCTCGCAGAAGCCGTAGAACGAGCATGATATTCTCTAAATTTCTGTGATGCTGATTGATGTGATTTGCCCGCAAGTCTCTTTCTAGAATCTCTAAAGTCAAAATCGGCTTTTCTTTTCTCTTTGCAAAGCTCTTTGGCTTCACAAGAATTCCAACTAACACTCTGATATCTTCATTCAATCCATCCTCGAACCTTTTACACATTATTGCTTCAGAAGTGAAACACCCCAAACCCGGCCCACGAGCCTCAACCGGATCTGGTATGTTCCTCAAGTAAAAACGATTCAAACTTGTTTATTTCTTGGGAAAACTTTAAGTGATTTTTGAGAAAAATTTGATTTGGGTTCAAGTTGAAAACTTCGTTGTTTTCAAAGATTTCGTTTTGTTAAAACTTTATATTTCAAAACCATAAGTTGCCGGTAAAAAATCGTGTCTTTAGAGTTTGTTAGTTAAATTAAAAAAAAAAATCATTTGAATTCAGGTGTCAAAACATTTTTCATTGATTATTAAGAAAAATTACTTAACTTTAAATTTGATAAAAATTCGAAACATAATAAAGTAATTGAAAATGCATGCATAAACAGTTCATACTTAGTAGCCTTATTACATCAAAGCAAAACCCAAAATAATTCAAAGTACTTAAAGTAAAAAGAGTCCAAATAAAATAAATTCCTTGCTGAGCATGGCCACCACTAAGCTCCTGCCGACCCGGTCCATTACTGAGCGTCACCTGAAAAGATATCCCACAACGGGGTGAGTCAAACAGACTCAATGTGTACAACCAACACCAAGTCCAAACAGATTCAGGCATATCAGATCATACATACACATTTAACATTTAAATAATATGATACAATCCCGAACCCAATCCTAGATGCCATCCGCTACACATCACCCGTACCAACCATCACACCGTGGGGACTACTAAGTCGACCCTGATGGAACGCCGGTACCCCATGGCGCAGCAGAATAAAATTAGATCCGGCGATCCAAATCATGGATCCATGTGTGAGGAACGAATCGGGGTGAAATAAAGGTTTCGAAATTACCAAAACTTCAATCTGAGTAGACAGCGACGCCTTGGCAACAAGAGTTTTGATCTACTGTCGAATCAAGCCTCAACCTTTTCCGATGTCGGCCTCTACGTAATCCACCCGGTTTGACTATGAACGGAAGAAATCTCCAAAACTGTTTTGGAGGCTTATTTGCTTGACGGCTGCTAGACCTAACAAGCAATCACTTAGGGTTTTCATATTTTGTTTTGTCTACTTTTAATACCTTTTATAATGGGTGCCTTTCTCATTGGGCCTTTTATAATAGGTATCCTCTTAATTGGGCCTTTTTATAATTGGTATGTCTTGAATGTATTACAAGATTAAATAAATACAATAAAGTTTTTAACCGAAAAGTATAATTACATTAATTATATCTGAAAATTATAATTACATTAATTATAATAAGGATTCCGGTAAACTATATTTATTTAAATTTATATATGA
Source organism: Gossypium australe (assembly GCA_005393395.2). NCBI lineage: Eukaryota > Viridiplantae > Streptophyta > Magnoliopsida > Malvales > Malvaceae > Gossypium > Gossypium australe. The sequence continues at coordinate 91,649,556 of CM016621.1, read as the reverse complement.
ATCAAATTCATATATTAATAAAATTATGTTATCATTATGTGTACAACATCCTTGTACATATAATATGTTCAATATTTGATTGCCCAATTAAATTAATTCTTTAATTAATTTAATTTATGTGACAACCAAGCACAATACCAACTATATTTTATTCCGTTCATTTCAACCATAGGGTGTGACCCTGTAGGTTCTTGCAACGTTAGCAGTAATACTAGAACGATTCTATTGTCACAGACAATGAGTGGCATCTAGCAATGCATCATTGCTACCTAAGTTACAAGAAGTCATGATTCGACATAACCTTTCGTGATTAACCTTTCATGCATTAATCCTTAAGTCCTTTATCTCTGGAACGGATACAAGTCATGGGATAGTCACACTTGCATAATCCATCCCATGTTTCTTGATATCTTGAGTAGACTATGATATACAAATTAGTATGACATCTCATATCAACTTATTTGAGCATGGCCATGCATTTCTAGTCTCACTCAATCAAGTGGCCTAAGATATTACTCCTATTATGTAGGAGGGACTTATCCTTTATTGATCAACCATATCCCTCTACATAGATTGTGGTATATCCAACATCAGCCTTTATAGAACAACCTGTTACGGTGTACGTTTGACTGTATCAAAATATACAACTCACGATGCTGGGATAATAATGATCTCAAGTCTGAGGATCATATACATATTAATCACTATGAGTAATGTTGTGACAATTACATAATAATCCAAGAAACATACTCATAGCGGGTCAATCCAATATGTTGTTCTCTAACACACATATTCATGCATTGATTTTGACACTCCATATCAATGACAACTCTTTATCATCAATCAACTACATGTTAGTCTTAATGCATTATTATTGTCCTAGTCAACAATAATACTCGACTAAGGATCTTTTAAGAATAATCATATTATTCTCAGGGCATTATTATAAAACAGTTTATCTATACACACAGAAAGAAAAACTGAAATAATAATGACAACGCTTTATATTAATAAACATGGTAAATTAAGTATGTTATTACAACCATCTCATGATTGATCTTTGGGCATACTCTTACAGACCCTCCATCCGCTACACATCATCGAAGGCAGTCGCTGCAGTCGACGTGCTCATCGCCCTTATAATTTTGTGGCATAGCCACCAGATAATTATTTCGTGACATAAGTCACCACATTCAGATATCGTGGTAAAGACCACCAGATCACTTCCCCTTTACATATCACCCATATGCCCCATGTCATACAAAACATGCAAATATTATGCCTTATACCTTATTCACATTCTTATAGTTGCACTTATGTGCCATAACAGATATTTATCACAATATACTCATAGCAGGAGTAGGTAAACGTACCTGAGTATTTCGTACCATTACATGGTACCTTAGCCATAATCTTACACTTTCATATTAACACATATAGTAAATTAAAGTCGTAAATCTATCAAGATTTAGTGTGGGGTACACACCTGGTATACTTAATGCTTTCACTGAAATCCCGAAAATCCTGATCTAAGCTTTAGATCCTTTAGTTCCTATATTCGGCCAACACTTAGCATTTTAGGAAAAAGCCTATTCGGCCAAACAACCAAATCCCGAAGGATTAACACACTTAAATCCTTACCTTGCTGCCGATTTGATTGCTAATCAAATCCCGAAACCTTGTGATGTCCTTTCTTGCAATCGGCCAACTACTAAATCACTTGACTTGTTTAGTTTCAGCTTTTGAACATTTAAGAAATAGATCTAAGTCATCAACTATGGCCTTGGCCTAATGTCACATACACTTACCTTGTGGATCTAAATCCCGAAATTGCTAATTACTCTTGGTATCAGTCGAAATCCCTACAGGCACTATGTTAGATTAAATTCTAACATATAATCTCAATAGATGGCCCTTGGCCGAATATACACATGACTTACCTTGATTCTTTAAAATCCCGAAGTTGCTATATGCTAATGAAGATGTCGAAATCTCTACATAGCCCTTGTCAAAATCGATTTCAACCCAAAACTCATAAAAGTGGCCTATGGCCGAATATCACTTGTTCTTACCTTGCGATTTTGAAGTCCCGAAAGATCCCTTCTTATAGTCGACAATAGGCCAATCCCGAAGCCTCCTTCCAAGTTTCGGCTAGAAACAATAATAGGATTAGATTTCCTAGTTTCGGCTTAGTCTAGAAGAAAAAGAATGGAAATTAAATAACAATTGGTCCTTACCCTTAATACACAAGTTGACAACACCTTTGCCTGACACCACAGAGATTCGACTTTGAGTACACTAGGGAGATTTGGCTTTTGATGAATACTTAGAGGGTTTCGGCTTCAACAAAGGAAAGAAAAAGAAAAAGTGTGAAGCCTTAGGAAGAATCGGCTATGAGGAGACTTTGAGAGAGATTTCGGCTAGACCAAAAGAAGAGAGAATTGAGGGGTTTGATTCTATGGAGAGAAAAGAGAAAACGAAAGAAGGCTGAAATCTTTTTATGAATTTCGGCTACTCCCCTTTCTAATTTGGCCGAAAATCACATCAAAAGAGTCCCTTGGCCGGCCACACACATCCCCTTATCAAATCCCTTATTTTTCTCCTCTTATCACTTCATCTAAAATTAATAAAGAAATAATCCATTATTTATCTCTTATCACCTATACAAAATAATTGGAATAATCCAACATTTATCCTTCTAATTAAGCCGAAAATTAAAAGAAAAGAATTATCCACATCCAAAGCTCATCTAAATACAGTCCCTATGCCGTCCACTATTGCTCCCCATTGCCGCCAAAATAAAACTCCCCTTTTGCTTTCCTTGTGACTCGATCCTAGGCCCTCACACCTTGCATATGGCGTCACTTGTATGGGCTTTAAGTGGCGCCTTGCAGCCACTTTAGCAAGCTGATATTTGTGTCATAAATCCCCAACATATTTTCTTAAGGCCCTATCCAACTAGCTCTTTCTTTTAAACTTAAAATCGAATAATTTCTAAGGCATTTGGCTACACACTAAGGTTCACAAAATTCATAATACACATTCACAACATACAAAGGCATGCTACTTCATATAATTAAGCATTAATGCATAAGCCATAATTCGGGATATTACAGTTCTGCCCCCCTTAAAATAATTTCGTCCTCGAAATTACCTGGCAAAAATAGGTGAGGGTATTGCTGTCGCATTGCCTCTTCCGACTCCCACGAAGCTTCTTCCGATCCATGATTTCGCCATAATACCTTGACTAGAGGAACTGATTTCCTCCGCAACACTTTCACATCTCGTTCCAAAATCTGAATCGGCTCCTCTTAAGACCAGGCCACCAAAACTGCTCTCTTAAGTCTCTGTACAACTTACTACCTCCAGGATGCATAGCATAGGTGCTACTATGCGATTCCTGAAGAATTCTCTGCCTTAACTCATTCTTCGGCATACAAACCTTACCCTTGAGACACAATACTCCCTCGTCATTAATACCATAACCTTCCAACTCTCCATTCTGTACTTGCTGTAGCTTAGCACTTAACTCCTCATCCATTAACTGACCTTCCTTCACTTCATTCAACCACGTCGGCTTAACTTGCAGCTCTACCAGTAAACTTCCGTCGTCATACAAGCTCAGATGTGCAAACATCGCCCTCAGATCCGACACTACTTTCCGACTTAGGGCATCTGCCACTACATTTGCCTTGCCCGGGTGATACTCTATTGAACAATCGTAGTCCTTAAGTAACTCCACCCACCTTCACTGTCTCAGGTTCAACTCCTTCTGAGTCAACAGATACTTAAGACTCTTGTGGTCCGTGTAGATCACTGGCTTTTCTCCATAGAGATAGTGCCTCCATACCTTAAGAGCAAAGACCACTGCCGCCAATTCCAAATCATGCGTCGGGTAGTTAACCTCATGTGGCCTTAGTTGTTGAGACGCATAAGCAACTACCTTTCCGTCTTGCATCAGAACACATCCTAGTCCCGTGCGAGAAGCGTCACAGTATACCACAAAATCCTTTCCTGCCTCAGGCTGAATCAAAACTGGAGCTTCCGTCAAAACCCTCTTAAGCTTCTCAAAACTCTCCTGTTGCTTTTCCGTCCATACGAAAGGTACTTCCTTTCTCAACAACTTCGTCAAAGGTACGGCTATTGATGAGAATCCTTCCACGAACCTTCTGTAGTAGCCTGCCAATCCCAAGAAACTACGAACCTCAGCCACCGACTTAGGTGGTTTCCAATCTAACACCACCTCAATCTTTCTAAGATCCACCCTTATTCCTTCAGCAGACACCACATGTCCTAAGAACGCAACTTCCTTAAGCCAAAACTCACACTTGCTGAATTTGGCATAGAGCTTCTTCTCTCTTAACACTTGCAACACAACTCGAAGATGCTTATCATGTTCCTCCTCAGACTTGGAGTACACTAGGATGTCGTCTATGAACACAACGATGAACCTATCCAGGTAAGGTTGAAAAGCCCGGTTCATCATATCCATGAACGCAGCTGGGGCATTCGTCAACCCAAACGACATTACTACGAACTCAAAATGCCCATATCTTGTCCGGAAAGCTGTCTTATGGATATCCACTTCCTTCACCTTAAGTTGATGATATCCAGACCTTAAATCTATCTTCGAGAATACCGCTGCCCCCTTAAGCTGATCGAACAAGTCGTCAATCCTCAGCAAAGGGTACTTGTTCTTGATAGTCAGCTTATTCAACTGACGATAGTCTATGCACATACGCATAGTTCCGTCCTTCTTCTTCACAAACAAGACCGGTGCTCCCCATGGAGACACACTGGGTTGGATAAACCCACGATCAAGCAATTCTTGGATTTGAGCCTTGAGCTCAACCAACTCCTTTGGTGCCATTCTGTACGGGGCGATTGACACAGGAGCTGTACCAGGTAGCAGATCAATTCCAAACTCCACCTCCCTATCCGGTGGTATTCCAGGTAACTCTTCCGGAAACACATCTTCGAATTCCCTTACTGTTCTAACTCCACTAACTCCCCCTTCTTTCCCATCCAACGCACTTACGAAGGCCAAAAATGCCTTGCACCCTTTCCGAACCATCTTATCAACTTTCAGCGCTGAAACTACATTAAACAAGTAGTTTCTTCTTTCTCCTATCATAATTACCACCTCATCCTCCGGGGTCCTTAACTCTATTCACTTAGCTGCACAATCCAACACAGCCCGATGTACTACTAGCCAGTCCATACCAAGGATGAGATCAAATTCTCCGAAGGGAAGTTCCATCAAGTCGGCAGGAAAGTTCACTCCCTGAATTTCTAGGGGTACACTCCGAAATATCTTGTTCACCACTACAGTTTGACCTAGTGGGCTTACTACAGTCATTTCCCTACTAGAAAGTTCAGAAGCTATGTCTAGAGTTTCCACTACACTACATGCAACATAAGAATGGGTCGAGCCCACATCAATCAAAGCAAAGTAAGGCTTGCCAAAAACAAGGAACGTACCGGTTATGACGTCCGGCGCGTCTCTTTCTTCCCTTCGGCGAACTGCATATACCAAGCCCGGCTGCCTTGCTTCTGTATTACCAGTACCTCTGCCAGGTGTTCCACGTCCTCTTCCAGCACCATTTCCTCTACCATTCGGACCACGACCTCGCTGAGGCTACTGTCCGCCTCTTCCAGCCTGATTAAAACCCTGAGCTGCTGGCCGACCTCCGTCTATCTTAATAGGACAGTCCTTGATCATGTGGTCCTTGGACCCACACTTGAAACATCCTCCTGTCTTCTTCCAACACTCTCCTAAGTGCTTCTTCCCACACTGATCACAAATACGATACTGCCCTCCTGTAACAGCTTGCTGACCTCGCGGCCCATCAACTCTAGGCCTCTTCTGCATATTTCCGGATGGCCCTGATGATCCAAATCCCCTCTTCTGCTTATTCCGGTCTGAGTTCTGCCTCACCGAGTCCTTAATTCCTTCGGCTACCTTAGCTTTCTCTACTAATGCAGAAAACTCTCGCTCCTAATATGGAGCGATTAACAACCTCAGGTCATCCCTTAGTCCGTCCTCAAACCGGACACATCGCTCATGCTCCGTAGCCACTACTCCTCGAGCATACCGGCTCAACCTCAGGAATTCAGCTTCGTACTCCGCTACGGACTTGTTTCCTTGAACCAGCCCCAGAAATGCCTTCCTCTGCACATCAGTGTAACGCGTGCCGACATACTTCTTTTGATACGCCGCCTTAACATATTCCCAAGTAAGATCCTCAACTGTGGCACCATCCCGAACTGTTAACCACCATTGATATGCTTCATCGCGTAGCAGCGACAGCATTCCTTTCAGTTTCTCCTCAGGGGTCAGATCCAGCTCATCCATAATTCATTCCGTCACCTCCAACCAATACTCAGCTGTACTGGGTGCCACGCCGGATACGCCACGGAATACCTCGGCTCCGTGGCTCGAAGTCGCTTGGGTACAGATTTCCGTGCTCCCATATTTCCTCCTGCTCCAGCTACCATTTCAAGAACTCGCAGCACCGCCTGCGATACTGCATTATCCCCTGTCTGATCTTGCTGCTCAACACCAACAGCTGGTGGTGGGGGTGGTGGTACCTCATTCTCAGACCCTTGACCCAATCTAACGGGTTCCGACACGATCATTCTACCTCGACCACATCCTCGCACATTACGACCACGTCCCCTAGAGCTCATTCTTACGATCACGGTTTAATCTGATTAAGAAATTTTATGAATTAGTCCTTGTCCCGCTGATTATCCTCGAAGAAATTTTATGAAAGAAGTTTAGGAGTAATTCTTTCGATCATTCAAAGTTTCAAGTCTTCTATCCTAATTCAGAGAAGTACAATCCATTCAGTAGTTCCTATCACACACATTCATCATTCAAACATTCTTGTCTGTTCCTATCCCAGGGGTATTTTCGTTATTTGCCCTACAGGGGTATTATGGGTAATAAATCGGGGTCAATTTTGAAAAATCTCTATAAATCAAGGTATTTCAAAATTTGCGAAACTTATGGTTCTTTTTGAGAATTTGTTTACCAAATCGGTGTTGTTGCAAAAATTTTGGAAATCGGGGGTCATTTTGGTAGTTTTGTAAAACAGGGGTAATTTCGTAAATTTCCAAATCAAGGTACCTTAGTATTTTGTAACGATAAAGTTTTTGGATATTTTTGCCAAATCAGAGAATGTTATTGAAATCGGGGGTAGTATGGTAATTTTGGGAACCAAGGGCATTTTAGTAATTTTACCACTAGGGGTATTTAGGTAATTTTGTAAATCAGAAATATTTTGGAAAATTTTCAAACTAAGTTTTGCTTCCATTTAAAAGGGGTAATTTGATGATTTTAAAACTAGGGTTTTCATGAAAATACGGCTAGTCCCTTTCGGGTTTTAATTATTGAGTTTAGCCCGTGAATAAGTCCTCTTGGTTAGGGTGAACCGTAGCTACGCACCAGGTAGGATTCCAGCGAAGAGGAGGTGAGTCACGAGGACTGCTTAAGTACCAGGCTCTTCCGGATCCAATCCTAGACATGCGCACAATGGTTGCCACACCCTAACTCGGCGACTTAGTTCACAGGTTTGTTTAATTAGGCATTAAGTCTTATGTAATTGTTGAGGTAAACTAGTTCTAGGGTTCAAGTACTTAATATGCTAATCTACGTTCCATTTCTACCCTTCTACAAATCATACTATAATTCACACAATGGATAGGGGTACTTACCTGGTGGACTTCGGGTCGGAGACTTAGGTGCCATGCTAGAAAACCTGCTTAATTCCAAAAGATTTCCATAAAACTCATTTGGGCTTGATTTGAAAACGTTTTGGGCCTTAAACCCAAGGCCGAGAGTTTAAAAACTGGGCTCTGATACCAAACTGAAACACCTCAAACCCGGCCCACGAGCCTCAACTGGATCTGGTATGTTCCTCAAGTAAAAACGATTCAAACTTGTTTATTTCTTGGGAAAACTTTAAGTGATTTTCGAGAAAAATTTGATTTGGGTTCAAGTTGAAAACTTCATTCTTTTTAAAGATTTCGTTTTGTTAAAACTTTACATTTCAAAACCATAAGTTACCGGTAAAAAATTGTGTATTTAGAGTTTGTTAGTTAAATTAAAAAAAATCATTTGAATCCAGGTGTCAAAACATTTTTCATTAATTATTAAAAAAATTACTTAACTTTAAATTTGATAAAAATTCGAAACATAATAAAGTAATTGAAAATGCATGCATAAACAGTTCATACTTAGTAGCCTTATTACATCAAAGCATAACCCAAAATAATTCAAAGTACTTAAAGTAAAAAGAGTCCAAATAAAATAAATTCCTTGCTGAGCATGGCCACCACTAAGCTCCTGCCGACCCGATCCATTACTGAGCGTCACCTGAAAAGATATCCCACAACGGGGTGAGTCAAACAGACTCAATGTGTACAACCAACACCAAGTCCAAACAAATTCAGGCATATCAGATCATACATACACATTTAGCATTTAAATAATATGATGCAATCCCGAACCCAATCCTAGATGCCATCCGCTACACATCACCCGTACCAACCATCACACCGTGGGGACTACTAAGTCGACCCTCCATCCGCTACACATCATCGAAGGCAGTCGATGCAGTCGACGTGCTCATCGCCCTTATAATTTTGTGGCATAGCCACCAGATAATTATTTCGTGACATAAGTCACCACATTCAGATATTTGTGACATAAGTCACCACATTCAGATATCGTGGTAAAGACCACCAGATCACTTCCCCTTTACATATCACCCATATGCCCCATGTTATACAAAACATGCAAATATTATGCCTTATACCTTATTCACATTCTTATAGTTGCACTTATGTGCCATAACAGATATTTATCACAATATACTCATAGCAGGAGTAGGTAAACGTACCTGAGTACTTCGTACCATTACATGGTACCTTAGCCATAATCTTACACTTTCATATTAACACATATAGTAAATTAAAGCCGTAAATCTATCAAGATTTAGTGTGGGGTACACACCTGGTATACTTAATGCTTTCACTGAAATCCCGAAAATCCCGATCTAAGCTTTAGATCCTTTAGTTCCTATATTCGGCCAACACTTAGCATTTTAGGAAAAAGCCTATTCAGCCAAACAACCAAATCCCGAAGGATTAACACACTTAAATCCTTACCTTCCTGCCGATTTGATTGCTAATCAAATCCCGAAATCTTGTGATGTCCCTTGTTGCAATCAGCCAACTACTAAATCACTTGACTTGGTTAGTTTCGGCTTTTGAACATTTAAGAAATAGATCTAAGTCATCAACTATGGCCTTGGCCGAATGTCACATACACTTACCTTGTGGATCTAAATCCCGAAATTGCTAATTACTCTTGGTATCAGTCGAAATCCCTACAGGCACTATGTTAGATTAAATTCTAACATTTAATCTCAATAGATGGCCCTTGGCCGAATATACACATGACTTACCTTGATTCTTTAAAATCCCGAAGTTGCTATATGCTAATGAAGATGTCGAAATCTCTGCGTAACCCTTGTTAAAATCGGTTTCAACCCAAAACTCATAAAAGTGGCCTATGGCCGAATATCACTTGTTCTTACCTTGCGATTTTGAAGTCCCGAAAGATTCCTTCTTATAGTCGACAATAGGCCAATCCCGAAGCCTCCTTCCAAGTTTCGGCTAGAAACAATAATAGGATTAGATTTCCTAGTTTCGGCTTAGTCTAGAAGAAAAAGAATGGAAATTAAATAACAATTGGTCCTTACCCTTAATACACAAGTCGACAACACCTTTGCTTGACACCACAGAGATTCGGCTTTGAGTACACTAGGGAGATTTGGCTTTTGATGAACACTTAGAGGGTTTCGGCTTCAACAAAGGAAAGAAAAAGAAAAAGTGTGAGGCCTTAGGAAGAATCGGCTATGAGGAGACTTTGAGAGAGATTTCAGCTAGACCAAAAGAAGAGAGAATTGAGGGGTTTGATTTTATGGAGAGAAAAGAGAAAACGAAAGAAGGCTGAAATCTTTTTATGAATTTCGGCTACTCCCCTTTCTAATTTGGCCGAAAATCACATCAAAAGAGTCCCTTGGCCGGCCACACACATCCCCTTATCAAATCCCTTATTTTTCTCCTCTTATCACTTCATCTAAAATTAATAAAGAAATAATCCATTATTTATCTCTTATCACCTATACAAAATAATTGGAATAATCCAACATTTGTCCTAATTAAGCCGAAAATTAAAAGAAAAGAATTATCCACATCCAAAGCTCATCTAAATACAGTCCCTATGCCGTCCACTATTGCTCCCCATTGCCGCCAAAATAAAACTCCCCTTTTGCTTTCCTTGTGACTCGATCCTAGGCCCTCACACCTTGCATATGGCGTCACTTGTATGGGCTTTAAGTGGCGTATTGCAGCCACTTTAGCAAGCTGATATTTGTGTCATAAATCCCCTACATATTTTCTTAAGGCCCTATCCAACTAGCTCTTTCTTTTAAACTTAAAATCGAATAATTTCTAAGGCATTTGGCTACACACTAAGGTTCACAAAATTCATAATACACATTCACAACATACAAAGGCATGCTACTTCATATAATTAAGCATTAATGCATAAGCCATAATTCGGGATATTACAAGAAGAAACACATTCACGAGCATATTTGCTGAGTTGTACAAACTCTCTTTCATATTCTATGGCTAACATATGACCCTGCTTCAATTCAAGGAATTCTTTTCTTTTCTGATCAATAAACCTTTGACTGATGCATTTCTTTCTAAATTCAACTTGAAAGAAATCCCAAGTAACTCTTTCTCGTAGAATTACGGATATTAAGGTATTCCACCACTGATACGCGGTGTCTCTCAATAGTGATATAACACACTTTAAGCATTCTTCAAGTGTGCAAGATAATTCGTCGAATACCCTAATCGTGTTCTCAAGCCAAAACTCGGCTCTCTCAGGGTCATCATTAACAGTGGCTTTGAATTCCTTAGCTCCATGTTTCTGTATCTTATCGACATGTGGTTTATTTAATCGTAGAGGATCAATACCTTGAGGAATTACAGGGATCGATTGGGGAACAGGTGGGGTGGAGGTTGCTGAACAATCGGGTTTGTAACAGCCCGATTTTGGGCTTAGTCGGAATAGTGGTTTCGGGACCACAAATTTGATGTTGAGAAATTTATTTTATTTATATTTTTTATGGTCTACAATTTCACGAAACGATTTCGTGAAAATCTCATTCGAAAATTTTGACGTTTAGGCACTCAATTTAGTCAAAAGGACTAAATTGTAAAAAGTGCAAAAGTTGAGTTCTACATGTTAGAGGTGTCCAATTGTTATGAAATTTTAAATTGGAGGTCCTTAAATGATAATTAGGCCATTGGTTAAGTTTGTGGACAAAAATGGACATGGATGGGTATGTTTCAAAATATTTTTTTAAGGGGCATTTTGGTAATTAAGTGAATTAAATGAATTAAAAACAAAATTTAAATGCCAAATATGTCCACCTTCAAGCTTAGGCCGAATTTAACATGTGGGAAGCCATGGATAGGGTTTTCAAGCTTTCTAAGGTTCATGGTAAGTCCATTCTAGCCCTGTTTTTCATATTCTTTACGTTTTTGGAGTCCCGGTAACTTGATTTAGCTTATTCTAGCAATAATTTAACCTAGGGTTCATATTTGGAAAAATACCCATAGTTGAAATGTATTTATTTTGATTTTTTATGGAAAAATATAAAGCTTAGAATTATGTTAAACAACTTTTACTAAGTGATTTTAAGTGAAAACAAGTAAAACAACATAATCGGCAAAAATACCTAATGTACATAAGTGCATGTTAGAGCAAGAATTTGATGTTTCCATAGAAGGGAAAAATGATTACCATGTTATAAAACATAAGAATAAGGGATGAAGTTTAATTTTTGAGCCTAGGGGCAAAATCATAATTATGCAAAAGTTTAGGGGCAAAATTGTAATTTTGCCAAAGTTTGAGTTAGGGACTGTTTTGAGTAGTACATTAATTAAATAAGTGAAATGTGATGTCTTAGACCTCGAAAAACAAGATTTGGACCTAGAACAAGAGGAAAATCGAAAATCAGGAAAGTTGGTAAAATGACCGTTTTGGTATCGAGGTAAGTTCATATGTTTAATAAGCATTTAATTATGTATATTTGAATGATAAATTGATATTTTGGCCATAAATACTATAGTATTGAGTTTTAGATATAATGACTAATGTTCGATAATAATTCGATATTAGAAAGAGAACTTGTAGACCATATTTTGTATTATGGCTTTGTATGATAACAAGAAAGTATTGACTAGCATAGTTTGATGGGAATAAGTTAAGTTGATGATATGATGAGATTTAGAATGTAAGTATGTAAGTTGAGTAGCATTTTATTATTATGCAATTATTGTTATTAGTAATGTTATTATTGAGTTATGCGACTAACCTTGAGAATTTGAGCAAGTATGTTTCACTATGACTTGACAAGGCATTGATATCTCAAAGTCCATGGCTATACCATGGCAATTAAGGAAGAATTGACGGAAAATTCCATGTTCATAACATGGCATTTAAGGAGGAATTGACGGTTAAGGATACCATGTAAGACCATGTCAAGACATGGCATTGGTAAGGCAAGGATCTCATGTAAGACCATGTCAAGACATGGCATCGGCATTGATTAAGGACTCCATGTAAGACCACATCAAGATGTGGCATTGGCACTAAGACAAGGATACCATGTAAGACCATGTTTGGAACATGACATTTGGTAAGACAAGGATACCATGGAACATGGCATTTGGTAAGATAAGGATATCATGTAAGACCATGCCAAGGCATGGCACTGATAAGTTCTATAAGGCAAGGAAATCATGTAAGGCCATGTCAAGACATGGCATTGATGAGTTACTATAAGGCAAAGGTCCCATGTAAGACCATGCCAAGGCATGGCATTGGTGAGTTCATAAGGCAAGGATACCACGTAAGACCATGTCAAGACATGGTAATGGTAAGTTCAAAAAGGAAAAGGTTCCCAAGTAGTCCAAAGAGTAAGTCAAAGAAATGACAAGGTGAAAACATGAAGAAAGAGTACAGGTATGAGTACAGGTATGCATTTAAGGCTTATTTAATATTGAGATTGTAAGTAATTGAGATTATCAAGTATTAAGTAAGTGATGAGCTTTTAGTTATGCTTGTAACACTTTATGACATGATTGGCAATATGCCTATATTATGAAAGAGTACTCATGTGTTAAGTGAGAATGTTGCAGGTATGTAAGCAAGCTATTAAGTAAGGTGCCCTTTGTATTCTGAGCCTTTGGTAAGGTTACGATGAGTTCACCGGGAAAATCGGTTAAGTGAAATTATGTGTGGCTTGTAGTGATAAGTGTAGGTCTATGCATGTGTAACGTATGATCAATATGCTCGATATGTAATCAGAAATTGGAAAGATTGTTATAGGTAAGTAATGAATACAACTAAAGTGAATGAGAGCAAAAATTTACAAATAAAACTGTTTTGGACAGCAGCAGTTATGTGATTTTGAAAAATCACCAAAAATATTAGAAATTGAATTATAAGTTGGATGAGATATTGTTTTAAATCTTATTGAGTCTATTTTCATATAAAAGAAATAGAGCAAACAAAGGATTTGTATAATTTGAGATTTTTAAATTTTTGTGAGACTGGTTTAGAATGACTATGTGATCCCCTGTTCTGTCTTGGAAAAATCATTAAAAATTGTACAAAACTAATTATGTGATATAATTTATATTCCTGAAATTCTGAATGAGTCTAGTTTCAAATATACTAAACAATAAGATCATCTGAATTTTGTACGAGGAGATAATTGATTTGTAGTGAAGAGAGGTCAGAATAGTCAAACAGTGAAACATGGGGAATTTTAATGAATAAACTGTACTAATTGGCAAAACCAAAAGTTCTAGAAATTTTATAGTATGAAGATATGTGAGTCTAGTTTCAGGGAAAGTTAGCGGTTTGTAATTTGGAGCTCTGTAGTTCAAGAAATAAATAATTTAGTGACAACGATTCAAGTAGATAGATTAATGTGAACATGAGTAATAAAGTATAAGCATGTGATTTAATGATTGTATCAATTAGAGAACTTGTTGTGAGGATTTGTTTCGTTGAGGCTTTGGTAAGGCTACAAATGAGTAAGTTGAGAAAGTAAGAACTTAGCATTATTTATGCAAGTTATGACAGCTTAGTAGTAAGTTAAATTCATTGCTAATGCTTATTATTTTTACATGTGAACTTACTAAGCTTTATAAGCTTACCCCCTTTTCTTTCCCATGTTTCAGAGTCCTATTAAACAAGCTCGGGCTGAAGGTCGTCGGAGATCGCTTCACTCTATCAAGCTATCTATGGGTATCTTTATTTATAAATGATTTAAGTTATGGCATGTATAGGGGCTTGACTAAGTCATTTTGTATATGTGTTAATTAATTTGATTAAACGTATTGCTTCATAACAGTAATAAGGATTATTCTGTATTTAGCCACGAGTTGTGGCTCATATTGGTCATGGAGTTATAATGCTTGTGTATGCATGTGTTTGTTAAAGTTTAAATTACAAGTGAAATTTTGTGGCTCGGGATTTGGTAGAATGTATTGTTAAGTCTGGTAATGCCTCGTACCCCGTTCCGGCGTAGTATATGGGTAAGGGGTGTTACAGGGTTCGTACGAATGTGCTGTGTGAACCACTCGCTAAATATCTAAAAGAAGGCTTCTTTAGCCTCACCCCCGTGACTACTCGTCACAGGTCTAGATTCAGAAGGTGTTGTCCCTTAAGTGGGAGCTGGCACGTTACTTTCTATATCATCCGCTACAACTTGTTCGGGATCCATTACTATATAAAAACACATTTGAAAACCTCAGGAGTCATCACACTATCACAGTTTTATATATGGCATGTATAGCTAGACTCACGTACACTACGTTAGTCCTAGAATCGACTAAACTATAGCTCTGATACCAACAAATGTAACACACCTAACCCGTATCCGTCGCTGGAGTAGGGTTACGAGGTATTACCGATCAATACACATCATTTAACACACATAATTCATACATTTATGCATTCATATACAAATACCATTCAATACAATCATATTGTCCCTTATAAGAGCCATAAGAGGCCTTAAACATGTTTTAGAAGTGATTCGGGACTAAACCGATAACAAGTGAAACTTTTGGAAACTTAGAAAAATTTTAACATTTCAAATATCGTATGCCCGTGTCTTAGACCGTGTGAAAACAGGGCATACATACTGACTTGTGTCTCACGGCCGAGGACATGACTGTGTGCCATTTAGGGGGGTATACTGACTCGTACCACACGACCGGTCACATGCCCGTGTGTGAGGTCGTATGGAGCATACTGACTTCAATTCCATTTCAACACCAAGGGACATACGGTCGTGTAACATGACCATGTGTCACACACGGCTGAGACACACGCTCGTGTCCTTGTCGGTGTAGACAAAAATAAGCTATTTGCAAAGTCATTTTGCCACCCTATTTTCACAAGCAAACATACGCATAAATGGTATAATTTCATAACCCAATAGGAAACCATTCCATAACAATTCATACCTATATTATACCAATTCAACTTAGTATTCAAATGTCTAATTAACATCATGCATTATCCATTCATATGTCAAATGCATATCTAGACATTATTGGCACATTTTCCTTCCATCTATTTCTTGCCAAAATATACCATAATTGGACACTTATACACAACCAAAACATAGTACCAAAATAAGCCAAATCACATGGCTTAAATCATACCCAAAATATACCAAAACCATGATATCAAGTAACAATATTTATCATCTTTATAACTAGCCTATACATGCCATATTTACAATTATCCACAAGTTCAAAAGTACCAATCAAAAATTGGATAGTGTGATGTGAAACTCCGACTTGTCCGAAATGAGCGAGCTAATGAACCTCTATAAAACATAGAAAATGAAACAAAGTAAGATTTATAGCTTAGTAAGCTCGTATAATTTAGAATTAAACTTACCAATTCAATACAAATAATATAAGGTAAACTCCATAAAATTTCCAAATGCCTAACACAAGCATTCAGCCATAGGTTAGTAATATTAATACATGAAATCATCTATTATCACGATTCAATACTCCATATATATATATATATTGCATCCAACATTTCATTCTCAATCATATAATCAATAATTCATTCAGTAACGTACTCATCCGTATAAACAGAATTTATGCCCGTTGAACCTATTAGAACTCCAAAGGATAGTCGAGTGATAAACATCAGTAATCTGTCAATTCATTATCATTTATGCTCTTTCGAGCCATGATCGGTAAGCTCCTCCTGAGCTGATGAACAGTAAGCTCTATTGAGCTGAAACGGTAAGTTCTATCGAGTTGAACAGTAAGCTCATACGAGCTGAAAAGGTAAGCTCCAATGAGCTGAAAACAGTAAGCTCTTACGAGCTGATATATCAGTAAGCTCATATGAGCTGTGGTAAGTCCGCAACAAATGCAGGAGCTCGACTAAAATGGTAACCCTAGTGACATGCCACTCGTATCTGACGAATTCATACGGTTCAAACGGGGCTCGGTAACCAATATATTATATCGATAAGGCATTCATATTTTAAGTATATCAATTATTCAATCACATACATTCATTTCAAATATTTACCAATATATAAATGTTTGATTTTAATTATACAAACTTACCTCGTATCGCTCGGATAACAACTAACGGCTATTCGTCAATCTTTCCTTTCCCCGATCTAAACTTTATCTTGGCTTATCTTGATCTATATATTATCAAATTCAGTACATTCAGTATTCAATCAATTCAATTTAGCCCTTAATACAATATTTTGGTAAATTTACACATTTACCCCTATACTTTTCACATTATTACAATTTACTCCTTTTCACATAAAATTGCAAATTCATGCAATTTAGTACAATTTCATGCTAGCCGAATTTTATAGGGACTCTGAGCAGGCCATATCTTTCCTTATTTCACACTTTTAACCACCACATTTTACATTTTCACAATTTAATCCCTATTTTGCATTTTTGTCAAAAATCACTTTACAAATCTAGTTTAACTATTAACAATTAATCAAAATCCATCTTCAACCTTCAAATTACTCAAACATTCAACAATGGAAACATAATAAATCTTTAATAATTTCAAAATCTAGGGTACACGCTAGCTAGAATACGAAGCAATAGTCTCAAAAACTTAAAATCATTAAAAACGGATCAAAAATCGTACCTTAATTTCTCAAAATAGCTTGGTCGAATGAAGAAAGTAAAAATGGTGTTTTATTCACCCTAATTTCGGTTGATGATGGTGAATGGAGAAAGAATTTGGTTTTGTTTTATTATAATTAACCTTAATTACCAATTTACCTTAATAACCTTTAAAAATATTAGAAATTACACTATTTTCCATTCTATCATGATCCACTAACCTATAAATGACCTATTTACCACTTAAGGACCTTTACTTTGAGGTTCTATAGCTATTAGACACATTTAACTAATAGAACACAAGTTTTACACTTTACGCGATTTGGTCCTTTGTACCCAATTAAGCATTCAAATAGTAAAATATCTTTACGAAACTTTCACACAATAATTATATCATGCTGTAAAATTTAATAAAATAATAAAATAAATATTTTAACCTCATATTTGTGGTCCCAAAACCACTATTCTGATTTGACCTAAAAACGGGCTGTTACAGATGCGTTGCTAGGGATAGATAAGATTCCTTCGACATTGATGGAGAAAGAGAAGAAGGTTAAAGATCGAAAGGCTTTAACGCAATTACATCTGCATTTGTCAAATGAAATTCTACACGACGTGATGATGAAGAAGATTGGCGCTGCATTATAGGCAAAGATGCAACAGCTATGCATGTTGAAAACCCTAACTAGCAAGTTGCATAGGAAGCAACTATTGAGATCGAAATACACTAAGAGGGGGTGAATTGGTGTTTAAAAAGATTTCCAGGAAATGAAAAAAATCAAATGACTCAAGAAATTATAGTGGTTCGGCATCAATTGCCTAAATCCACTGCCTTAGCTTTCCTCAACTAAGGATTTTCCAAATCCACTAGATTTGAACCTTTAAGGACAAGGTTTAACCTTGCAAATACCTATCCTTTCAATGGTGAGATAGAACCACTTCACCTTAAGGTTTTCTACCTAAAACCTTAAGTAACACCTCACAAATGAGAGAAAAATAATGATGAATAAGATGATAAATCTAAAAGGTAGATAATCAACAATTAAACACTCTTACACGAAGTTAACACTTGAAAGAATATAGAAAACTTAACCCATAAGTGTGTACAAGAAATATTTAGTAAAAGATTGAGAAATATTGGAAAATTGAGTTCTTCGAAGTTAGACACTTGTTTCTTGTCTTTTGTTGACTTCCCTTAACATTGTATTTAAGTCCTCTAACAACCTTGTGGACGTTTGTAACTGTTAGAAACAAATTAGAGTCGTTGCAGCCATAAAAACTAGCATTAAAGACAGTCTGTAGCTTCGTTTTACCGGTAGAAGGAATCTTGTATTGGTAGAAGTCTTTTCAAAATATGACTGTGTAACACCCCAAACCCGGCCCAAACACCACGACCGGATCTGGCTTGTCACTAAGAAGATTTAGTAAAACATGTCGCATTTTTTTCCCTTTGAAAAGTATTTGTGTTTTTTTTTCAATTTTATCATCTATACAGAGACTCTTAATAATTTGGATAATGTGTAGAAGATATAAATTTTATATAATGCCTTTATGAATTTAAAACTGAAATTTAGTACATGCCTTAGTTCCAATTTTTTTTTCAGATAAGTCAAGTGTCTGAAAGTAAAGCGCAAAAACCGAAAATATAATGCTAATGGCCCATGGCCTTATTACAAGGAAATAGTAAACCAAGTTAACTAAAGATATTAAGAATAAATAATTTTAATAAAGCCCTTTTTCCAAATCAAATAAACTCCTGCATGGCCACCTTGCGCTCCTTTCCAGCCCGGTCCGATGCACTAAGTGCTACCTGAAAAACAAATGTTAAACAACGGGGTGAGTCACGAGACTCAGTGTGCAACCCTCGTGCACCATCAGATTGGGCCTTAGCCCCACAGATCAGAAGAACAGAATACCATATGACAGAAATTTATGCAAAGCCCAACCCAATCCTAGGTTTCCATCCGCTACACACCACCCTTACCTGCCCATCACACCATTGGGGATTTCTACAATCAACCCACAGCACTACACATCGTCGATGGCAGTCATGCTGCAGTTAGCTGCTCATCGTCAGAGTTGTGACATAGTCACCAGAACAAATCGTGGCAGAGCCACTACAACAGATCGTGGCAGAGCCACTACAACAGATCGTGGCAGAGCCACTACAACAGAACACTTCCCCTTTCATAATCACCCAACCCTGTGCATACATAGAAATCGGCATACATATAAAACATATCATCTCAAGAGAAACATTCACTTATGAATGATAGAAATCACTAACCTGGTGGGTCGCCTTTACCCTCCTCGGGTTTCCAATCGTTATGCCGGGATTTCGGCATTTAACAGAATATAGCCAAATATATCTACATATACTAACAGGCAGTCTAAAGGGTGTGAGAACGTTACACACCTGATAAATACGTAGGACTACCTCTACGTCGATACGCCTGCTAATCGGATCTACTGCCCTTTTTCTACAACTTTGCTCAAAAGCCGGAAGAACGCGAAGATGAAGCTTCCCTTACATTCGGCCAAGGATTACTATTTACCCAAATTTATATGTTTAAATAAACAAATCTCCTTACCTAAATCGATTAGATCCCGGAAGTAGGATGATTCGAGTGCTACCAATTTAGAACCTTAGGCGATTGGATCTCCTTCAAATCCCGGAATGCCGCAAAAGAAAGAGAAACACAAGATCAGTTTCCATATAGCCATTCGGCTAGGGACTCTAAAAACCGGAAAAAGATTGTATCACACGAATCGACACTTCCCTTCAGTTTCCTTCAAGATTCGGTAATCACAGGAGGTGAGATTTAGGGATTCAGCTTTTAAGAAAGCCCCGGAAAAGATGAACAAGAGAAATACTGATGCGTTTTCGGCATTTAGAAGAACAAAGAATTGAAAAGATGGGTAAGGAACAGATAGAGAAATTCGGCCAATGAGTATTAAAGAAAAGAGAAGGTGAATGGCAGGGTTTCGACAATTGGTGAGACCTCGGGGATTTCAGTTTCTAACAGAAAAGAAAAAGAATAAGAGATGATTCTTGTTTGCCGAAAGAGAGAAAAACTAAAGGCTGTTCTCAGAGAAAACAAATGAAAAATTCAGCACACCCTTTTGCCTATACTAAACCGATTCTCTCCCCCCTGTGGTTGATTTTCGGCCAACTCTGCAACCAAATGATAGCTCCTATCCTTTTCCCTTATCTTAATCTACTACCTCATCGAAAAGAGACTTAATTAGTTCCAACTCCTCCATCCTTTATTAGCATAATATCCACATATTTTAAACATTAAAAATCCCTATTTTCTAGCCCTAATGCCGTCCCTCCTAGCTCCCTTTTAAGTGCCGAAATTGGCCCAAAAGCTTGGGCTCCAAGCGGCTCACACATTGGCCTCCTCCCTTGCCACTGACGCCACTTATAGCTCTCCCCTTGCTGCGCCCCTTGCTTTGGGCCACAAGCCCAACTTGATATTTAAACTACAGAGACTATCCTTAAAGCACTAGAGTGTCTACACAGAAATTTAGTCAAGGCCTCAGTCCATTCCTGAGCCCAATCTGAACCCCTAACCCTCAAATTAACAAATTAAACTTACAACACACAAAATGCACAGGCCCACTAATTCAGGATGTTGCAGTTCTACCCCCGTAAAAAAATTTCGTCCTCGAAATTTACCTGATCAGAAAAGATGGGGATACTGCTGTCGCATAACATCCTCTGGCTCCCATGTCGCTTCCTCCGCGCCGTGGTTCCACCACAAAACCTTGACCAAAGGGACGGACTTCCTTCTCAACACCTTTACGTTTCAATCCAAGATTTGCATTAGCTCCTCCTCAAAGGACAAGTCTGGCCTTACTTCAATCTTTTCTACTGGCACAATGTGTGATGGATCAGAACGACAACGTCTGAGCATCGAGACATGAAACACGTCGTGTATCTGTTCCAACTCTGGAGGCAACTCCAGTCGATACGCCACTGGGCCCATACGTTCTAGTACCCGATAAGGGCCAATAAATCGAGGACTTAGTTTACCCTTCCGAGCAAACCTCATTACCTTCTTCCACGGTGACACTTTCAAAAAGACTTGATCTCCCACTGCAAATTCCAACTCCTTCCGCTTAAGATCCGCATAAGATTTCTGCCTATCAGACACTTCCTTCAACCGAGCCCGAATCAACTTAACTTTTTCTTCCGTTTCCGAAACCAGTTCTGGACCCAGCACCTAACGCTCACCCAATTCTGTCCAACAAGTAGGAGTACGACATCTCCGTCCGTATAACGCTTCATAAGGTGCCATCTGAATACTAGATTGATAGCTGTTATTATACGCGAATTCTGCCAAGGGTAAATACTCCTCCCAACTACCCCTGAAATCAATGATGCAACCTCTTAACATATCCTCCAAGATCTGGATTACCCTATCAGACTAACCATCAGTCTGCGGATGAAAAGCGGTACTAAAGTCTAACCTTGTTCCCATTGCCTGATGCAGAGCCTTCCAGAATCGTGACGTGAATCTAGGGTCTCTATCTGATATGATCGACACAGGTACACCATGCAGTCTCACAACCTCAGCCACGTACAGGTTGGCCAACCTTTGCAGAGAATAATCAATACGAACCAGTATGAAGTGAGCAGACTTCGTCAACCGATCCACCATCACCCAAATCGAATCCTTCTTAGTGGGCGTAAGAGGTAACCCACTTACAAAATCCATCGTGATTCTTTCCCATTTCCACTGCGGAATCTTCACCGGCTGCAACAACCCCGAAGGCAGCTGGTGTTCCGCCTTCACCCGCTGACACGTCAAACATTTACCCACGAATTCCGTTACTTCTCGCTTCAGACCTGGCCACCAGAATTGCTCTCGCAAATCCCGATACATCTTAACTCATTCAGGATGCATAGCGTATAGGCTACTATGCGCCTCCCACAGAATCATCTGCCTTAACTCAACATCCTTTGGCATACAAATTCTCTTACGGAAACACAGAACCCCATCACCATTCAAACTATAGTCCTCTCCTTCACCACTTTGCACTCGCCGGAGTCGAGCACTCAAAACATCGTCTAATAGCTGCTTTTCTTTAATCTGACTAGTCCACACTGGTCTCACTTGGAGTTCAGCTACCAAACTGCCATCCTCATACAGACTGAGATGAGCGAACATCGCCCTTAAATCTGCTATCACCTTCCGACTCAATGCATCCGCCACCACATTAGCCTTGCCCAGATGATATTCGATCGAGCAGTCATAGTCCTTCAAAAGTTCAATCCACCTACGTTGTCTTAGGTTCAACTCCTTCTGGGTAAGGAGATACTTCAGACTTTTATGGTCGGTGTAAATAACAGACTTCTCCCCATACAGATAGTGTCTCTAGATCTTCAGAGCGAACACTATCGGCACCAATTCTAAATCATGCATAGGGTAATTCAATTCATGCGGTCTTAACTGTCGGGATGCATATGCAACAACCTTCCCATCTTGCATCAACACACACCCTAAACCCGTGTGTGACGCATCACAGTAGACGGTAAACTCTTTTCCCGCCTCTGGCTGAATTAACACTGGTGCTTCTATCAAAATCTTCTTCAGCTTCTCAACGCTCTCCTGCTGTTTGTCAGTCAAACAAACGAAACTCCCTTCCTCAACAACTTAGTTAGAGGTGCCGCAATTAACGAGAACCCCTCAACAAACCTCCTGTAGTACCCTTCCAATCCCAAGAAACTTCGAATTTCTGCCACAGACTTCGGCGGTTTCCAATCCAATACAGCTTCTATCTTCCGAGGGTCAACCCTAATTCCTTCTGCAGAAACCACATGTCCTAAGAAAGTTACTTCCCTTAGCCAAAACTCACACTTACTGAACTTAGCGAATAGCTGCTTCTCCCTCAGCACCTGCAACACCACACGAAGATGTGCATCATGCTCCTCCTCAGACTTGGAATAAACCAGGATATCGTCAATGAACACCACAACAAACTAATCAAGGTATGATTGGAACACCCGATTCATCATATCCATAAATGCTGCTGGCGCGTTCGTTAACCCGAACGGCATCACCAAAAATTCATAATGACCGTAGTGAGTTTGAAATGCCGTCTTATGAATGTCCCCTTCCTTTACCTTTAATTGATGATAACCCGATCTTAAATCTATCTTAGAGAAAATCGAAGCTCCTTTGAGCTGATCGAACAGATCGTCGATTCTCAGCAGCGGATAATTGTTCTTAATCGTTAACTTATTCAGTTGACGGTAGTCCACACACATACGCGTGGATCTGTCCTTCTTCTTCACAAATAGGATAGGCGCTCCCCACGGAGACACACTCAGTCGAATAAACCCTCGATCCAACAGTTCCTGGATTTGAGCTTTAAGCTCCACCAGCTCCTTCGGCGCCATTCGGTAAGGAGCAATGGACACCGGAGCCGTACCCGGAAGTAGCTCTATTCCAAACTCCACTTCGCGATCCAGAGGTAATCCTGGCAGCTCCTCAGGGAAAACATCCGCAAAATCCTTTACTGTTCTTACCCCATCGACAGTCACCTCCTTAGCTTCCAAAGCACTGATAAAAGCTAGAAATGCATTGCATCCTTTCTGAATCATCTTAACAGCCTTCAATGCAGATACCACGTTGGACAAATAATTCCTTCCTTCTCCTAACACAACCACCTCCCCGCCTTCCGGGGTACTCAACACCATGCGCTTAGTCCCACAATCCAACTTAGCACGATGTTTAGTCAACCAATCCATTCCTAAGATAAGATCAAACTCTCCAAATGGTAATTCCATTAAGTCTGCCGGGAACACTACCCTTTGAATCTCTAAAGGTACGTTCCTAAATAGTTTGTCCACCACCTTAGATTGTCCTAAAGGACTAACCACAGTCATCTTCCTAGTAGTTATTTCAGAGTCTATACTTAGGGTCTCAGATACCAGACATGCAACATAGGAGTGGGTTGACCCAATATCAATCAAGGTAAGAAAAGGGTTATCAGCAATAAGAAACGTACTGGTTATGACGTTCGGTGCGTCACCATCCTCCCGTCGACGAGCTACATAAACTAGACCCGGCTGCCTCGCGTCTACATTACCTGCCCCCTACCAGGTGCTCCACGACCCGGACCGAATCCATTTCCTTCTCTGGCTGGGCCACGACCCCTCGGTACTGGCTGACCACCTCTCCTAACCTAATCAGAACCTCGTCCCGCGGGCTGTGCCTGATTCACCTGTGGACAGTCCTTAATCATATGCTCCGTAGATCCACACCTGAAACATCCACCGGTTCTCCTTCTGCACTCCCCATAATGTACCTTCCCACACGAAGGACATGATCGATTCTGACTCGTCGGAGCACGAGCTGGCCCATCAGACCTAGGCCTTTTCTGAAAATTTCCAGATGATCCCGACAGCCCAAAATTCCTCTTATTCCTATTCCTATCCTTATCCTTATTCTGTTTCTCAATCTGCTTAACCTCCTCAGATATCTTAGCTTTCTCAACCAAAACCTCAAAGTCCCTTTCCCGCTGCGGTGCTACTAAGACCCTCAGCTCATCCCTTAGTCCATCCTCGAACCGCACGCAATGCTCATAGTTAGTCGCCACAATCCCTTGAGCGTAACGACTCAACCGCAGAAACTCTGCCTCGTATTCAGATACAGACTTACTTCCCTGTACCAAGTTTAGGAATGCCTTCCTCTGTGCATCAACATAGCTGGCCCCAACGTACTTTCCCTGAAATGACTCCTTAAAGAAATCCCAGTTAATCCGGTCTGCAGCAGTACCCTCCTTTACCGTGAGCCACCACTGATAAGCCTCGTCTCGAAGAAGAGACACGACCCCCTTCAACTTCTCCTCTACAGTGAAGTCAAGGTCATCCATTATACGCTCACTTGCCTCTAACCAATACTAAGCTGTATTAGGGGCTACGCCAGAAACACCCCTAAACATCTCCGCTCCATTGGCTCGGAGTCGTTCCGACATAGATTTCCGAGCTCCTGAACCCATGCCTGCCCCAGCAACTCTTTCGAGGACCCGCAACATCGCTTGAGATACCGCATCATCTCCGGGCGCCTGGTCCCTAAATTCTCCCTCCACAGCTGGCGGATCCGGCATCTCATTTCTTGACCCATGGCCAGACCCTACCGGCTCTGACACAGTCATCCTACCCCTACCACGACCATGCGGCGGATGTCCTCGACCCCTTGTACTCATTCTTCCGATTGGCGTTTATCTGATTAGAAATTTTATGAATTATTAACTCTTCCCACTGATTATCGACGAACAATCTTATGAAAAGTAGTTTTAAGAGTGATTCTTTCGAATTCGAACCTATCTACAGTTTCGGTCTCAAGTTTACCTCCTAATTCTAGAAACCACATACATTCACACCTCAACATACATATCACATCCATGAAGTCACATTCACCACCTAAGGGTATTTTCGTCATTTCACTACCCAGGGGTTTTTCCGTAATTTCATCCTACAGGGTTTCCTTGTAATCTAGCAAAATAAAGTATCTTGGGGATTTTCGAAATAGAGGTATATATATATATATATATATATATTAAAACAGGGGTATTCTGGAGAATTTGATTTCAAAAGAATAATAGTGGCGTTTAGGTGTTTGTGGTTTTTGGTTGTTGTGTGTTGTGTGTTTTTTTTTAAAATTCCGTTGACTTTATAAATCGGGGTATTTTCGTAAATCTGGGGTAAATTTGCAAATCATGGGTATCTTGGTAATTTTTCAAAATAAGGGTATTTTGGTAATTTTGTGAAGTAGGGGTATTTTGGTAATTTTGCAAATTTTGATAATTTCCAAGTCAAGGGTGTTTTGGCAATTTTTTTTCAAACTGGGGGCATTTTAGCAATTTTGTGAAAAGTAAGGTGGCTGGTCCCTTTCAGGTTTTAATTATAGATTTTGGCCCGTCAGCAAATCCTCGTGGCTAGGGTGAACAGTCACTACGCACCAGGTAGGATTCCAGTGAAGAGGAGGTGAGTCACTAGGACTGCTTAAGTACTAGGCTCTTCAGGATCCAATCCTAGACATGCGTATACCTGTTGCCACACCCCAACCCAGTGACTTGTTCACGGGTTTGTTTAGTTGACTTAAGTCTTATGAGATTTAAGAAGTTGTTTAAGCTAAGCCTAGAGCCCATCAAGTTCTAATTTAAATAGTCTACGTCCTATAAAGCCCATCAAGCCCACATACATATATAACACACAGTGAGTTCAGAATACTTACCTGGCGGACTTGGGCCGGAGACGCAGGTGCCATGCCGAGAAAACCATCCTGTGTTATTTATAAACATGCATGTTTCCAAAACTCATCTTTAGAAAACATTTTGAGCCCAAAACCCCAAAGTCGAGTTTTAAACCTGGCTCTGATACCAATTTGTAACACCCCAAACCCGGCCCAAACACCACGACCGGATCTGGCATTTTTTTCCCTTTGAAAAGTATTTGTGTTTTTTTTTTTCAATTTTATCATCTATACAGAGACTCTTAATAATTTGGATAATGTGTAGAAGATATAAATTTTATATAAATTTTATATAAATTTTATCATCTATACACTTACCACTTTGGCCATAAAAACCATGCATCAATTTGATCATATAAACACCAACCATTAAGCATCAAGGTGCCAAAAGTAGACCAACCATCAAAGCATCAAAATAACATAATTTTCACAAATTCAAAGCAATATTACTTGTCTTTATCATTAACTAAACATTAGACATAGTCCACTTATACATGCCATTATAACCACAACCAAAGCATCAAAATCTATCGATAAAATCAATGGATAGTGTGATGGATCTCTGGCTAGCTTCCAACCCGATCGAGCTTCCGATAATCTGTAAAGTAAAGGAAAAATAACTATGTAAGTAATAAATGCTTAGTAAACTCATATAAACTTAAACATAGCATTCTATTTCAATAACGAACATTATAGGTTAAATATAAACCCATACCAATGCCTTAATATTTATCGAACCATAATCATCAACTCACAATGGAATAAGTCTATCAACACCATATATATATTTATCACTCCTAGCATACTAGGATTTCATAAGACTTTGAACCCTTCCATTTACTTACTTTAACTTAAATAACAACATCAATTCATTAATTAGCATATTTGTTCATGAATTAGGTATATTCATCCATAACATACGTAAACTTATCACATACAAGTACATCTTTCAACTCATCATTCCCTTTTGTTTCATCATATTTCATTTCAACTATGAACTTACCAATTTCATTACCTTTTCATACCCATTTCCTTTGCAAAATTCAATACATAAGCATAACATCAACCATGACTATGAGCTAGTGCAGTTAACATAGCTCTTTTGAAATCAACTACATGATAAACCATGTTATAAGAAATTATATACTTTTAATTTATACCACCATTTTCATGTACACAAGCATATTACCAATTGAACACTTACCGCTTCAATGTATTTCATTAAGACTAAGCATGATATAATCCAATCATAAGCTTGACACAAGCCTAAGCATTATCCACAGCTCATGTTAGAGCATCAACTCATAAATCAATTGAAATAATATAAAGTAAGTCATATACATGAACAACATCATTTGAAATCTTTAATTTTATGAGCATAAACATTCGTTCATTGAACGTTACCTTTTCATTCCTTTTCATAAATTCATGACATAAGTCATTTGAATACTTACCGTTCCTTCCCATTTTATGCCCGTTGAACCACTTAGAACTGGATATAAGGGAAAGCTCAGACAAAGTGTGCTAAACATATAGTAGTAGCTCACACAAGCTGTAAAATGGGTCTGCTCACACAAGTTGTCGGTCGAAATGTAAGCTACACGATACTGCTCACACAAGTTGTCGAGTATCCGCAACTATGCTGGACCTCAACCATCGGTAGGACATTGAAGACCAGCACCCAAAACATGGCAACCTGGGTTTGCTCACACAAGCTGTCGGTCGGAACGTAGCTACACGGTGCTGCTCACACAAGCTATCAAGTATCCGCAACACATGCCGAAACTCAGCCACCAGTAGGACATTCAGGACCAGCACCCGAAACATGGTAACCCTAATGACATGTCATTTGTATCATATATATTCCTAAGGTTCAAACGAGGCTCGATAGTCGTCGTACATCGTTGAATTTCTATCCTCTCTTTACTCGATAAATTGTATAATAGCATATATATATATATATATATATATATATTGATTCAATTACAATAGAATCACATACTAACATTCAATTAATCAACATTATACAGAATTCAGTTCATACGAACTTACCTGGCTAAATTGCAGAAATGTCAAAGTACATGGGCATTTTGGTAATTTTCCATTCTCCTCTATTTCTCACCCGATCTTGATCTAAATTAATAATTTCATTGAATATATTAATTTAGATAGTAAAACAATTTATTTTATGCAATTTTGTCATTTGTACATTTTTACAAAATTGCCCCTAACATTTTACTTTTATTCAATTTAGTCCATGAGCCTAAAATATGCAAATTAACCATTTTTAATGCCAATTCACACCAGCCGAATATTCATGGCACACAAAACAACCCACCTTTGTAATAATTTCACATCAAATCCTTGTATTTTTACTATTTCAACAATTTAGTCCCTAATCAGTAAATTCATCAAATATCACTTAACAAAATACTTTTAAATACCAACTAACAGTTCAAATTCATCTTTTAATATCTAAAATCACAAGGTTAATAAATGGAAACATTCAAAATCTTTAACAGTTTCAAAATCGAAGGTACGAGTTAGCTAGAGCTAGTTGTAACGATCTCAAAAACATAAAAATTATTAAAAACGAGCAAGAATTGCTTACCATGCATGAGGAAATCACCATGGTCGAACCTAGATTAAGGTTTTCTATGGACATTCGGTTGTTTAAGATGAAAAAAAAAAAGATTATACTAAATTAGCCTTTTCTTTTAATTTAATTTAATTATAAAAATACCATTTTATCCATTTAAAAATATCCAAATTTCATGCTTTTAGTTTCCCAAAACCGTCCACTAAATTCTTAGATGGTCTAATTACAATTTAAGTCCCTTTTCTTTTATTCAATAAACCATTTAATCACTCAAATCAAATAGTGATCAAATTTTACATCTTTTACGATTTAGTCCTTTTTAATTAATTAACTATCGAAACGTTAAAATTTTTCAACAAAACTTTAATACGACCTTAATGACACTCCTTAAATATTTATAAAAATATTT
This sequence comes from Gossypium australe, assembly GCA_005393395.2. Lineage (NCBI taxonomy): Eukaryota > Viridiplantae > Streptophyta > Magnoliopsida > Malvales > Malvaceae > Gossypium > Gossypium australe. The sequence goes on along the minus strand of CM016621.1, from coordinate 91,619,972 downwards.
ACGACTTAGTTTATAGAAACGAGGTCCCGATTTCTAAAACCACTTGACCTTAGGGTCTTACAACTTGAACTTTAATTAATCATTCAAATAGCCTAAATTACCATATCAAAAATCTTTTCAAAACCATAATTGACTTGTAAATATTAAATAATAATACTTACGAACTTACTCGTCAAACTTGGTGGCCCTAAAACCACTGTTTCTGATACCACTAAAAAACGGCTGTTACAAACAATCTCCCCATTTTTTATACAACAAAAACATTTTGAAAAATTTGCTAACTCCCCCTATCTTAAACATTATTTTAAAAATAAGCTCCCTATTTGAGAAAATATTTTAGACATTGTTTCATTTAAATTTCCAATTTAAAGAATTTGGCTTTAAGATTTAATTGAAAATTATATGATGCAAATTTTGCATTTTTCTCCCCCTTTTTGTAATATCAAAAAGGATGTATACTTGAAAAACTAGGGGAATAAATGCACAATACATTTGAAATAAAAGAAAAACAAGCAATGGCAGTACATTTGAAATAAAAGCATCCATATGTACTATTGAAACAACTAAGTAGAAAATGAAAAAAATACATGGAAAAAAGTACAAAAACAAATAGATAACATTTGTAAAACCATATAATACCATGTTTAAACAAATATCTACAAGAAAATCAAGTGAAAACATGCTTGAAAGCAATCAAAAAGTGGAAAATACATTTACTATCATACTTAAATTTCGATCTATGATTTAAAATACTATCCAACTTAATCATATCACATATTAACAATATTTCAAACATGCGGGAATAAAGAGAAATAAGGAATTTACAAGTTTACAAATATAATTAAGTAATATACACAAAGCATGCATAAAACAAAACAAGTGTCCAAGAATGTCAAAAAGATTATACAAGAAGCTTATGAAGGCATGTTCATTAGTCCTAACTCTTCCCTAATTATCCAAAATCTCTCATTATCTAAAAGCTTTTTAAAAATATCAGCTAGTTGATGCAAAGTATATACAAACTCTAGAACTATGTCACCTCTTTGGACATTATCTCTAATGAAATGGTGTCTTATCTCTATGTGCTTTGTTCTAGAGTGTTGGATGGGATTTTTGGTTAATCAAATAATATTAATGTTATCACACCTTATAGGAATGTGATCCATATCAATTCCATAGTCAACTAATTGTTGCTTCATCCAAAGAATTTGAGCACCACAATTTCCTACGGCAACATATTCTGCTCTGGATGTGGACAAATTTATAATATTTTGTTTCTTAGAGAACCAAGAAACAAGCATGTCTCGTAAGAATTGACATGCTCCAAAAGTGTTTTTTCTATCTAACTTGCATCCTCCAAAATTGGCATTGGAGTAAGCAATGTAAAGTAAATGATGAATCTTTGGGATACCAAACATTATATCTGGTCTACTTGTGGAAAGATAAAGCAATGACCCTATCATAGACCTATAAAGTTTAGTGTCAACATATTTACCTCCTTCATCTTTATCAAGCTTTGTTCAAGTGCTCATTGGTGTTGATTGAGGCTTTAAGTCCTCCATTTTAAAATTTTTGAGCATTTCCTTGATGTATTTGGCTTGATGATGAAGATGTCATTTTTAGTTTGCTTAATTTGAAGCCCCAAAAAGAAATTGAGCTCATTCATCATGCTCAACTCAAATCCACCTTGCATAATCTTAGAAAATTCTTGACAAAGAAATGCATTAGTAGCACCAAATATAATATCATCAACATAAATTTGTACTACTAAAATGTATGTCTTCAGTTTTTATGAACAATGTGGTGTCTACTTTGCCTCTTCTAAAGCCATTTTCAATTAAAAATTTGGAAAGCCTTTCATACCAAGCTCTAGGAGCTTGCTTTAAACCATATAGAGCTTTGGACAACTTGAAAACATGATTTAGAAAAATTGGATTTTCAAAACCTGGAGGTTGTTCAACATAAACTTCATTTATTAAACCATTTATAAATGCACTTTTGACATCCATTTGAAAAAGTTTGAAATTGTTTGAACATGCAAAAGCTAATAACATCCTAATGGTTTCTAACCAAGCTACCGGTGCATAAGTTTCATCATAGTCTATACCTTCCTCTTGGTTATATCCTTTGGCAACTAATCCATCCTTGTTTCCAACAATGTTACCATTTTCATCAAGTTTATTTCTAAAGACCTATTTAGTTCCTATAGTTGGATGATCACTAAGTCTATTAACTAAATTTTATACTTGAGTTCTTTCAATTTCATTTAATTACTCTTACATAGCCATTATCCAAAATTCATCATTTAAAGCATCAACAATGTTTTTAGGTTCTATGCAAGAAATGAAAACAACATAATTACAAGTATTTCTAATTGAAGATATAGTAATTACCCATTTAGATGGATCACCAATGACATGTCCATCCTTAATATATGAAAGCTCTCTTGGGTGGCTAGATTCTCTTTCAACGTGAGTTGGTTCATGAAGTTTATCAATTTTAAGTTCTTGAACCAACTTCCTTACACCTTGATTCACATGTGATGCTTGATTTTGATCAACTTAATATATTTTTACATCATCAAAATCAATAGATTCCTTTCTAGCAGAAGAGTTAGATTCATAAAAAATAACATGTATAGATTCTTCTACAACAAGGGTTCTCTTGTTAAATATTCTATAAGCTTTAGAGTTTGTGGAATAGCCAAGAAAAATATCATCACTTTTGGCATCAAATTTTCCTAAATTTTCTTTTCCATTATTCAAAACAAAACATTTGCAACCAAAAGGATGAAAGTGGTTTATGTTAGGCTTTCTTCCTTTAAAAATTTCATAAGGAGTTTTCTTCAAAATAGGTCTAACCATAGCTCTATTTATAATATAGCAAGAAGTGTTTATGGCTTCCACCCAAAAATATCTTGGCAAATTATTTTCACATAACATGGTTCCAGCCATTTCTTTTAAGGTCATATTTTTCCTCTCAACAACTCCATTTTGTTGAGGGATTCTAGGTGCTGAAAAATTGTGACTAATATCATGTTCATTACAAAAATTATTAAATCCAAGGTTTTCAGATTCTTTTCTATGATCACTTCTTACACTTAAAATTGAATATCCCACTTGATTTTGAATCATTTTACAAAAACTAATAAATTTTTCTAAAGCTTCATCTTTTGAAAACAAAAAGAAAACTCATGTATATCTAGAATAGTCATCAACAATAACAAATTCATATTATTTACCTCCTAAACTCATAGTTCTAGTGGATCCAAAAAGGTCAATATGAATAAGTTGGATTGTAACAGCCCATTTTCAGTGAAATCAAAACAGTGGTTTCAGGACCACTAAGTCAGAAAGAAAATTTATTTTAATATTATTGCAAGGTCTGAATCATGATAGGAAATACGTATGAAAATTTTGATAAGAAAATTTTACCGATTTTGTGCTTAATTAGAAAGAAAGGACAAAATTGCATAAAGTGTAAAAGTTGAATTCTAGTAGCTAGAAGGATTAAATAGCTATGGAATTCAAAATTTGAGCTCCTTACATGGTAATTAGACCATTAAGAAAAGTTAGTAGATATTTTTGATGATTCATCCATGGAAAATTAGAGAAAGAAAAGGACTAAATTAAAAATTGAAATAAATAAAAGATGATAAATTAAATAAATAACTAATATCATCATTTTATACCATCTTCTTCCCCAAATTCTATGGAAACCCTAGAAAAGAGAAAAAAAATCAAGCAAACTTAATTGGGTAAGTAATCTTGTCCTGTAACACCCCAATTTGAGCCTAGTAGAATTGGGCCTATTGGGCTTTAGGCTTTGGGTCTCATAAAATTTTTAAGTGAGCAAGAAAATGACAAATGACATGATGGCTTTAAAGGTTTAATGAGTTTGGAGTCTCTAGGTGTGTTGGAGAAGCTCTGGGTTCGAGTTTTGTGGTGGAGGATTCTTAATTTAATTAATTAAGGAATCAGGGTTGTGAGTAGTGGGCTTTTAAATAAAAAAATAAGTGAAAAATGGCACAAAGAAGCCTGTGGTGAAGTGGCTAAATGACGCCACTAGGTTGTAGAGAGGTGGCGACATATGCATACAGGGAGGTCTGAAGTCTGAGGTTCGAGTGCTAGTTTAGTTTTATTTTGGAGTTTAATTTTAGGCTTCTAGAAGGCTGGAAGTGGCATGTAGAGGGCTCTAAGGAGAAGTGATCAGTAGAGAGAATTTAGGAGAAGGATAAGGGAGATATCATGGAGAAAAATTAGGAGATGAGCAGTGGATGAAGTGGTGCCGAATTGGACTCTAGGGGTGGCTAAGTTTCAGCTATAGGCTATATAAATGTGTGTGTGCCGAATCTGGGGTCCTAGGTAATGCCGAATTTTCCATTCTTTTTCTTTTTCTTGCCGAAACCTTATTTTTCCACAATCGAAAATACCTTGCCTTGTTGTCGAAATCTCCTATAGCCGAATCCCTTTTTGCTGAATTCTCTCATAGCCGAACTCTTTTATTGCCGAAGTATCATCATCTTCTCTTGCCGAAATCACTATTAGTGCCGAATCTTTGTTGTTTTACTCTATCACAAATTGATTGTTATCTACTATCAGTCAAGGTTAAAAGCCAAATCTCGTTCAGTAGCTATCTAGGCTGCAGGATCAAAAGTGGATACGGTAAGTATTCAGTTAACCCCTTAGTGTGTTTTGTTAAAATTCGAAGGGCTATCTAACTTCTCATTGTCATTAATCTTGTATTAACAAGGGTAAGGTTCAGAGATCGCAAGCGTGGTAAGGATCGTTAGCAAAGTGTAAGTGTACTCAACTCGATTATGGTTTAAGTAAATGGCCGAATGTAAGTATGATCTATAGGGGTGACTTGTGTGGATTATGAGTCACTCGAAGTTTGAAGGTGTATGTGTGAGTGCAGATCTAGGGGATACTTGTGATTAGTAGCTAAGGAAGGGCTATTAGAACCCGGTGGCACACGGTAAGGTTACAGTAAGACTTTGGCTTTTGGTAAATATTTTGATTAAGTATGGGTGATTGATTGAAGGTTGGTTGGTTGTAGGTTCAAGAACAAGGATAGTATAGCATATCACATTAACCAGGTGTGTACAAACACTACACACACATGATATCGGCAATGCCGGAAAGCCGAAAAGCCGAAAGTGGCTAAATGGGCCCAGTGGGCCCTGAGGCTAAGTTTGATGAAATTGATTGATTTGGTTATATGAAATGAGTTAGTCATGCATGTTACATGATCTGGAATTGTTTTGGGCCTAATAGGCCATATGAATGAGATCTAGGCCTAATGGGCCATAAGGATGTGATTTGGGCTTAATGGGTTATATGAACGTGAAATGGGCTTTATGGGGACGTAGACAAGTATGCTAGGGTTTAATGGACTGTAGGCCTAGTCCTGAACAACTCTTAAACCGCATAAGACTTAATCTAATAATTAAACATGTCCGGGGACAAGTCGCTGGGTTAGAGTGTGGCAACGGACATATGCATGTCTAGGATTGGATCCAGGGAGAGCTTGGTACTTAAGCGGTTCTAACGACCCACCTCCTCTTCTCTGGAATCCTACCTAGTGCATAGTGTCTGTTCACTTTAGCCGCAAGGACTTGTTAATGGGCCAAAGTTCATAACTAAAACCCGAGATGGACAAAATACCCCTGATTTGAAAATTACCAAAAATATCCTTAGATTTGTAAAATTATTAAAATACCCCTGATTTGTAAAATTACCAGAATACCCTTGATATGTAGAATTACCAAAATATCCCTGATTTAGAAAATTTCCAAAATACCACTATTTTGCAAAATTACCTAAATACCCCGGTAGGGTAGAATTACGAAAATACCCCTGGGTATTGAAATGACTAAATACCCTTAAATGCTTAATGTGTGAAATTGTGTATGTTGCATTCATGAAATATATGTTGCATTTGGGTGGGTTTTGATGATACGGAGAAGATTTGAGGATCGCATAGTCGCTTGACGACCGTGGATCCACTGGTGGCTTTAAGCCCATTATAGCAGCTTTGCTGCAACGTTTGAGTAGTGCCGCTGTTGGTGCTACCTTTAGAGTGTAAGGATGGGTGGGTTGATATTTATATCCCCACATGAGTGTAGGGTTGGAAGGGAAATGGAGTGCAGGGTTGGATTTGAGATGGGTGCATTGCATTCATGTGATACTGATGTGATGTGAGGTCATTACGGGCTAAGGCCCATGACCATCGAATTTGATAGGGCTCAGGCCCAATGTAATAATTGTATGTTGAATCGATTACCAAGGGTTGTACACACTGAGTTTTGAAACTCACACCCTTTTTATTAAATGTTTCAGGTGATCCTCAGTAGACGGCTCGACATGGGAGAGGACTCGGAGGTGGCCACATAGCAAGTAGTTTTTAATTAGTTTGAAAGACATAAATTTAATTACTTTGTTTCTGTTGGATTGTAATAAGGCCATGTATTCTCCGATTCGACTTTAGCTTTTGAGTTTTGTTATTAATGTTTCAACTGTTAGATTATTAAACTTGAATAAATATTTTTTTAAGAATAAACATGGTTTTCGAAATGGCTATAACTTAAAAACATGGGCTTCCAATCTAACTTACAAGATTCAAGGAATTTGGGCTTTTAGGCCTTAAATTTTAACTTAGCAAAAAAATCGTTTTGAATTATCCCTTTGATGTGACATTCCCGAATTCGGCCATAACGTTTGGGCCGGGTCTGGGGGTGTTACATGTCTCGTTTTTAGTAATTTTTATATTTTTGAGATCGGAATAACCTAATCTAGCTATTTTGGGGATCAATTTGTAAAGTTATCAAAGTATTAAATTTTTTCCATGGATGAATATGTTGAAATTTTGAAATTTATGGTAGAAAATGAAAGGTTGTTGATAGATAAACAACTTTTGTAAAGTGAATTTTCATGAAATTGTGATTTAGGGACTAAACAGTAAAAATGTAAAATTCATGGAAAATTTCTGATTTTTATGAAATATATGTGATGTAAATGTTATATATAAAAATCTGTTAGGCTTGGAATAAGGATTAAATTGCATGAATTTTATTTTCCGAGCCTAGGGACAAAATTGGAATTTATCAAAAGTATATGGAAAAATAGTAATTTTTCCTAATATGTGAATTGAACGAAATTGAATGTGAATTTTATCAAATTAATGTTAAATTCATTTATATAGATCCGAATAACTCAAATACGAAGTTAGATCAAGGAAAAGAAAAGGTATCGGATTAGTAAATCCTTGTTTATGAACGTTTATCGAGGTAAGTTCGTGTAACTAAATTGTGCATTTATATGTTTTTAAATTGAATTATATGTATGTGAATTGTATCATTCTCATGAATATGAAATTAATCTTATATCCGAAAAAGCTCGATGTATGATAAGTCCCATTTGAATAATGGAATTCGATGGATACAGGATTTCCCGATTGGTTGTGATCTTGCATATGTTGCGGACACACCATAGCTCTTACGAGCATTCTGTTATAAGACCTCTCGAGCTTCCCTTTATATGGTTCCTGCGAACATCCTGATCGGTAGTGATCCTGCATGTGTTGCGGACTACCGTAGCTCTTTGTGAGCGTTTTGTTATATGACCGGTTGTGATCCCGCATATATTACGGATACAAACGCAGCTCTTTATGAGTGTCTTGATATAGGCTCTTTCTAAGCTTCCTGATATGGCTCGCTTGAACATCCTGTTATATGGCTATCCGGAGCTCCCTGATAATAGCTCTTCGGAGTTACCTGTTAAGCTCAATGAGCTTCCTGTTTTAAACTCTTATGAGTTTCCTAATTTAGCCCGGATAAGCTTCCTATTACATGGCTCACATGAGCATCCTGTTATATGACTCAAGAGGGTGCTTCTTGATTATGTGCCCTAATGGGTACCCTTGAACATGAGTTGACGGATTACAGTTTCGTACACTTTAAGTGTACTACATGTGTATCCATCCATATTTCAATTAAATTCAATAGGCAAAGTTCTGCTATGGCTAATCTGAACTTGAGATGAAATATGATAAGAAAAGTATATGTGAATGAAAGCTATTACATGATGGCTAATCTGAACTTGAGATGAAATATGATAAGAAAAGAATATGTGAATGAAAGCTATTACATGCTTAATCCACAAGTGTGTACAAGAAATATTTAGTAAAAGATTGAGAAAGATTTGGAAATTTGAGTTCTTGGAAGTTACGCACTTGTTTCTTATCTTTTGTTGACTTTAATTAAGAGCTTTAACATTGTATTTAAGTCCTCTAACAACCTTGTAGACATTTGTAGCCGTTAGAAACAAATTAGAGTCGTTGCAGCCATAAAAACCAATTTAAATCTGCAGTTTCCTTGTACCGGTAGAAAGAATTTTGTATCAGTAGAAGTCTTTCCAAAATATGACCATTAGGCTCATTCTATCAGTAGAAGTTCTCCTGTATTGGTAAAACCTTGAGGGTTTTATTTAGTATCGGTAGAACCCATCAGAGTATCGGTAGAAGTGCACGGGAAGCTGAACTTTGGCTACTGTTATGACTTGTTTCGATAGAAATCCTCTAGGTAACAGTAGAACTCTGGTGGTTTCAACTTGTATCGGTAAAACCCAGCAACGTATCGATAAAAGTGTAGGAGGGGCTAAACTTTGGCTAATGTTTTGACTTGTTTCAATTGAAGTCCTCAAGGTATCAGTATAACTCTGGTTGTATCGGTAGATCAAACTAGGGTATCGGTAGATCTCCCAGACCAAAACTACCTTGCACACTGGAGTGCGTTCTACCGATAGAAGTCTGGGTTGTATCGATAGAACCCAGAGTTGTATCAGTAGAATTGGGAGTTCTACCACTAGAATTTTGTAGTTTTTTCAAGATCTTTTCATCTTGAGTTCTACCGATACTTGTCCACCTAAGTATCAGTAGAAGTCCGTCAAACTTCAAAAACTCTTTAAAAGATAAGTTAATTCAAGGCTTTTTAATAATTTATTTTTTCCAACACTTTGAAAATAATTTTGAAGGACTTATAAACAATTTTTGCAGATTCATGTAGGTAATTTTTAATATACATTTTGTTATATCAAAATACTTGAAAAACTAGAGCTAATAGCAGCTTCTTTATGCTGATCATTTGGAGGAAGGTGCGTCTGTGCACGAACACTTAACTGTGTTTAAAGAAATTCTCACAGACCTAGAGGCCATGGAGGTTCAATATGATAAAGAAGATTTAAAGTTAATTCTACTTTGTTCGTTGCCCCTGTCTTACTCAACCTTTAGAGATACAATTTTGTATAGCCCCGAAGCTCTTACAGTTAATGAAATCTATACTTCCTTAACCTCGTATGATAAGATGAAACATCTTGTGGTTGGATCCAACTCTCAGGGAGAGGGTCTCATTGTTCGTGGGAGACTAGAATGAAATATTGATGATAATCGTGAGAGGACACATAAACAAAATCCTCGCAGTTAATCTAAGGGTAGATCGAGATCTCCAAACAGAGGTAGAACCTATAACTTCTACAAGAAGAAAGGGCACATTAAATTTGAGTGCTATAAGTTGCAGAATAAGATCAAAAGGGAGGCTTTGAATCAAAAGGGAAATCAATCAAAACAATCCGGTGAAGCTGATGTTGTAGAAGACTACAACGATGGTGAGCTCCTAGTTCTGCTGACAACTTTAAAGTGAGAAAGGAGATCATCGATTCTGGTTGCACTTTCCATATGAGTCCCAATCGGGATTGGTTTACAACATATGAATAAGTGTCTGAAGGTGTTGTTTTGATGGGAAATAATGCTTCATGTAAAATCAAAGGTATTGGCACGATCAAAATTAAGATGTTCGATGGAGTCATCAGAGCACTTAGTAACGGATGACATGTACTAGAGTTGAAGAGAAATTTGATTTCATTGAGTACTCTTGACTCAAAAGGGCACAAGTACACAGTTGGAAGTGGGGTTCTAAAAATTAGCAAGGGTTCCCTCGTTGTGATGAAAGGCAAAGACTGTCAAGTTATATGTTTTGCAAGGTCTTACTATTACTGGTGATGTAGTCGTCGCTTCCTGTAACAGCTCGTTTTCAGTGAAACCAGAATAGTGGTTTTGGGACCACAAATCTGAAGTTAAAATATTTATTTTATTATTATTTTAAGGTCTACAACATGTTAGTAGTATCGTATTAAAATTTCATTAAGAAATTTTACCATTTGCATGCTTAATTTGATAAAAAGGACTAAATTACAAAATGTACTAAACTTGAGTTCTATAAGCTAAAGGGATTAAATAGCTACGATATTAAAAGGTTAGAGGGTTTATGTTGTAATTAAACCATCCATAATATGAGTGGAAAATTATGGACACTTTATTAGGTGATTTAATGGTTATATTACAAGGTTAATTAAGTAAATAAATAAATAAAGTAAAAAAAAAAGTAATTAAGGTATCATCTTTCTAAGCTACTCTTCATCTAAAATAAAGAATAAAAACCCCATTTTAAACACCTTGAAGTTTCAAAAATCAAAGTTCTTCCATGAGATCAATTTTGAGGTTGGGTTTTGATGGTTTTTATATTTTCGGGATCGTTGTAGTTTAATCTAGCTAGCCCAAGGACTAATTTGCAAAATTGTTAAAAGATTAGGGTTTGCCATGAATGTATACATGTTTTTTGTAACACCCCTAACCTGTATTCGTCGCCGAAACAGGGTTACGGAACATTACTGGAATTTTTAGAACATTTTTAGATAATTCAAACAGTTACTATTCATTCCTCGAGATTTATTCATAACGTCCCTTAAATGGACCATCGAGGCCTAATATAAGCATTGGAATCGAGTCGGGACTAAATAAAAAACTCTAAGAATTTTTCGTGAAATTACAAAATTTTTCTAAGGTGCAGGGCTCACATGCCCATGTGGTCCAAGGGACACGCCCGTGTGACCCTAGGACACGCCCGTGCTACAGGTCGTGTTCGACCCCGTGTAACTCTCTGACTTGTGCACACGGCCATGCCACACGCCCGTGTGCTAGACTATGTGGTTAATTAAATTATTTTGAAATTAGGTGTAGGTTTCACACAACCAAGACACACGCCCGTGTTCAAGGCCGTGCCACCCACACGGCTGAGACACACGCCCGTGTCTCTGCCAGTGTGCTCAACTCTGAGCATTCTGTTTCTTAAATTTAAGGTGTAGGGGACACACAGCCTAACCACATGCCCATGTACCAGACTGTGTGCCACACACGATCTAGACACACGCCAGTGTGGACGAAATAAAGCCATCTCTAGCTTCATTTCTCACCCAAAATCACAGTAATGACCTGCACTTAAACTCACATCCAAATACCAACCATTTCAAGCATTCAAGTTAAACAAACTCCATCATTCAACATGGCATATCATTACATGCATTCATGTTTATAATCTTACCTTGGTCTAGTCCATATGTTAGACATAATTTGATCAACTACTTAACACATATGTAGCTACCATAGTATGACATTATAAATATATATATCAAAACAAACCATTACTAGCCATTCTAATGGCTAGATTACTGATAAATCGTAATATAAACATATTTAATCCCACATTTAGCATACTTTTGGATGATTTAAACCTTGAATTGTGGCATTTGGTGCTCTTAATCCTTTGTTTTCATGTTTTATACTCTGGAGAGCACCGGATGATGAAAAGAACGAGAATCGGGCCCAAAACAGAGTAAATGGGCCATATCACAAAATCGACACGGCCTGGGCCTAAGACCACACGACCGTGCTTCATTAACAGACCCAAACACGGCCTGGCCACGATTCACACGGGCATGTGCCATGGGCGTGTCCCTGTCATGACAAAGAAGAGTTTCATTCGGATTATGGTACTTAGAGGCAAAGAAAGTCATTCCAAAAGCCTATATAAACACCCTAGAGGCCAACCTTCAAGAGGAGTCGAGTTAGGCCTCCAGTTAGGCCGAAGAGCCGAGCCAAAGGGGCTAGAATTGTGGGATTTACTCGAAGAAAGCCAATTGATTCATCTCAAGAAGCCAGAGTTGTACTCAAGACGGAGGATTTTCTCTTCAATTCCTTCAGGGGGTTTTAGGGTTTTTCTTATGTTTTGTTTTATATTTTCTTCTGAGATGTATTCTTTTATTATTATGAACTAAACCCTCAAATACCTGAGGGGGATGAAACCTAAGATGGATCTTGTTATTGTTATTTGAACTATATGATAAATACTTGATTTGTTCTTAATTATGTGTTCTTAATTCTTGCTTTGATATTTCAGGATATTGATTCAAGTACTGATGTACTTAGGCAGTGGAGCAAAAGTCCCTGTTTAAGAGTAGATCTAGCATAATTAAGTGGAGTTGATCACAACCTTAGAAATAGGATGATGAAAATCTGCTGGATTAGGGTCAAACCTAATATGGGAGTCCATAGATCGAGTTAATGCAATTCTAGAGGTTTTAATTAGAAAGAGATTTCAATTAATCAACCTAGGGTTAGATGTTAGTAGCCTCGAAAGAGGTATTAGTATAAATTAGGGAACCTTACGGATCAAGTCAAGTGAACAAATCGTCTGGTTCAGAGTTAAATAACAAGTGAAGTCTAGGTGGATTCTTCCTCGGTTATTGTCTTAATCAGTTGGTTTTTCCCACAAGTATTTTCCCCAATTCATTCTCTTTGTCTTTGTATCTTTAGCTTAATAGTTAGTTAATTTTAGATTAAATAAATAAATCCTTTAATTTCTAGGTTAAATAATAAAAAAAGAAAGTTAGTATTAGTACTTTTAGTTCCTTTGGGTTCGACAATCCGGTCTTGCCACTAAGCTATACTACTGTTCGATAGGTGCACTTGCCTCCATCGTTGTCATAGTTAGTTTCTAGACTCAATCATTCTCTTTATAAATTTTTAAGACTCTGACACACGATCAATTACAAGCATCATTTACAATTACATGCCAATAGGGCCAATATATCCTATACATGCCATTACAACCATAATTGATTTACCATATTGTACCGACATGGGCCGATGGATAGTGTGAGTGATCTCCATCAAGCTTCCAATCCAACGAGCTTCTGGTTTACTCTAAAATAGGAAAATAAAACTAAGTAAGCATAAAATGCTTAGTAAGTTCGTATAACATGGTACTTAACTTACCATCCATTCTATTTTGAGGTAACTATGTAAGGCATATTCAATCAATTTGACCTCAAGCCCTATACACATCCTCATTGCCCTTGTTAGTCATATATTCCATAATAACATCAAAACATATATGGGCTCAACAACAATCAAGTTTCCATGCATATATGCTTTCCACAACATGTATTCATTTAGCATGTATAAATCATCTTTTTATATTACAAGTATAATTTCATAATAGTTCATCTCGAGTTCAGATTATTTCATGTTAGAACTTTACTCATATCTTTTGAAATATCAAGGTCTCACGAGTAGTAGTACACTTAAGTTGTACAAGTCTATAATCAAGGATGAACATTCTCATCAATTAATTTCCACGTACAAACATCATCATCTCATACTTTCATATATCACTTGTCATGTATCATAATTTTCTTGTATTTCAGACGGATAGGTGCAATAACTCATTTTATTATTCATACCTTCTCATGTCTAGATTGTCACCCGTTGAAATTATTCGAAATATCGATGGATACATAGTTAGTACACTCGAGGTGTACAAATCAGGATCCGTCCATTCATGTCCAATGGTAGCCATAAGGTATTATTTCAGAGAGTACACTCTCGAGCCACACATGTATGCAACAGGATTACCAGTCCAGGCTAAATCCTTTTTATGACATATGCTTTAAGAAGCTTGATCTGGATTGCCCGTCCGGGCTAAATCCAATCCATAACATATTCTCGAGAGGACTTATATCAGGATTACCCGTCCAAGCTAAATCCTTTCTGTAATGAGGTAAATAGGATTACTCGTCCGAGCTAAATCCCGTCAGTAACAAATGCAGGACCTCATTCATTTCGGGAAATCACATATCCATCGATTTTCCATTTATTCAACCGAGATTTAAACACTTTCCAAGCATTATCGGTCATGTGATTATTTCCTACATCCATAACATTCATATAATTCAAATAAACACATCCCACATTCATTTCAAGCATATAAGTAACATTTTTCATCGTTTATCCTTTATCATCTATCGGACATTATCATTTAATTTAAACATTTTTATTTATCGGGCTTGAATCGGATATGTAATCATTTCCCATATTTATGACATTTATACAATTTACATAAACACAATCAATGCAAGCATGTAAATAAACACAATTTAGTTACACGAACTTATCTCGACAAATGTTTGTGTACATAAATCTACTAATCCAACATTTTCCTCTTTTCCTCGTTCAAACTCCGAATTTGGTCTATCCTGATCTATACGAGTAAATTTAACGCCAATTTATCACATTTCATATTCATGTGGACTCATTTTACATCCTAGGCAAATTACCATTTTGCCCCTAACTTTTCCATAAATTCCAATTTTGTCCCTAGGCTAGAAAAATGAAATTTGTGCAATTTACACCCTATTCCAAGCCTAACCAAAATTCCATTATAAAATTTATAGCACATGTTTTCTATAAATTTCAGAATTTTTCATCAATTTTCACAACTTTACATTTTAGTCCCTAAATCATGTTTTCATCAAAAATCACTTTGTAAAAGTTGTTTATCTATCAACAACCTTTCATTTTCTACCACAAATTTCAAATTTTTAGCATATACATCCATGAACCGTTTTCCATACTTCAATAACTTCTCAAATTAATCCTCCAAATAGATAGATTAAGCTATCTCGGTTTCAAAAATATCAAAATTACTAAAAACGGGTCAATTTTTGGGAAGAAGGTGAAAAATAAGATGATATTTCTTTTTATCATCTTTTAATTAATTAAATATTTTCACTTTCCATTTTAGTCCTTACCCTTTTTCTAAATTTACATGGATGAGTCAGCAAAATATCTACATACTTTTCTTTAATGGTCTAGTTACCTTATAAGGACTTTAAGTTTTGAATTTCATAGCTATTTAATCCTTATAGCTACTAGAATTCAACTTTTTCATTTTATGCGATTTGGTCCTTCTCGTAATTAAGACATAATCGATAAAATTTTCTTTTCAAAATTTTCACATGGCATTTCTAACATAATACGATCCATATAATAAAATAAAAATAAATTTTATTTTCGACTCTGATTTGTGATCCCGAAACCACTGTTTCGATTTCACCGAAATTGGGCTATTATATTTATAATGTTTGATGGAAGAAAATGAACCTTTGTTGTTAGATAAACAACTTTTGTTAAGTGATTTTTTGATGAATTTGTCAATTAGGGGATTAATTGAAAAATATGAAAATTTCATGGTGAAATTGTGAAAAAATAAAATGTATGAGCTGCTATGAACCCATATGAAATTTGGCTAGACTTGGGTAAGGATGAAATTGCATGAATTTCATTTTACGAGCTTAAGGACTAATTTGTTAAGAAATCAAAACATTAGGGGCGAAAGCATAATTTTATAAAAATATGAATTTGAATTGAATTTGTAACACCCCATTCCCGTATCCGTAGCCAGTACAGAGTTAAGGAGCGTTACCAAGACTTTTAGAACATTTTGCAAACAATTCATGTAAGTTTCTATTTATAAATCGAGATCATTCATAACATCCCTTAAATGGACCCTCGAGGCCCAATATGAGCATTAGAAATGAATCGGGACTAAATAGGAATCCTAGGGAATTTTTCTTGAAAATTCCAATAATTTTTCTAGGTGCAGGGCTCACACGCCCGTGTGGTCAGGCCGTGTACTACACTCGTCCGTGTCCCTAACCCGTGTAACTCACTAGCTTTTAAGGCATGAAGAAATTAAAGTCACACGCCCATGTGTTAGGCCGTGTGGCAAATTTAATTTTCGAAATTCAGGTGCAGTTTTCACATAGTCGTGTAACGCGCCCGTGTCCAAGGCCGTGTCAACCACACGGTTGAAACGCACACCCTGTCTCTGCCTGTGTGCCCAATTCTGAGCATTCTATTTCTCAAAACTAAGGTGCAGGGGACACACGGCCTAACTACATGGCCATGTTACCAGGCATGTGTCTGCCCGTGTAGACAAAAAGAAGCCATTTCTAGCTTCATTTCTCACCCAAAATTTCACCCAAGACTTGCAGTTGAAACACACAACCAATACCAACCAATCCAAGCATTCAAATTAAACAAACTTCATCATTCAACAAGGCATATCATTACATGCATAGGTGGTTATAAACTTACCTTGATTACATGTATTCAACATGACACATATGAATATATGTCATAATAACCTACTTAATCATAACAAAATAGGCCATTACTAGACATTCCAGTAGCTAGGTTACAAGACATCATCATCAAGCTACCAATGGTCAAGTTGTCCTATACATGCCATTATACCAAAATGATTTTTACTAAGTATATCCAAAATAAGCTAGTTGATAGTGTGACGATGCTCCAATGATCTCCAACCTTTATAAGCTTTCGAGCACTATTAAATAAGGAAAATAAAATGGAGTAAGCATTACATGCTTAGTAAGTTCTTATAATGGAACTAAACTTACCAATCCTGTTTATTTAATCTAAACATACAATAACAAGTTTTCCATCCATTTGGTTAAATTTTCCTAAACACATACATCCAATCAAACATGTTAGTCACAAAGTATATATATATATATATATAGCAAGTAAGAATAGATGAGCTCATCATGCATTACAATTTCAAGACATTATCATTTCATCTCATAATTCTTATGTCCTGTCATGTGTTTTAGGTCCGTTGAATTATTGGAATTCCAATGGATGCTCAAGTAGTACACTCAAGGTGTACGATTCCATAATCCGTCAATTCTTATTTGATGGTACCTATTAGGGTACTTAATCAAGGAACACACTCTCAAGTCACATATCGTATAACGGGATTACCAGTCCAGGCTAAATCCTTTATATAACGTATGCTCAAAGAGTTCAATTAGGGTTATCAGTCTAGGCTAAACCCTAATCATATCGTATACGCGAGAACTATTACATCAAGATTACCTATTCGGGCTAAATCCTTTTATGAAAAGGTCAACAGGATTAGTCGTTCGAGCTAAATCCCGTCCCAACAAATGCAGGACCTTATTCGTTTCGAAAAAGCGCATATAATCATCGGAATCCAATATTCAATCGAGACTTACCCTTTTTCACCATTTCAAGCATGTATTTAATTTCTTATTATAGCATTCAAGTAATGTACATCATTATAATTCACTTTCCATACAACATAACATTAAAATTAAACTTATTTACATGCCCGATTAAGTTACACGAACTTACCTCGACACTTGTTCACATTAGAAGTCTACTAATCCGAAACCTTTTCTTTTCCTCGATCTAACCTCGAATTAGTGTTTTCTGGATCTATACAAATGAATTTAACCATCAATTTCACACATTTCATATTTAAATGGACTCAATTTACGTCATTGGCAAAATTACCATTTTGCCCCTAACTTTTCTGTAAATTCTGATTTTTTTCCCTAGGCTCAGAAAATGAAACTTGTGCAAATTACTCCTTATTCCAAGCCTAACCAAAATCCCATTACAAATTTTACAGTAGATGTATTCATAAAATTTTAGAATTTTTTATTAAATTTCACAAGTTTACATTTTAGTCCCTAAAACATGTTTTCATCAAAAATCACTTTGTAAAAGTTGTTTATCTATCAACAACCTTTCATTTTCTACCATAAATTTCAAATTTTTAGCATATACATCCAAGACCCATTTTCCTACATTGATAACTTTTCAAATTAATCCCCCAAATAGGTAGATTAAGCTATCCCAGTTTCAAAAATATCAAAATTACTAAAAAATGGACAAGGAAACTTCCCCAATTAAGCCTTGAAAGTTTCTTCTCTCTCTCATAGGGTTTCCAGGTTTTTTTAGGTTGAAGATGATGAAAATAAGATGATATATTTTCTTTTCATCTTTTGATTAATTAAGTATTTTGATAATTCCAATTTGGTCCTTGCCTCTTTTCTATATTTCCATGGATGAGTCACCAAGAAAAATCTATATACTTTTCTTGATGGTCTAATTACCATATAAGGACCTCTAATTTTGATTTCCATAGCTATTTAATCCTTATAGCTACTAGAATTCAACTTTCGCATTTTATGCAATTTAGTCCTTCTCGTAATTAAGCGCTTAATCAATAAAATTTTCGTATGAAAATTTTCGCACGACATGTCTATCATAATACAGACCATATAATGAAGTAAAAATAAATTTTATTTTTGGGTCAGATTTTTGGTCCCAAAACCACTATTTCGATTTTACTGAAAAATGGGCTGTTACAACTCTCCCCCTTTAGGGATTTTCGTCCTCAAAAATCTTACCAGTAAAAAGGTTCAGTATTGCTTTCTCATAGCATCCTCTGGTTCCCAGGTAGCCTCTTCAATACTGTGTCATTGCCAAAGAACTTTTACTAAAGCTACCTTTTTAATTTCTTAACTCTTTTGTTTTTTGGCTAAAATTTTGATTGGTTCTTCACCATATGTCATATCTGGCTAAATTTCTACATTTGTTGGAGAGATAACATGTGAAGGATCGGATCGATACCGCCGTAGCATAGACACATTAAAAACATTATGAATTCGATCAAGTTCTAGTGGTAAAGCTAACCGATATGCAACCGGTCTGATTCTTTCTGTAATCTCATATGGTCCAATAAACCGTGGACTCAGTTTTCCTTTGCGTCCAAACCGGAGAACTTTCTTCCAAGGTGATACTTTCAAGAATACTTTGTCACTGACTTGAAATTCTATTTCTTTTCGTTTCAAATCAGCATAGGACTTTTGAAGATCAGAGCTTGCTTTCAAGCTGTCTCGAAATACTTTCACTTTTTCCTCGGTCTCTCAGACCAAGTCGACTCCATGTAAATTTTTCTCACTAAGTTCTGTCCAATACAATGGAGTTCTATATTTGCGACCATACAAAGCTTCATACGGTGTCATTTTAATACTAGACTGATAACTGTCATTATAAGCAAATTCAACAAAAGGCAAATACCTTTCCCAGTTAGCTTGGAATTCAAGTACACAACACCGAAGCATGTCTTCTAAGATTTGTATAACCCGTTCAGATTGACCATTTGTCTAGGGATCAAATGCAGTGCTAAAGTGTAACTGAGTACCCAGAGCTTCTTGCAATTTGCTCCAGAATCGAGATGTAAACCGAGGGTATCTATCTGAAATAATGGAGACAAGCACTCCATGCAATCTGACAATCTTAGAGACATATAATTCAGCCAATCTATCCAAGGAAAAATCCATACGCACCGGAATAAAGTGCGCATACTTTGTTAATCGATCAACAATCACCCAAATGGAATTTTTCTTCTTTGGAGACAGGGGTAACCCTGATACAAAGTCCATAGTCATTCTTTCCCATTTCCATTCCGGTATCGTAACTAGCTGTAATAACCCAGAAGGCAACTGACGTTCAGCTTTTACTTGCTAACATATCAAACATTTAGATACAAACTCAGAAATATCTCGTTTCATTCCTGGCCACCAGTACATCTTTTTCAGATCGTTGTACATTTTATTACTACCAGGATGTATAGCAGTATTACCATTATGAGTCTCATTCAAAATCTTCTGTACTAGTTTTGAACTTTTTGGTACACATACTCTACCTCTAGATAACAAACAATCATCGGTCCCGATCTGAACTTTTGAGTCAGGAGTCGATTCACTCTGTAACCATTTTGCTTGCAACTTACTATCATTTTTTTAGCTTCAAAGATCTGCTGCAAAAACATTGGTTTAGATTTTAACTCAGCTATAATTGAACCATCATTAGACAATGACAATTGGGTGTTCATTGCTAGCAAAGTATACAGGGATTTTCTGCTCAAAGCATCTGTCACTATATTGGCTTTTCCTGGATGGTAGTCAATAACAAGATCATAATCTTTCAATAACTCAAGCCATCTGCGCTGTCTTAAATTCAAATATTTCTGTGACATCAAATATTTTAGACTTTTATGATCAGTGAATATGTGACATTTTTCACCAAACAAGTAATCCCGCCAGATTTTCAATGCAAATACTATGGCTGCCAATTCAAGATCGTGTGTCGGGTAGTTTTTTTCATATGGCTTTAACTGTCACGAAGCATAGGCCACAACTTTACCTTCTTGCATCCAAACACAGCCTAAACCATGCAATGATGCATATCTGTAAACTATAAATTCCTTACCCGATTTAGGCTAAACTAGTACTGGTGCTTCTGTCAATAAAGCTTTTAATCTGTCAAAACTCTGCTGGCATTTCTCAGTCCACTCAAACTTTACATCTTTCTGTAATAAACGAGTCATAGGAGAAGCTATTATTGAAAAACTTTTTACAAATCTCCGATAATAACCAGCTAGTCCCAGAAAACTTCGGACTTCTGACACATGCTTCGGTGGCTTCAAGTTAACAATGGCTGAAATTTTATTCGCGTCCACCCTGAAACCTTCATCAGATACAATATGTCCAAGAAAACTAACTTCCCGTAACTAAAATTCACATTTACTAAACTTGGCACATAATTGTTTCTCTCGTAGAGTTTGCAACACTATTTTCAAATGCTCAGCATGTTCATTTTCATCTCGAGAATAAACCAAAATATCATCTATAAAGACCACCACAAACCTATCTAAATACAAGTTGAAAATTTTGTTCATCAAGTCCATAAACACTGCAGGTGCATTTGTCAAGCCGAATGGCATCACAAGAAACTCATAGTGTCCATACCTGGTTCTAAAAGCTGTCTTTGGCACATCCGACTCTTTTACCCGTTGTTGGTAGTAACCAGAACGGATATCAATCTTTGAAAATACAGTGGCACATTTTAACTGGTCAAACAGGTCATCAATTCGAGGTAATGGATACTTGTTCATTATTGTCTGTAATCAATACACAGTCTCAACGATCCATCCTTCTTCTTTACAAATAAAACCGACGCACACCAAGGTGAGAACTAGGTCGAGCAAAACCTCTGTCAATCAATTCTTGCAACTGTGCCTTCAACTCTTTTAATTAAGTAAGAGCCATTCTGTAAGGTGCTATGGATATAGGTGTTGTATTCGGGACAAGATCTATAAAGAATTCCACTTCTCTATCTGGTGGTTAACCAGGTAAATCTTCGGGGAATACATTAAGAGATTCACATACAGCCGACACTGGTTGAATCTTTGATTCAGATACTTTAGTATCTAGCACATATTCTAGGTAAGCCTCATAACCTTTCTAGACATATTTCTGTGCTTATATTGCTGAAATCACATTAGGTAATCCATTCAGTTTATCAGATTCAACATGAAGTAATTCACCATTCTCACATTTCAATACAATATATTTTTGTTTATAATTCACCACCGCATCATATTGGGTTAACCAATCCATTCCCAAAATAACATCAAATTCATCAAATGGCGATAACATCAAGTCAGCCGAAAAGCAATATCCTTTTACCATAAATGAATAGTTCTTAGAAACTTTATCCACAATAACGTACTGGCCCAAAGGGTTTGAAACTTTAACCACAATTTCAGTAAATTCAACAGGTAAATTTTTAATAGTCACTAAGTTCGTGCATATGCATGAATGTGTGGAACCAGGATCAATCAAAGTAATAATATCAGTATCAAGTAGAGAAATGTACCAGTAATGACGTCTAGTGCAGAGGTATCTTCTCTAGCACGAATAGCATATGACCTTGCTAGTGCTCGTGCCTCAGATCTAACTGTTGTATCCTTGGTAGTGCCTCGACTACCACCAGCATTGCCCGGAGGTCAGGGTGGTCTGCTTCTCGAGGCAGGATTACCAGGCTTTGAAGCTGATTCTATCTCTTTTTCAACTCTTTCGAAACAATCTCTGAAAAAATGGTCAAGTGAACCACATCTAAAACAAGCTCCACTTCTAGACTGACATTCCCCATAATGAAATTTGTTACAATGTTTACATTTCAGTTTGCGATTAAGACCTCGAGTTAGAACGTTGAGAGCCCCGTTCTCTACCAGAATATCCCGTAAAGGTGGTCACACAATCATAGTACTTCTTTAATTTTTTAGAAGCAAACGATTGTGACTTCCTCATAGTTCTTTTTCCAGAAACCCGAGCCTCTCTTTCAGCTTGTTTCTTTTCTTTACTCAATTCCTCACTTTGTGTGCTCGACCGACTAACACCGCAAATTCCCTTATTTCGAAAATTCCAACCAATAGCTTGATATCTTCATTTAAACCCTGTTCAAGGCATTTACACATTTCAGCCTCAGTTAGAACCCATTCTCTGGCATATTTGCTCAACCAAACAAATTCTCGCTCATATTTGGATACAGTCATGTTTCCCTGTTTGAGTTTTAAAAATTCATTCTTCTTCTGATCTATGAATCTCTGACTAACATATTTCTTCCTAAACTCAGCTTGGAAGAATTCCCATGTAACATTCTCTCTTGGCACAACCGAAGTTATAGTATTCCACCAATGATAGGTCATATCCTTTAATAGAGATACTGCACATTTCAGACATTCGGTAGGTGTATAGGATAATTCATCAAAAACCCGGATAGTATTTTCTAGCCAAAACTCAGCCCTTTCTAGATCATCATCTGCGGTAGCTCTAAATTCTTCCGCCCTATGTTTGTGGATTTTATCTATCAGAGGCTTACCAATTCTAGCGGGTTTAGTACCCTGTGGTACCCCCGGAACCGATTGAGGAGCAGGTGAGGGAGGTTGATGTACCACGGGGTTTATTCTTAAATACTCAATAAACCACGCATTCATCAATTGAAAGAAGGCTTGTTTTGCCTCCTCACCTCGGCCCTCTGACATGGGCCTTTCACTACCCTACCCAGACGTAACTCTTTAAACTGAAGCTGAAGTGTAACATCCTTAAATAGGGGCTATTATGTTTGAACTATTTGCATGTGCATGGCTTGATTTGCATTATTAATTGAGGTGTTTTAGGGTCTAGATATAAGCCAAGGGTAGGCCTGAACTATAGGAAAAATTTTATTTTCAAGCATTGGCTCAGGGGAGCTGAAGGAGCTAGGGGTTAAGAATATTTTGTGGTAAACTGTAGCATAAAAAAAGCCTTCGTAAAGTGGCAAGGAGGCGCCACTTAGGGCCTTATGCAGTGACGCCACAAGAAAGGGAAGGAGAGCTTGGGTTCGAGCTACAGAAATCCCTTGCTGCTAATTCTTTTTGACGCCAGAGAGGGGAAGAGATGTGCTCAGCTCAAACTCTGATGGATAACTGTTGAACAAGTCAATAGATTTAAACGGGTGGAGAAGAGAGAATTTAGGAGTTTGAATAATTCAAACTCGTTTGAATTAGTGGCCAGGAGAGATTTGGGAGTTTGCCAAAATTTGAATTGTGGAGGAGGAGTGTTCGGTTGGGAAGCTTGCTAGGTGTGTCGTCCCTCCATAGACAACTTAGGAGGACATTTTCGGCTAACTCAAGGCCATAGTGCATTCGGTTGTGAGCCAAAGCTGAAATCCCTTTTTGCACATGTCAAATTCTCTTTGAAGCACCTAGCCGAATGCCCATCTAAACTTCCTTAGTGCCATTTCTTTTTCTTCTTCTTAAGCGCTTAGCTGAATTCACTTGGAACCAATTGAGCTCTCTCTCTTTCTTCTTTGAACCGAAACCCCTTTTGGCTGAATATCTTCAAGGCTGAATCCCTTCACTTCTTTCTCTCCTTTCTCTCATATTTGTTCAAAACCGCGTTAGCATCTCTTCTTCCCAAATCGGCAACTTTCTTTTCTCTTCATCTTCTCTTGTGCCGAAAGTTCATTAATCTTCTCTTGGTTCTTTACAAAGCCGAATCTCTTTTGCTCTTCTTTCAAAAGCCATAGCCGAAACTCCTTTGATTGTTCCACCACCATTGCCGAAATCTCCCTTTACTCTCCTCTTCTTATTTCAACACTTTGGCCGAATATCAATTAAGGGTAGATCTCTTTGGTCTTCTTCTCTAATCGGTTTTGGAGTGGGTAAGTGTCCTTGGCCGAATCCCTTCTATTTTATTCTTCTTTTCTCTGTCGACTTACATTGAACCAAAAGTCAAATTTCGGCATTTGTCTTGGTTCTCATTCATCTGTGAAATTGGTTTCTTCTAGGATCTCTGGGATTTTGAAGCAGTGGATCGGGGTCATCTATTCTCTGCCAATCGGTCTTAGTAAGTCAGTGGTAAGGTTTCATGCTGATTCAATCTTTCTCTTAGTTATTTGAAAAGCTAAAGGCTATTAAGATTAAGTGTTTAGTGTTTGCCGATTGTAGGGGAAGGCTCTATCTCGCATATCTCAAGTTGTGGCTGGTGATCAAAAAGCGTTAAGGTAACGATGGTTATTAGATGCGTTAACTTTTTGGGATTTACAAGTGTAGCCGAATGGCTTTTTGCTAATAGTTGTCATTGGCCGAATGTAGGAAAGGGGGGATCTAGTGCGTTAGATCTTGATCTTCGGGATTCAGTAGTCGTGTTAGTAACCAAGTGTGTAACTTACACACTTCATAATCGTTGTAAACTTGCTAATAACCTAAACATGTTAAAAGCCGAAAACTGCGTAGATTTCGATATAATACCTTTATGGGTATGAGCAAGGATTTCGGGTAAGTCCGTTTTGGTTGAGATTATGGCACATGATTTTTGATGATATTAACTATGTTATGTTCGATATATGTTTAACGATTAAGCATGATGGCATGATTTGTATGTGCATGAGCATTAATGTGGGTGACATGAGAGGAGGGGGCGATTGATATCTGTGACTTTGGGTCACCAGTGGTTTGGCACCACCAGTGGTTTGGTACCACAGTTAATATTCGTGACTTTGGGTCACCAGAGGTTTGGCACCTCATAGCGACTCGTCCCAATGGCTTCGCACCACAGTGGGTTGGCCCCACATTTGATAAAACGGGATTGTCGCCAGTGATTTGGTATCACAACGTGGGTTGGCCCCACATATGGATTAATCGTGACTTTGGGTCACCAGTGGTTTGGCACCACAATTATATTGATATCAGTGACTTTGGGTCACCAGTGGTTTGGCACCACCAGTGGTTTGGTACCACACGGGGTAGACAAAGGAGTCGTGGATGGCTAGGTTTGGGTGCATGATATGTTTACTTGGCTATGACTTGTGTAAGGATGTTGCTATATTCGGGAGGGGGATTATGCACTGAGTCTTGGTGACTCACCTTCTCCCTTATCTTTTCAGGTGATTCGTAGATTGCCGATGAGGAGCCGGGTGGACTCGAGGTGGCCATGCGATACTTGTTTTCGATTTTACATGGATTTTCGACTGGGGTACTTTAACTTTATATTTTGGTTTTATTTGGGTTTGTAATAAGGCCATTAGTATTTTTATTTTGGGTTTTATTATATCTGCTTTAAATTTTTAAATGTTGCTAAGTAAACTGTTTAACATGTTTTAAATAACCTGATAATCAAGTTTTCAAAATTATACTATGCAATGGGTTTTCTAAATGTTATCATCGGGTAACAAAACACATAAGATGATAATTAAGCTAACTTAAATGATTTTCAAGTCTAAGTTTTTCCAAAGCTCCAATACAAACGGTTTTAAAGTAACTAAGTTTAAGTCATTCGGGTTTCATTAGACTTGAACGTTTTCTTAAGTAATGTATGGCAAATGGGTTTTAAAAAAGAAAAAAAAAGATTTTTGGGATTTCAAAGCAACTTAACGATTTCAACTATACATACACCGTATTTCTGCAAACACAAAGTAAACAAAGAGTTTTTCGCTGAAATTTAACCGGCAACTTGTTTTCTTCGAAACGGTTTCACTTTGTGACATGCCAGATCCGGTCGTGGTGGGTTGACCGAGTTTGGGGTGTTACAATTTTTGGTATCAGAGCCAAGTTCAAAAGCTCGACTGTGGGCCCGAGGCCCAAAATGTTTTAAAGTATGGTTTTAAAAAGTATTGATGGAAAAATACATGGTTTGAAAAGCATGGCACTGAGTCTCTGACACCAATCCGCCCAGGTAAGTACCCCTAACTATTGGCTGTAAATGATTTGGATGATATATTATATGGGTGAATAGTATTAGTAGGCTACCCTAGAGACTAAAGCCGATAGGATTCTGTGAACTCGCGAAAACAAAACTCTGTAATAAGAACTGTTCATAAGACTGTGCTTTAATAACAGTGGAATAGTGACGGATGCATAAAACGTTTAAATCAGATAAGTCAAGACGTTAGACATGAGCACTCGAGGTCGTGGTCGTAATACACGTGGACACTGTCGGGGTAGGATGACCGTGTCTGAACTAGTGGGGTCTGGTCAAGGGTCGGAAAATAAGATGCCACCACCGCCACCAGCTGTAGGTGTTGAGTTTCAGGATCAGACGGGGGATGACACAGTGTCGCAGGCGATGCTGCGAGTTCTTGAGAGAGTGGCTGGAGCAGGTGGGGGTGCGAGAGCTCGAAAATCTGTATCTGAGCGACTCCGAGCCAATGGAGCTGAGGTATTCCGAGGTGTTTCTGGTGTGGCGCCCAATACGGCTGAGTATTGGTTGGAGGCGACGGAGCGTATCATGGATGACTTGGATCTGACTACTGAGGAGAAACTGAAAGGGATAGTGCCGCTTCTTCGGGATGAGTCATACCAGTGGTGGCTCACGGTTCGAGATAGTGCTGCAACGGATGATCTCACTTGGGATTATTTCAAGGCGGCTTATCAGAAGAAGTATTGGGTCTAGTTATATTGATGCGCAGAGGAAGGCGTTTTTGAGGCTGGTTCAGGGGAGTAAGTCCGTATCGGAGTACGAGGAAAAATTTTTAAGGTTGAGCCGGTATGCTCGAGGTATCGTGGCTATGGAGCATGAGCGATGTG
Organism: Gossypium australe; assembly: GCA_005393395.2. Classification (NCBI taxonomy): domain Eukaryota; kingdom Viridiplantae; phylum Streptophyta; class Magnoliopsida; order Malvales; family Malvaceae; genus Gossypium; species Gossypium australe. The sequence continues at coordinate 91,592,992 of CM016621.1, read as the reverse complement.
TCAGGTTCGAGGACGGACTGAGGGATGAGCTGAGATTGCTGATTGCTCCACAGCAGGAGCGAGAGTTTGCCGTGTTGGTAGAGAAGGCTAAGATAGCCGAAGGGGTCAAGGAATCTGTGAGACAGAATTCGGATAGAAATAGACAAAAGAGAGGTTTTGGATCATTTGGATCAGCCGGAAATTCTCAGAAAAGGGCTAGGCATGGTGGGCCGAATCAGTCTGGGAGGCCTGTTGCTGCTAATCAAGGACCAGCGCAGTGTAATCGGTGTGGAAAATCTCATTGGGGAGAATGTTGGACCGGTGGCAAAGGATGCTTTGAGTGTGGGTCGCTGGATCATCGTGTGATGGACTGTCCACGTAAGCTAGCCAGGATTTAGTCTGAGGGTCAGGGCCGTGCTCAGTTCAGGAATGAGGGACAGCAACTGCAGAGGGGTCGTGGTTCTGGTAGAGGAGGTAATAGTTCTGGTCGGGGCGGCGGAGCACCGGGCAGAGGTGCAGGCAACACTGAAGCAAGACAGCCTGGATTGGTATATGCAGTGAGGTGTCGAGAGGAAGGCGACGCGCCGGACGTCATAACCGGTACGTTCTTAATCTTTGGATTACCATATATTGCTTTGATAGATGTTGGTTCGACGCATTCGTATGTTGCTAGTAGCATAGTGGAAACCATAAACCTAGACTTTGAGACTACTTCTAGGGAGATGACAGTAATTAGCCCTCTAGGTCACTCTGTAGAAGTAAATAAGGGGTAGTGTTTGTGGCTGATCTGATGGAACTGGCGTTTGGGGAGTTCGATCTGATTCTTGGGATGGACTGGCTGGTGAAGTACCAAGCAAGTTTGGATTGCGCGGCTAAGCGCATGGTTTTGAAAACGGTTGAGGGTGAAGAAGTGGTGATGATAGGTAATAGAAGAGATTACCTATCCAACATGGTGTCTGCTTTGAAAGCTGAGAAAATGGTCAGGAAGGGTTGTGAGGCATTTTTGGTTCATGTGTGTGCCTTGGAGGCCAAGGAGTCAGCTGTAGAGAATGTCCGAACAGTGAAGGAATTTGTCGACGTATTTCCAGAAGAATTTCCGGGTCTGCCTCTGGATCGGGAAGTTGAATTCGGTATAGATCTGTTACCCGGAACTGCGCCAGTGTCTATTGCCCCGTATAGAATGGCGCCGAAGGAATTAGTGGAACTGAAGGCACAGATTCAGGAGTTGTTGTACCGAGGTTTTATCCGGCCAAGTGTTTCGCCTTGGGGAGCACATGTGCTCTTTGTTAAGAAGAAAGATGGTACAATGCGGATGTGTATAGACTACCACCAGTTGAATAAGCTGACGATCAAGAACAGGTATCCGTTGCCGAGGATAGATGACTTATTTGATCAGCTTAAGGGGGCATCGATTTTCTCAAAGATTGATTTAAGGTCAGGGTATCATCAGCTAAAGGTGAAAGAGGCTGATATCCACAAGACGGCGTTTCACACTCGATATGGGCACTACGAGTTTCTGGTAATGCCGTTTGGGTTGACTAACGCACCGGCAGCATTCATGGACATGATGAATCGGGTGTTCCAGCCGTATCTAGACCAATTTGTTATGGTATTTATAGATGACATACTGGTGTACTCAAGATCTGAGAAGTATCATGATGCGCATCTGCGGGTAGTTTTGCAGATTCTAAGTGAAAAACAGTTATTTGCCAAGTTTAGTAAGTGCGAGTTTTGGCTTAGGGAGGTGACTTTCTTGGGGCACGTGGTGTCAGCTGAAGGGATTAGAGTGGACCCTTGAAAGATTGAGGCAGTGTTGGACTGGAAACCGCCTAAGTCAGTGGCAGAAGTTCGGAGTTTTCTAGGTCTGGCGGGGTATTACCGAAGATTTGTAGAGGGATTTTCTTTGATCGCAGCACTGTTGACCAAATTGCTGAGGAAAGGAGTTCCATTTGTGTGGTCTGGGAAACAACAGGAAAGTTTCGGCAAGTTAAAGAAAATTCTGACTGAAGCTCCGGTTTTGATTCAGCCTGAGGCCGGAAAGGAATTCATGGTATATTGTGATGCATCGCATACTGGCTTGGGATGTGTGCTGATGCAGGAAGGGAAGGTAGTGGCATATGCATCTCGACAGCTGAGACCGCATGAGGTTAACTATCCGACACATGACTTGGAATTGGCTGCAGTGGTTTTCGCCTTGAAGATTTGGAGGCACTACTTGTACGGAGAGAAGTCGATAGTCTACACAGATCATAAGAGTCTGAAATACCTTCCGACATAGAAAGACTTGAATTTGGGACAGCGGAGATGGATTGAGCTGTTGAAGGATTACGACTGCTCAATTGAGTATCATCCGGGCAAGGCTAACGTGGTAGCAGACGCATTGAGCCGTAAGGTAGTATCGGACCTGAGAGCAATGTTTGCTCATCTTAGCTTGTATGACGACGGGAGTCTTTTGGCAGAATTGCAGGTTAAGCCGACTTGGGTAAAGCAGATTAAAGAAAAACAATTAGTGGATGAGGGTTTGAATGCTCGAAGGTTGCAAGTGCAGAGTGGTGGTTTGGAAGGTTACAGCTTGACCAGTGATGGAGTGTTGTGTTTTCAGGGGAAAGCTTGAATGCTGAAGAACGTCGAGTTAAGGCAGAGGATTCTTCAGGACGCACATAGCAGCCCATACGCTATGCATCTTGGGGGTAGCAAGATGTACCAGGATTTGCGAGAGCAGTTTTAGTGGCCAGGATTGAAACGGGAAGTAACTGAGTTTGTGAGTAAATGTTTGACGTGTCAGCAGGTCAAATCTGAGCATCAGTTACCGTCGGGTTTACTTCAGCCGGTGAAGATTCCACAGTGGAAGTGGGAAAGGATCACTATGGACTTTATCAGTGGGCTACCCCTTACGCCTAGTAAGAAGGACTCAGTCTGGGTGATTGTGGACCATTTGACGAAATCAGCTCATTTCATACCGGTAATGGTTGATTACTCGCTTCAGAAGTTAGCTAAGCTGTATGTGGCAGAGATAGTGAGGTTGCACGGTGTGCCAGTGTCGATTATCTCGGATAGGGATCCCAGATTCACGTCAAGGTTTTGGAAAGCGTTGCATCGGGCGTTGGGTACGCGGTTGGATTTTAGTACGGTATTTCATCCGCAGACAGACGGACAGTCAGAAAGGGTTATACAAATCTTGGAAGATATGCTGAGGGGCTGTGTTTTGGACTTCAGAGGCAGCTGGGAAGAATTTCTACCATTAGCTGAGTTTGCATACAACAATAGTTATTAGGCAAGCATTAAGATGGCACCATATGAGGCATTGTATGGTAGGAAGTGTCGTATACCTACATGCTGGACAGAATTGGGTGAGCATCAAATGTTGGGACCAGAGTTGGTTGCTGAGACCGAGGATAAAGTCAAGTTGATTCAGGCTCGCCTGAAGGAAGCCTCGAACAGGCAGAAGTCATATGCCGATCTTAAGCGGAGAGATATTGAGTTTGCAGTGGGTGACAGGGTTTTCCTGAAGGTCTCGCCATGGAAGAAAGTGCTGAGGTTTGGAAGGAAAGGCAAGCTAAGCCCAAGGTTTATTGGCCCATATAAGGTGTTGAGACGAGTGGGACCAGTAGCTTATCAGCTCGAGTTGCCAGCAGAACTGAGCCAGATACATGATGTATTCCACGTCTCCACGCTGAGGCGTTACCGTTCAGATCCATTGCATGTTGTATCAGTGGAGGAAATTGAGGTGAGCCCAGATTTGACCATGGAAGAGGAACCAGTGCAGATTCTAGATCTGGATGTGAAGGTTTTGCACAAGAAGTCAGTTCCATTAGTGAAGGTGTTATGGCGGAACCATGGCGTGGAAGAAGCTACGTGGGAACCAGAGGATGTGATGAGGCAGCAATACCCTCAACTCTTTTGACCAGGTAATTTCGAGGCCGAAGTTATTTTTAAGGGGGGTAGAACTGTAACATCCTTAAATAGGGGCTATTATGTTTGAACTATTTGCATGTGTATGGCTTGATTTGCGTTATTAATTAAGGTGTTTTAGGGTCTAGATATAAGCCAAGGGTAGGCCCAAACTATAGGAAAAATTTTATTTTCAAGCATTGGCTTAAGGGAGCTGAAGGAGCTAGGGGTTAAGAATATTTTGTGGTAAACTGTAGCACAAGAAAAGCCTCGGTAAAGTGGCAAGGAGCCGCCACTTAGGGCCTTATGCAGTGACGCCACAAGCAGGGGAAGGAGAGCTTGGGTTCGAGCTGCAGAAATCCCTTGCTGCTAATTCTTTTTTACGCCAGAGAGGGGAAGAGTTGTGCTCAGCTCAAACTCTGATGGATAACTGTTGAACAAGTCAACAGATTTAAACGGGTGGAGAAGAGAGAATTTAGGAGTTTGAATAATTCAAACGAGTTTGAATTAATGGCCAAGAGAGATTTGGGAGTTTGCCGAAATTTGAATTGTGGAGGAGGAGTGTTTGGTTGGGAAGCTTGCTAGGTGTGCCGTCCCTCCATAGACAACTTAGGAGGACATTTTCGGCTAACTCAAGGCCATAGTGCATTCGGTTGTGAGCCAAAGCAGAAATCCCTTTTTGCACCTGTCAAATTCTCTTTGAAGCACCTAGCCGAATGCCCATCTAAACTTCCTTAGTGCCATTTCTTTTTCTTCTTCTCAAGTGCTTAGCCAAATTCACTTGGAACCAATTGAGCTCTCTCTCTTTCTTCTTTGAACTGAAACCCCTTTTGGCTGAATCTCTTCAAGGCCGAATCCCTTCACTTCTTTCTCTCCTTTCTCTCATATTTGTTCAAAACCGCGTCAGCATCTCTTCTTCCCAAATTGGCAACTTTCTTTTCTCTTCATATTCTCTTGTGCCAAAAGTTCATTAATCTTCTCTTGGTTCTTTGCAAAGCCGAATCTCTTTTGCTCTTCTTTCAAAAGCCATAGCCGAAACTCCTTTGATTGTTCCACCACCATTGCCAAAATCTCCCTTTACTCTCCTCTTCTTATTTCAACACTTTGGCCGAATATCAATTAAGGGTAGATCTCTTTGGTCTTCTTCTCTAATCAGTTTTGGAGTGGGTAAGTGTCCTTGGCCGAATCCCTTCTATTTTCTTCTTCTTTTCTCTGTTGACTTACATAGAACCAACAGCCGAATTTCGGCATTTGTCTTGTTTCTCATTCATCTGTGAAATCGGTTTCTTCTAGGATCTCCGGGATTTTGAACCAGTGGATCGGGGTCATCTATTCTCTGTCAATCGGTCTTAGTAAGTCAATGGTAAGGTTTCATGCTGATTCAATCTTTCTCTTAGTTATTTGAAAAGCCGAAGGCTATTAAGATTAAGTGTTTAGTGTTGGCCGATTGTAGGGGAAGGCTCTATCTCGCATATCTCGGGTTGTGGCTGGTGATCAAAAAGCGTTAAGGTAAGGATGGTTATTAGATGCGTTAACTTTTCAGGATTTACAAGTGTAGCCGAATGGCTTTTTGCTAATAGTTGTCATTGGCCGAATGTAGGAAAGTGGGGGATCTAGTGCGTTAGATCTTGATCTTCGGGATTCAGTAGTCGCGTTAGTAACCAGGTGTGTAACTTACACACTTCATAATCGTTGTAAACTTGCTAATAATCTAAACATGTTAAAAGCCAAAAACTGCGTAGATTTCGATATAATACCTTTATGGGTATGAGCAAGGACTTCGGCTAAGTCCGTTTTCGTTGAGATTATGGCACATGATTTCTGATGATATTAACTATGTTATGTTCGATATATGTTTAACGATTAAGCATGATGGCATGATTTGTATGTGCATGAGCATTAATGTGGGTGACATGAGAGGAGGGGGAAGATTGATATCTGTGACTTTGGGTCACCAGTGGTTTGGTACCACAGTTAATATTCGTGACTTTGGGTCACCAGAGGTTTGGCACCTCATAGCGACTCGTCCCAGTGCCTTCGCACCACAGTGGGTTGGCCCCACATTTGATAAAACGGGATTGTCGCCAGTGATTTGGTATCACAACGTGGGTTGGCCCCACATATGGATTAATCGTGACTTTGGGTCACCAGTGGTTTGGCACCACAATTATATTGATATCAGTGACTTTGGGTCACCAGTGGTTTGGCACCACCAGTGGTTTGGTACCACACGGGGTAGACAAAGGAGTCGTGGATGGCTAGGTTTGGGTGCATGATATGTTTACTTGGTTATGACTTCTGTAAGGATGTTGCTATATTCGGGAGGGGGATTATGCACTAAGTCTTGGTGACTCACCTTCTCCCTTATCTTTTCAGGTGATTCGTAGATCGCGGATGTGGAGCCGGGTGGACTCGAGGTGGCCATGCGATACTTGTTTTCAGTTTTACATGGATTTTCGACTGGGGTACTTTAACTTTATATTTCGGTTTTATTTGGGTTTGTAATAAGGCCATTAGTATTTTTATTTTGGGTTTTATTATATCTGCTTTAAATTTTTAAATGTTGCTAAGTAAACTGTTTAACATGTTTTAAATAACCTGATAATCAAGTTTTTGAAATTATACTATGCAATGGGTTTTCTAAACGTTACCATCGGGTAACAAAACACATAAGATGATAATTAAGCTAACTTAAATGATTTTCAAATCTAAGTTTTTCCAAAGCTCCAATACAAACGGTTTTAAAGTAACTAAGTTTAACTAATTCGGGTTTCATTAGACTTGAACGTTTTCTTAAGTAATGTATGGCAAATGGGTTTTAAAAAAGAAAAAAAAGATTTTCGGGATTTCAAAGCAACTTAACGATTTCAACTATACATACACCGGATATCTGCAAACACAAAGCAAACAAAGAGTTTTTCGCTAAAGTTTAACCGGCAACTTGTTTTCTTCGAAACATTTTCACTCTGTGACATGCCAGATTCGGTCGTGGTGGGTTGACCGAGTTTGGGGTTTTACATGAAGCATTACTCTCAGCTTCCTCGGATTCAGCTCTAGCTCAGTTGGATGACATTAGTATATGAAAAACACATTTAAAATGATCAGGAGTTATCACACTATCACAAGTAATATAATGGCATCTATAGCTAAACTCATGTTTGCTACGTCAAATCCGAAAATCAACTAAACCGTAGCTCTGATACCACTAAATGTAACACCCTATACCCATATTCGTCGCCAGAATAGAGTTACGGAGTGTTACTAGAACTTTCAGAACAGTTTGCAAACAATTCATGTAAGTTTCTATTTATACATCGAGATTATTCATAACGTCCCTTAAATGGGCCCTTGAGGCCCAATACGAGCATTAGAAATGAATCCTGACTAAATTGGGATCTTAGGGAATTTTTTGCAAAAATTTCAATAATTTTCCTAGGTGCAGGGCTCAGACGCCCATGTGGTCTAGGGACTCGCCCATGAGGTCAGGCCGTGTACTACACACGTCCGTGTCCCTAACCAGTGTAAGTCACTGACTTTTAAGGCATGAAGAAATTGAAGTCACACGACCAAGTCACACGCCAGTGTGCTAGGCCATGTGGCGAATTTAATTTTTTAAATTCTGGTGCAGTTTTCACACGGCCGTGTAACGTGCCCATGTCCAAAGCCATGTCAACCACACGATTAAGACAGAAGCCCATGTCTCTGCCCATGCGCCTAATTCTGAGCATTCTGTTTCTCAAAACTAAGGTGCAAGGGACACACAGCCTAACTACATGCCCATGTTACCAGGCTGTGTGTCGCACAGGGTCTAGACACACTGATGCGTGCTTGTATTCGTGAATTCAATTACAAGACATTGAATTTCTCGATCGTCTAATTTCAGTATCATTTCAAGTTGAAATTGGAAATGAAATTGTGAATAATGGAAAATAGGTTGAATTAAAAAAACAAAGAAGGTTTTGGAAGGATGACTTGTACGAATTAAACACTTAGAAAAGACCCAACGGTATAAATGATCGTGACCCAATTTCTATATAATGAAATAACAAACAAGTCTTTGAAGAAGAAGTAAACTGTGACCCACTATTTAGCAAAATAGGAACCAATAGTATGTTAGAATGACACACCTCTGAACAAAGAAAGAAAGGATGGTAGTGATAAGTTCAGAAAAGAAAGGGTTTGACGCCACAAGGAGAACCTTGATAAGTCCAAGTAAGTTAGACCAAGAACAAGGAGATAGAATTCTCACACAAAACTCAGAAAAATTCAAATTCAACATTCATTGTCATTATCTTTCAAACAATGTCATCTTACAAACTATTTATAGGCAGTATTGTGACTATTTCAATGCCTATGTGAGACCTTTCATCTTCAGCAATTAAGTAAGGTTATTACAAGCAATAATTTCATTTTTTAACTCTTGTAAGGAAGCCAATGAGTCATGTCTCTTCATTGGAATCTGATGTAGTTGAAAAGGCGTGTCAATTCTCCTTAATGAAGACTTAAGGTATCCTTAATGTGTTTGATTGATGTCCCTTCAGCTCCCTTGTAACCACATGATAAAAGCTTGTGTAACATCCTCTTAAATGGCACCAAGATGAAGACTTAAGACTCCAAAAACGTCCAGACTTGAAGAGTTTCTTTTGGTCCATTAAACAACCTTCTTAATGTTCTTTTTAAAAGCTTTGAAACTGTCCAACTTTGAAGAGTCTTTAATCATATGAAAAGTCACCTGTAAAATAGATATTTAAGATTAAATAATAACTTAAAACACTAATAAAAATAGCATATTTAATGACACTCATGCACATGAATTAATTGAACATGTAATTTAAATCACCTTATTTAAAATGAAAATAAACACACTTTAATTTATGCATTAAAAAGTAACAGCCAAATTAAATAACATACTTATATAAACAATCTCAAACATATTTAACAACTAGGATGCTTAAATGCATGGTCTAAGATGCTAACTAAATGAACAAGTAAGTTACTTAATGCATGACTTAATTTAATGATGCAAACTTTAACTAACATGGGAGTTACATAATGCATGTCATAATTTATGATGCAAACTTAACTAACATGAGAGTTTCATAATGCATGACTTTATTAAATGCAGAACACATAGTGCATGTCACAATTAAAAGATGTAGATTAATAATACAACACATTCATTAAAGATGCATATAATAAACAAGACATAATTAAAAGCTGTAAAATTAATTAAACTAAACAAACAGCCACATGCAAAATATTGCATGGACTTGGGACGTTATTTGGGTCCAATAAGGGTTGGACATCTCATGTTCAGCCCAAACTTGCTGAATCAACCCTAACATCGCCTCTTTGAGCTTCTTGGATCTAGCTCGTGTTATAAACTCGATGAGAATTTGTAACACCCCAAACCCAGTCCAAACGCTACGATCGGATTTGGTATGCTACGGGGTTTACGTTAAAAACTTCACTTGGATGATCTTTGGAAATTCAGTTTCTTTATTCAAGTATTCGTTAAATAAGTGATATTGGAAGAAAACCTTTGCTCTTTTAGTGGATATAAATTTAAAAAAAAATAAATGAAGACATTAACAATTATAAATTGATAACCTAAGCTATGGAGGCCTTATTACATAAATAGTCCCAAAATTTAAACTCAAAGAAAAACCAGAAATAGTTTATGAAAATAAAAAGACTTGATGGCCCCTCGAGTCCCCTCGGCTTCCATGTCCACGATCTACTGCTCGTCTGAAAAGTCAGGGAAAATAAAAGGGTGAGTCACCAAGACTCAGTGTGCAAATCCCGAAAACACATAAAAGGCTTGGGCCCACAAACACATTATGAGCCTTGGCCCATACACAATGGCAACAAAATATTTACATGCAACATGGCCCAACCCAACCTAAAAGTCCATCCTCTACACACTAGCCCGTACAAGCCAACACACCTTATCGACAGCCATGCTGCCTATTCCTATCAATCAGGAATTAATTTAACGTGGCTTAGCCACCGATCACTATGTGACCTCATAATATAACGTGGCTCAGCCACCGATCACTATTGTGACCTAATTTTACAATTCGTGGTTTAACCACCGATCACCAAGTGACCTATTAACATGCTCTTCCCCTTCATCATATTAACCCCATCCCATGCATACATCCATGCAGAATCAAAACAATATACTACCTAAAAGATCACAATTTATTACATACATCGATACACATAGAGAAGTTTCTATGGTTACGTACCTCGCATCCCTTGCCTACCCTTTTTGGGTAATCCGACTGTCTAAACAGCCTTTTTCCGGCTTTTAGCCCATAACATATATAATACAGATTAGTTAGTGTGTTAGAGATCTATACACCTGATTATAGTCAAGACGAGACCTTCTATGTCAACACTATCAGAAGCCGATATGACTGCTAACTGCCTAAGATTTTGTTCTGAAGTCGGTCCACAACCCGGTGGCTAATCCCGAACTGCTGACACCGCTCGTTTCTTAAACTTAGGGATTGGTTTTACAGATCCAATCCCCTCCTTCATCTGATCGACATGTGATTCCATCAAAAGACCTTATCAGTTGCTACCATCACAACGTATGGTTGTTAATCCATATTACAGGGTTAAGATCACAATTACGATAGCGAATCTAAAGAGAATCTAAAGAAAACCCCTTACCTTGAAATCCTGAAAAGAGAGACATGAGGTTTAGAGACTATCGATTCCGGCTTTTAGATCTGAGCGATCTACTTCAATTCCCGAATGTCGCCCAACACGTAAACACAAGAAACCAACAATCCATTAGCCTTTCGGCTTTGTCTTCTAAAAACCGAAAGAGAAAAAAGAATAGATCAGAAGAAATCGGCACCTACCTTTACAGAGAATTCGGCAACTCCTAGAAGATTTTAGCTTTTGATAAGATCAAAAAGAAAAGATGATCTCAAGAGATCTATAAAGTTTCGGCTTTTGAGAAGGTCAAAAAGAAAAGATGATCTCAAGAGATCTATGAAGTTTCTACTTTTGAGAAGGTCAAAAAGAAAAGATGATCTCAATAGATCTATGAAGTTTCGGCTTTTGAGAAGGTCAAAAAGAAAAGACGATCTTAAGAGATCTATAAAGTTTCGGCTTTTGAGAAGGAGATGATTGAAAGAAAAGAGTAATATTAAATGTAAAGAAGTGATAGGAACAGTATAGGAAAAAGAAGAATTTCGGCAAGGCTAGGGCAAATTCGGCTATGGCAGACAAATGTGAAAAGAAGGAATGCTTAAGGGAGTTTTCGGCTTTTATTCAGAAAAGGAGGAATAGAGAGAAGATGAAAACCCTAAATGCCGAAAATAAAGAAGAGAATGGGAGAATAAAACCCTAATGCCAATTTTAATTAAAATAGTTGGGCTTCATGCAACTTGAATTTGGGCCTCCTCAGTTGACGCTTCCCTGCTTTTAAGTGGCGCCACTTTGCCACTGGGCCACAAGCCCATTTGTATTTTAAAACACAGATAACATCTTTTAAGCCCTATCTTACCAGGCTTTCCACTAGAGTGTCCAAACAGAAAATTTGATTAAGGCCTCTGCCCAACCATGAGCCCATCCTGGACCCCTAACACTCACATTTAACATAACCACACATTAAATGCATAGCCCCACAATTTCAGGATGTTACAGTTCTACCCCCTTAAAAAAATTTTGTCCTCAAAATTTCCAACTAACTATTAATCATACTACCCCAGTCTCACCACTATGCTTTCACTACACACTCTAATTCTAAAGCCAAAAGAAACACTTAGTATACTATGGTAGAGTACGCACCGGTATTCGTATCTAGAGCATCCTCGTCCCCTTGAACTCATTCTACCGATTCGCGTTTATCTAATTAGAAATTTTATGAATTATTAATTTCTTTCACTAATTAACCACGAACAATCTTATGAACAGTAGTTTAAGAGTAGTTCTTTTGACTTCTAAATTATATCTACGGGTTTCAGTCTCAAGTTTGTATCTACTATTTCTAGGAACCACATACATCAACCATCATACATCAACATACAAGTAGCATCCATGCACTCACATTCATCGCATAAGAGTTTTTTCATCATTTCTCTACCCAGGGGTATTTCTGTAGTTTTGTCCTACAGGGTATTTTGTAATTTCCTCAAAATAGGGTATCTTGGTGTTTTCTTTTTTTTTTTTTCAAAATAGAGATATTTTGATGTTGTTGTTTTTTTTATAAAGCAGGGGTATTTTGGAAAATTTAATTTTGCAAATCGGGTTACTTTTGTAAATCTAGGGGTTTTCGGGTAAATTTGCAAAACATAGGTATTTTGGTGATTTTGCCAACCAAGGGTGTTTCAGTAATTTCACAAATTTTGGTAATTTTACAAATCCAGGGTATTCTGGGAAATTTTCACAAATCAAGAGTATTTCGAAAATTTTACAAAACCAAAGGGGTATTTTTAGTAATTTTGCGAAATAGGGTGGCTGGTCCCTTTCGGGTTTTAATTGTAGAGTTTGGCCCGTCAACAAATCCTCATGGCTAAGGTGAATAGTCACTACGCACCAGGTAGGATTCCAGCGAAGAGGAGGTGGGTCACTAGGACTTCTTAAGTACCAAGCTCTCCTTGAATCCAATCCTAGACATGCGTATGTCTGTTGCCACACCCTAACCCAGCGATTTGTTCACGGGTTTGTTTGGATAGATTAAGTCTTATGAATTTAAAGAGTTGTTTAAACTAAGCCTAAAGTCCATCAATGCCTAACATACTAGTCTACGTCCATCAAGCCCATCAAGCCCATCAAGCCCAATCATGCATATCATATCAAGAGTTAGAATACTTACCTGCGTGGATCGGGTGCCGGTAGACTCGAAGGCCATATCTCAACTCCAAAGCATTATTCCCAAATTCACATCAAATTTTCAAAACACTACTAGACCCATTTCACAGCTCGAGTTTTGAACCGGGCTCTAATACCAATATGTAACACCCCAAACCCGATCCAAACGCTATGACCGGATCTGGTATGCTACGGGGTTTACGTTAAAAACTTCACTTGGATGATCTTTGGAAATTCAGTTTCTTTATTCAAGTATTCGTTAAATAAGTGATATTGGAAGAAAACCTTTGCTCTTTTAGTGGATATAAATTTAAAAAAAAATAAATGAAGACATTAACAATTATAAATTGATAACCTAAGCTATGGAGGCCTTATTACATAAATAGTCCCAAAATTTAAACTCAAAGAAAAACCAGAAATAGTTTGTGAAAATAAAAAGACTTGATGGCCCCTTGAGTCCCTTCGGCTCCCATGTCCACGATCTACTGCTCGTCTGAAAAGTCAGGGAAAATAAAAGGGTGAGTCACCAAGACTCAGTGTGCAAATCCCGAAAACACATTAAAGGCTTGGGCCCACAAACACATTATGAGCCTTGGCCCATACACAATGGCAACAAAATATTTACATGCAACATGGCCCAACCCAACCTAAAAGTCCATCCTCTACACACCAGCCCGTACCAGCCAACACACCTTGGGGATTCCTACAATCAACCGACCAACCGCTACACACCATATCGACAGTCATGCTACCTATTCCTATCAATCAGGAATAAATTTAACGTGGCTTAGCCACCTATCACTATGTGACCTCATAATATAACGTGGCTCAGCCACCGATCACTATTGTGACCTAATTTTACTATTCGTGGTTTAACCATCGGTCACCAAGTGACCTATTAACATGCTCTTCCCCTTCATCATATTAACCCCATCCCATGCATACATCCATGCAGAATCAAAACAATATACTACCTAAAAGATCACAGTTTATTACATACATCGATACACTTAGAGAAGTTTCTATGGTTACATACCTGGCATCCCTTGCCTACCCTTTTTGGGTAATCCGACTGTCTAAACAGCCTTTTTCTGGCTTTTAGCCCATAACATATATAATACAGATTAGTTAGTGTGTTAGAGATCTACACACCTGACTACAGTCAAGACGAGACCTTCTATGTCGACACTATTAGAAGCCGATACGACTGCTAACTGCCTAAGATTTTGTTCTGAAGTCGGTCCACAACCCGGTGGCCAATCCTGAACTGCTGACACCGCTCGTTTCTTAAACTTAGGGATTGGTTTTACAGATCCAATCCCCTCCTTCGCCTGATCGACATGTGATTCCATCAAAAGACCTTATCAGTTGCTACCATCACAACGTATGGTTGTTAATCCATATTATAGGGTTAAGATCACAATTACGATAGCGAATCTAAAGAGAATCTAAAGAAAACCCCTTACCTTGAAGTCCCAAAAAGAAAGATATGAGGTTTAGAGACTAGTGATTTCGGCTTTTAGATCTAAGCGATCTACTTTAATTCCCGAATGTCGCCCAACACGTAAACACAAAAAACCAACAATCCATTAGCCTTTCGGCTTTGTCTTCTAAAAATCGAAAGAGAAAAAAGAATAGATCAGAAGAAATCGGCACCTACCTTTACAGAGAATTCGACAACTCCTAGAAGATTTCGGCTTTTGATAAGATCAAAAAGAAAAGATGGTCTCAAGAGATCTATAAAGTTTCGGCTTTTGAGAAGGTCAAAAAGAAAAAATGATCTCAAGAGATCTATGAAGTTTCAGCTTTTGAGAAGGTCAAAAAGAAAAGATGATCTCAAGAGATCTATGAAGTTTCGACTTTTGAGAAGGTCAAAAAGAAAAGATGATCTCAAGAGATCTATAAAGTTTCGGCTTTTGAGAAGGTCAAAAAGAAATGATGATCTCAAGAGATCTATAAAGTTTCGGCTTTTGAGAAGGAGATGATTGAGAGAAAAGAGTAATATCAAACGTAAAGAAGTGATAGGAACGGTATAGGAAAAAGAAGAATTTCGGCAAGGCTAGGGCAGATTCGGCTATAGCAGACAAATGTGAAAAGAAAGAATGCTTAAGGGAGTTTTCGGATTTTATTCAGAAAAGGAGGAAAAGAGAGAAGATGAAAACCCTAAATGCCGAAAATAAAAAAGAGAATGGGAGAATAAAACCCTAATGCCAATTTTAATTAAAATAGTTGGGCTTCATGCAACTTGAATTTGGGCCTCCTCAGTTGACGCCACTTTCCTGCTTTTAAGTGGTGCCACTTTGCCACTGGGCCTCAAGCCCATTTGTAATTTAAAACACAGATAACATCTTTTAAGTCCTATCTTACCAGGCTTTCCACTAGAGTGTCCAAACAGAAAATTCGATTAAGGCCTCTGCCCAACCCTGAGCCCATTCTGGACCCCTAACACTCACATTTAACATAACCACACATTAAATGCATAGCCCCACAATTTCAGGATGTTACAGAATTTCAATTGGATCCTCTCTTGAAATGAGTAACTTGGAGTTTGGTCCACTTCATGAACTCGAATGCACTTCAATCGTTCCCGTGCATGTATCACACACGACTGTGTGGACAAAAAGAAGACATTTCTAGCTTCATTTCCCACCCAAAATTTCACCCAAGGCCTACACTTGAAACACACAACCAATACCAACCAATCCAAGCATTCAAATTAAACAAACTTCATCATTCAACAAGGCATATCATTACATGCATAGGTGGTTATAAACTTACCTTCGATTAACTAGGCATTAACATCATTGATTACATGTATTCAACATGACACATATGAATATATATCATAATAACCCACTTAATCATAACAAAATAGGCCATTACTAGCCATTCCAATGGCTAGGTTACAATACATTATCATCAAGCTACGAATGGTCAAGTTGTCCTATACATGCCATTATACCAAATTTATTTTTACTAAGTATACCCAAAATAAGCTAGTTGATAGTGTAATTATGCTCCAATGATCTTCAACCTTCACGAGCTTTCGAGCACTATAAAATAAGGAAAATAAAATGGAGTAAGCATTATATGCTTAGTAAGTTCGTATAACGGAACTAAACTTACCAATCTTGTTTATTTAATCTAAGCATACAATAACAAGTTTTCCATCCACTTGGTAAATGTAACAGCCCAGTTTAGACCCTAGTCAGAACAGTGGTTTCAAGACCATAAATCCGAGGTCGGAAAAATATTTTAAAATTATTTTTGATGTTTATAATGTGTGATTGAGCCTGTATGAAATTTTCGTGTAAAAAATTTATCGACTGTGTGTCGAATTATGAGAAAGGACTTAATCGCGTAATTTGTAAAAGCTGTGTACTGATTTTTGAAGTATCTATGTGTTATGGCTTTTAAATGAAGTGGCCTTATGAGGTAATTAAACCATTATATAGTGAGTGGATGGTAGTTGGACAATTATAACCAACTATCATGTGTGATATCATATTATTATTAAAGGGTATTTTGGTAATTGAAGAAATAACATGTATTAATTAAAATAAAAGAAATTTGGAAGCCATTATCATCCTTGTTTTGCCGAATTTGAGAAAGAAATAAGGGGTTTTGAAGCTTTCATGGTTTCGACACATTCATAGCTAAATTAAAACCAAGAAAGGAGAGGTTCGGATAGAGATCGAGCCAAAGACAAAGTGCTCTATTAATCGACCGTTTCGGTATTTTGACGTCCGAGGTAAGTTCGGATATAATACTAGTTTGTAAACTATATCTATGTGATGTGAATTGAATCAATATATATATAATTATGAGATTATAAATGCTATGTGCGGAATTGAATTAGAGAGCACTAAGTGTGCGAAATTAGAAACGAGACAGAGATGATTAGCACTGTGTACGAAAAGATAGAAGCTTCGGCTTATTGAATTGGCACTGTGTGTGCGATACTGATATAATTTCGGTTTAACATATTGGCACTAAGTGTGCGGTGGCGATTATGTTTCGGTTATGAAATTGGCACTAAGTGTGCAAATAAATCAAAGAAATAGCAAAGGTTGAACGAAAGGTAATATTGAGCAATTGAGTAGCATGAATGGTGAGTAACTATGTGTTGAATAATGTACGTTTGAACCTATATGGTTGATGATAGCCATAAAAGTTGAATGAATAGATACTTGAGCATATGGTTGAGTTTGATGATGAGCCTAATTGTGCATTTATCTATGTGATGGTTTAATTATATGTTGATGTGGTATTATTGAGTTGTATGTATTGTATTTCGAACTTACTAAGCTTTTGAAAGCTTACTGTGTGATTTGTTTCTCTGTTTTATAGTGTCTGTAAAGCTAGCTCGGATCCAAGGATCGTCAACATCTCTATCACACTATTGGTAATCTAATTTGGTACTTTTGAAGATGTGTATATTTGAATATGGCATGTATAGGCTAGTTGCTTTGGGAAATATGTTTGAGTTATGAAAATAGCCATGTGATGTGGCTAGATAAATGTTGGTAATATGCATGTGTGGATTTGGTATATGATGCATATTATGGTATGGATTGATGGCGATGAAAATGTCTTACGAATGGTAAGCTTAGTGATGGATTGATGCTATTCTGATCTAGTGATATTATGGATAAATCATGCTTGGTAACACATGTGTTTTAGTTGTGCAATTTGGTATATAAGTTGACATGATTAGAAATGAGGTTGGATGGGATGATATCTTGATCATTTGACATGTATTTGGTTGCCAAATTGTGTGTGAAAATAGGCTTGAATGTGCTTGTAGTTATGACCCAAGTGTGGGTAGCATTTTGGCCTTGCAAATGGCCTATTTTGTATACACCGCCAAAGGACACGGGCATGCCTGGTGGCCGTGTGACCAAGTCAGTAGCTAGCTTAATTTCACACGGCCATGGCACACGAGCGTGTCTGGTGGCCGTGTGGGCAAGTCAGTATGTATGCCCTGTTTTGGCACGGCCTAGACACATGGGCGTGTCTGGTAGCCGTGTGAGGCACACGGCCTGATCGCACGGGCATGTGACCTCTGCAGTGTTGAAAAATGTTTAAATTTCTAAAAATTTTTGTACGTGTTCGATTTAGTCCTGACCCCTTTTTAACACGTGTTTAAGGTCTCGTAGACCTCATTAAGGGATTATATAATTATGTTGCGATACGTTTTAATGATGATTGACTATGTATTGTGAAATGAAGGTGAAATGTTCTGAATGTTCAGTAATGCCTCTTAACCCTATTCCGGCGACGGTTTCGGGGTGTTATATTTTATTGGTATCAGAGCTATAGCTTAGTCGATTCTCGAACTAACGTAGTGTGTGTGAGTCTAGCTATACATGCCATATATATAATTGCGATAGTGTAATGAACCCTGACAGTTAAAAATGTGTTTATATAGTAATGGATCCCGATCAAGTAGTTCCTAATGATGTAGAGAGTAACGTGCTTGCTCCCGCTCAAGCGACAGCGCCGTCCATATCTAGGTCAAATGAAAGTAGTGAGGGAGGAGAGGCTAAGCAAGCCTTCTTCTAAATGATGAGTGAGTGGTTTTCGGAGTTCGTTTGAACGAATCTGACTGCTCCACAACCTCCACCCCTATAAGTACCTGTTGTGCCACAAGTGATATATCCGATCCGATTGAATAAACCTCATGTGAATAAGATTCGTAAGTATGGGGTCGAAAAGTTTAGGGCCACAGTTGATGACGATGCTGAGCGAGCCGAGTTTTGGCTTGAGAATACAATTCGGGTAATCGATGAGATGCCGTTGACCCCTGATGAATGCATTAAGTGTGCAGTTTCTTTGTTGAGAGATACCGCGTATAACTGGTGGAAGACATTTATATCCGTGGTTCCAAGAGAGAGAATCACCTGGGATTTCTTTCAAACTAAATTCAGAAAGAAGTATATCAGTTAATGATTTCTTAATCAGAAACGTAAAGAGTTCATTGAGCTGAAACAAGGCCGTTTGTCAGTTACTGAGTACGAGCGGGAATTTGTGAGATTGAGCCAGTATGCACGGGAATGTGTTTCAACCGAAGCTACCATGTGTAAACACTTCATTGAAGGGCTGAATGAAGACATTAAATTGTTGGTTGGGATACTTGACATAAATGAATTTGTTGTGTTAGTTGATAGAGCTTGCAAACCTGAGGAGCTTAGCAAAGAAAAGAAGAAAGCCGACTCTGAAGCTCGTGATGAAAGAAAAAGATCGATGAGTAAGTTTTCTCAACCTTCGACGAAGAGATTTAGAGATGCAAGAAATCAATCAAATGCTTCATTTGGACATACGAGTAGAGACCGTGGAAGACAAAGTGTTGGTCCACGAACTCAAGTTCCAATTGAATCAAGTGTTGGTAGTGTTAAAAGCAACAAGCCTGAGTGTAGACAGTGTGGAAGACGACATGTGGGAGAATGCTGAGGCAAGTATAACAATAGAGTTTGTTATAAGTGTGGATCACGAGATCACTTCATTAAAGATTGCCCAAAGTTAGCAGAAGAAGAAAATGTTCAAAGTACAAGACCGAGTAATGTGACGGTTAAGGGTAGACCACCCAAAAACGTCGAGAATATGAGTGGAAGTCAAAGAGGGACTACTAATGCAGCTGTAAGATCGAAGGCTAGAGCACCTGCCTGAGCCTATGCTGTACACACACGAGAGGAAGCATCATCTCCAGACGTCATCCCTGGTACTTTTACTCTATTTGATACTGATGTGATTGCATTGATAGATCCAGGATCTACTCATTTGTATGTGTGTGTGAATCTAGTATCAAGTAAGACTCTACCTGTTGAGTCTACTAAATTTGTAATTAGCGTATCGAACCCCTTAGGCAAGTGTGTCTTGGTGGATAAAGTGTGCAAGAATTGTCCATTGATGTATCGAGATGTTTGCTTTCCGGCTAATTTTATGCCGCTACCATTCGATGAATTTGATGTTATTCTAGGTATGGATTGGCTTACTTTGCATAATGCTATTGTGAATTGTAAAAGAAAGAGTATTGATTTGAGAAGTCAGAACGGTGAGATGGTTCGAATTGAATCCAGTGATTTGAAAGGGTTACCAGCTATTGTATCTTCGATGAAAGCTTTGAACTATGTGAGAAAGGGTTTTCGAAGCTTATTTGGCATATGTGATTGATACAAAAGTGACAGAAAAGGAAGTTGAATCTGTGCCTGTGGTTTGTGAATTCCCTGATGTGTTTCTTGAAGAGTTACCAGGATTACCTCCGATTCGAGAAGTTGGATTTGGAATTGAATTGGTGCCGGGAACGACTCCTATCTCAATAGCTCCGTATAGAATGGCACCAACAGAATTGAAAGAGTTGAAGTCTAAGTTACAAGAGTTGACTGATAGAGGATTTGCACGATCGAGTTTCTCGCCCTGGGGTGCTCTAGTCTTGTTTGTGGAAAAGAAAGACGGCACTATGAGGATGTGTATTGACTACCGATAGTTGAACAAAGTAACGAAAAAGAATAAGTATCCCTTGCCATGTATTGATGATTTGTTTGATCAGCTGAAAGGAGCTACAGTGTTTTCTAATATAGATTTAAGATCGGGCTATTATCAACTACGAGTTAAAGAGTCAAATGTACCGAAGACTGCTTTCAGAATGAGGTACGGACACTATGAATTTTTAGTTATGCCTTTTAGACTAACGAATGCTCCTACAGTGTTTATGGATTTGATTAATCGGATATTCAGACCGTATTTTGATCGCTTTTTTGTAGTGTTTATTGATGATATTCTGATTTATTCTTGTGATGCGATGCAACATGCCGAGCATTTGAGAATTGTGTTACAGACCCTACGTGAGAAGCAATTGTATGCAAAGTTTAGCAAATGTAGGTTTTGGTTGTGTGAGGTTGGTTTTTTGGGACATATTGTATCAGCTGCAGGAATACGAGTTGACCAGAGTAAGATCTCAGGTATTTTAGAATGGAAGCCTCCGAGAAATGTGTCTGAAGTCCGTAGGTTTCTAGGACTAACGGGATATTATAGACAATTTGTGAAAGGCTTCTCGATGATTGCGACTCTGTTGACGAAGTTGCTACAGAAAGATGTTAAATTCGAATGGTCAGAAAAGTGCCATCAGAGTTTTGAACAGTTGAAAGCGTTGTTGACGAAAGCGCCAGTTTTAGTTCAACCTGAATTGGGATAAGAATTCATAGTTTACGGTGATGCATCATTGAATGGTTTGGGCTGTGTGCTGATGCAAGAAGGCAAAGTCATTGCTTATGCTTCGAGGCAGTTAAAGCCGCACGAAAAGAACTATCCAATGCACGACCTTGAATTAGCCGCGATTGTATTTGCATTAAAGATTTGGCGTCACTACCTATTTGGTGCGAAATGTTATATTTATACCGATCATAAGAGTTTGAAGTACTTAATGACTCAAAAAGAATTGAATTTGAGACAGAGGAGATGGTTAGAATTGTTGAAAGAGTATGAGCTTGTGATTGATTATCATCCGGGCAAAGCTAATGTTGTTGCTGGTGCCTTGAGTTGAAAATCTCTATGTACTTTGCGAGCTATGAGTACTCAGATAGATCCATGTGATGATGATTTAGTTTTGGCTGAATTGAAAGTGAGACCGATGTTCGTACGTCAAATTTGTGATGCCCGGAAAAGTGATATTGAAATGATGGCTAAACGAGATCAGTGTGGATTGAATGTCGATTCGGAATTTCGAGTTGATAATGATGAATGTTTGAGATTTAGAGATCGGATTTGTGTTCCGAGGAATTCAGATTTGATTCAGTTGATTTTGAATGAAGCTCATAATAGTCGTTTGACTGTTCACCCGGGGAGTATGAAAATGTATAATGAATTGAAACAGTTCTATTAGTGGTATGGTATGAAAAGAGACAGACTTTGTGTCAAAATGTTTAGTTTGTCAGCAAGTTAAAGCTGAACATCAGGTTCCGTCTGGTTTATTACAACTGATTATGATTCCTGAGTGGAAATGTGAGAGAATCACGATGGACTTTGTGTCAGGACCGCTCTTATCTTCGGAAAAGAAAGATGCAGTCTGGGTGATAGTTAACAGATTGACGAAATCAGCTCATTTTGTTTCGTTGAGAACAGATTAGTCACTCGATAAATTGGCTGAATTGTATATTGTTGAGATTGTGAGATTGCACAGGCCACTATCTATTGTGTCTGACTGAGATCCGAGATTTACCTCACAATTTTGGAAGAAATTGCAATAGGCTTTAAGCACAAAATTGCATTTCAGTACTGCATTTCATCTGCAAACGGATGGTCAGTCCGAGCGAATTATTCAGATTCTCGAAGATATGTTGAGATGATGTATACTTGAGTTTGAAACTACGTGGGAAAAATATTTGTCGTTGATTGAGTTTGCGTACAACAATAGTTTTCAAACTAGTATCAAAATGGCACCATAAGAGGCTCTTTACGGTTGAAAATGCAGAACTCCATTGTATTGGACTGAGCTAAGTGAGAATAAGATTCACGGGGTTGATCTAATAAAAGAGACTGAGCAGAAAGTGAAAGTGATTCATGACAATTTGAAAGCGGCTTCAGATCGTCAGAAGTCTTATGCAGACTTGAAACGGAAAGATATTGAATTTGAAGTTGGTGACAAAGTATTTTTAAAAGTCTCCGTGGAAGAAAATACTTCGATTTGGCCGAAAAGGCAAGTTGAGTCTGAGGTTCATCGGACCGTATGAAATCATTGATCGAGTTGGGCCGGTTGCTTATATATCGATGATGCCACCTAAGTTAGAAAAGATTCATAATGTGTTTCATGTGTCAATGCTTCAACAGTACAGATCTGATCTGTCTTACGTGATTGTTCCTACTGAGGTTGAGATTCAGTCAGACTTGTCGTATAGTGAAGAACCGATCTAAATTTTGGCACGAGAGACCAAAGAGTTGAGAAACAAAATAATTTCCTTAGTGAAAGTGTTGTGGCACAAACACGGAGTTGAAGAAGCTACGTGGGAGCCTGAGAACATTATGAGCAAGCAATATTCACACCTATTCAGTGGTAAGATTTTCGAGGACGGAAATCCCTAAGGGGGAGAGTTGTAATAGCTCGGTTTAGACCCTAGTCAGAACAGTGGTTTCGAGACCATAAATTCGAGGTCGGAAAAATATTTTAAAATTATTTTTGATGTTTATAATGTGTGATTGAGCCTGTGTGAAAGTTTCGTGTGAAAATTTTATCGACTGTGTGTCGAATTATGAGAAAGGACTTAATCGCGTAATTTGTAAAAGCTGTGTACTGATTTTTGAAGTATCAATGTGTTATGGCTTTTAAATGAAGTGGCCTTATGAGTTAATTAAACCATTATATAGTGAGTGGATGGTAGTTGGACAATTATAACCAACTATCATGTGTTATATTATATTATTATTAAAGGGTATTTTGGTAATTGAAGAAATAACATGTATTACTTAAAATAAAAGAAATTTGGAAGCCATTATCATCCTTGTTTTGCCGAATTTGAGAAAGAAATAAGGGGTTTTGAAGCTTTCATGGTTTCGACACATTCATAGCTAAATTAAAACCAAGAAAGGAGAGGTTCGGATAGAGATCGAGCCAAAGACAAAGTGCTCTATTAATCGACCGTTTCGGTATTTTGACGTCCGAGGTAAGTTCGGATATAATACTAGTTTGTAAACTATATCTATGTGATGTGAATTGAATCAATATATATATATAATTATGAGATTATAAATGCTATGTGTGGAATTGAATTAGAGAGCACTAAGTGTGCGAAATTAGAAACGAGACAGAGATGATTAGCACTGTGTGCGAAAAGATAGAAGCTTCGGCTTATTGAATTGGCACTGTGTGTGCGATACTGATATAATTTCGGTTTAACATATTGGCACTAAGTGTGCGGTGGCGATTATGTTTCGGTTATGAAATTGGCACTAAGTGTGCGAATAAATCAAAGAAATAGCAAAGGTTGAACGAAAGGTAATATCGAGCAATTGAGTAGCATGAATGGTGAGTAACTATGTGTTGAATAAGGTACGTTTGAACCTATATGGTTGATGATAGCCATAAAAGTTGAATGAATAGATACTTGAGCATATGGTTGAGTTTGATGATGAGCCTAATTGTGCATTTATCTATGTGATGGTTTAATTATATGTTGATGTGGTATTATTGAGTTGTATGTATTGTATTTCGAACTTACTAAGCTTTTGAAAGCTTACTGTGTGATTTGTTTCTCTGTTTTATAGTGTCTGTAAAGCTAGCTCGGATCCAAGGATCGTCAACATCTCTATCACACTATTGGCAATCTAATTTGGTACTTTTGAAGATGTGTATATTTGAATATGGCATGTATAGGCTAGTTGCTTTGGGAAATATGTTTGAGTTATGAAAATAGCCATGTGATGTGGCTAGATAAATGTTGGTAATATGCATGTGTGGATTTGGTATATGATGCATATTATGGTATGGATTGATGGCGATGAAAATGTCTTACGAATGGTAAGCTTAGTGATGGATTGATGCTATTCTGATCTAGTGATATTATGGATAAATCATGCTTGGTAACACATGTGTTTTAGTTGTGCAATTTGGTATATAAGTTGACATGATTAGAAATGAGGTTGGATGGGATGATATCTTGATCATTTGACATGTATTTGGTTGCCAAATTGTGTGTGAAAATAGGCTTGAATGTGCTTGTAGTTATGACCCATGTGTGGGTAGCATTTTGGCCTTGCAAATGGCCTATTTTGTATACACCGCCAAAGGACACGGGCATGCCTGGTGGCCGTGTGACCAAGTCAGTAGCTAGCTTAATTTCACACGGCCATGGCACACGAGCGTGTCTGGTGGCCGTGTGGGCAAGTCAGTATGTATGCCCTGTTTTGGCACGGCCTGGACACATGGGCGTGTCTGGTAGCCGTGTGAGGCACACGGCCTGATCGCACGGGCATGTGACCTCTGCAGTGTTGAAAAATGTTTAAATTTCTAAAAATTTTTGTACGTGTTCGGTTTAGTCCTGACCCCTTTTTAACACGTGTTTAAGGTCTCGTAGACCTCATTAAGGGATTATATAATTATGTTGCGATACGTTTTAATGATGATTGACTATGTGTTGTGAAATGAAGGTGAAATGTTCTGAATGTTCAGTAATGCCTCTTAACCCTATTCTGGCGATGGTTTCGGGTTAGGGGTGTTACAGTTAAATTTGCCTAAACACATGTATCCAATCAAAAATGTTAGTCACAAAGTTTACATATATATAGCAAGTAAGAATAGATGAGCTCATCATGCATTACAATTTCAAGACATTATCATTTCATCTCAGAATTCTCATGTCATGCCAAGAGTTTTAGGTTCGTTGAATTATTGGAATTCCGATGGGTGCTCAAGTAGTACATTCGAGGTGTACGATTCCATAATCCGTCAATTCTTATTCGATGGTACCCATTAAGGTACTTAATCAAGGAACACACTCTCGAGTCACACATCGTATAACAGGATTACCAGTCCAGGCTAAATCCTTTATATAATGTATGCTCAAAGAGTTCAATTAGGGTTACCAGTCCAGGCTAAACCCTAATCATAACGTATACTCGAGAAGTATTACATCAGGATTATCTGACCAGGCTAAATCCTTTCTATGATAAGGTCAACAGGATTACTCGTCCGAGCTAAATCTCATCTGCAACAAATGCAGGACCTTATTCGTTTCGAAAAAGCGCATATAATCATCGGAATCAAATATTCAATCGGGACTTACCCCTTTTTACCATTTCAAGCATGTATTTAATTTCTCATTATAGCATTCAAGTAATGTACATCATTATAATTCACTTTCTATACAACATAACATTAAAATTAAACATATTTATATGCCCGATTAAGTTACACAAACTTACCTCGACACTTGTTCGCGTTAGAAGTCTACTTATCCGAAATCTTTTCTTTTCCTCGATCTAACCTCGAATTAGTGTTGTCCAAATTTATACATAATAAAATTAACCATCAATTTCACACATTTCATATTTAAATGGACTCAATTTACGTCTTAAGCAAAATTACCATTTTGTCCCTAACTTTTCCATAAATTTTGATTTTGTCCATAGGCTCGGAAAATGTAACTTGTGCAAATTACTCCCTATTCCAAGCCTAACCAAAATCCCATTACAAATTTTACAGCACATGTATTCATAAAATTTCTTAATTTTTTATCAAATTCCACAAGTTTACATTTTAGTCCCTAAAACATGTTTTCGTCAAAATTCACTTTGTAAAAGTTGTTTATCTATCAACAACCTTTCATTTTCTACCATAAATTTCAAATTTTCAGCATATACATCCAAGACCCATTTTCCATACCTTGATAACTTTTCAAATTAATCCCCCAAATAGGTGGATTAAGCTATCCCGGTTTCAAAAATATCAAAATTACTAAAAACGGGACAAGGAAACTTACCCAATTAAGCCTTCAAAGTTTCTTCTCTCTCTCCTAGGGTTTCCATGTGTTTTTAGGTTGAAGATGATGAAAATAAGATAATATATTTTCTTTTCATATTTTAATCAATTAAGTATTTTGATAATTCCAATTTGGTCCTTGCCCCTTTTCTATATTTCCATGGATGAGTCACCAAGAAAAATCTACATACTTTTTTTGATGGTCTAATTACCATATAAGCACAACTAATTTTGATTTCCATATCTATTTAATCCTTATAGCTACTAGAATTCAACTTTCGCATTTTATGCAATTTAGTCCTTCTGGTAATTAAGAACTTAATCGATAAAATTTTCGTATCAAAATTTTCGCACGAAATGTTTATCATAATATGGACCATATAATGAAATAAAAATAAATTTTATTTTTGGGCCAGATTTGTGGTTCCGAAACCACTGTTCTGATTTCACTAAAAAATGGGTTGTTACAGAATTGAATAGAATGTCTATTAAATTGATTGAGTTTATTCATTTAGATCAAGATAGACCTTGTACGACTTTAGATTGAGGAAAAGAGAAAGCTTCGAATTAATTGACTCCGTTTCTTCATTTAATCGTCGAGGTAAGTTCGTACATTTAAATAGTGTTTTAAATTAAGTCTTAAATGCTATTATTTTATAATATCAAATTGTGTTACGATGGAAAAATCAAACGACGTATCGATGGTCATCGACCAGTGAAAAGGGATAGCTTCAACTATCGAAATATGAAAAGGGATGGTGACGACCATCAATAATGAGAAGGGATGGTGACGACCATCGAATTATGAAAAGGGATAGCTTCGGTTATCGAACTATGAAAAGGGATGATGACGACCATCAACAATGAAAAGGGATGGTGACGACCATCAAACTATGAAAAGGGATAGCTTCGGCTATCGAACTATGAAAAGGGATGGTAACAACCTGTAAGACCCCAAACCCGGCACAAACACTATAACTGGATCTGGTATGTCACTAAAGTAATTTTTATAAAACATATCGCATTTTGGAAAATATTCAAGTTTAAACACTTATACCAAATAAACTTAATAATTTATTAAAGTCATATAAGATATAAAGTTATAAATTACTTTGGTGAATTTTAAATAAAAACCAAAATTTTATACATGTCTTAACTTAAATATAAAATTTAAATGCCCAATAATAAAAGCCCAACATAAAACCAATACATAAGTTATAGTCTAGTGGCCCATGGCCTTATTACATTGAAACTTAAAATCCACTAATAAAAGAAACATTAAAGTAACTAAATAATGAAGAGTCCTTTGCTGAATCCAAATAATCTCTTGCATGGCCACCTTGCGCTCCTCTCCAGCCCGGTCCGATGCACTAGGTGCTCCCTGAAATTTTTAAATAATAGGTTGAGTCGCAAGACTCAGTGTGCAACGCTCTTGCACCATTAGATTTGGGCCTTAACCCCACAGAACATAATAATAGATTAATATATATATAACAAAAATTATGCAAGCCCAACCCAAATCCTAGGTTTCCATCCGCTACACGCCACCCGTACCAGCCATTCACACCATTGGGGATTTCTACAATCAACCCACACCGCTACACGCCATTGATGGCAGTTTTGCTGCTCATCGTCAGATCATGGCCGTAGCCACTACAACAGGTCATGGCAAAAGCCACTACAACAGGTCACGGCAAAAACCGCTACAACAGGTCACGGCAAATGCCGTTACAACAGGTCACGGCAAAAGCCGCTACAACAGAACACTTCCCCTTTCATCAAACCCAACCCCATGCAATCACAGAAAATCGGCATATTCATATCATTTAATCAGAACATTCACTTAGAATGACAGGGATCACTAACCTGGTGAGTTGCTTTTACCCTCTTTGGGTTTCAATCGTTATGCCGGGATTTCAGCATTAACCAGAATATAAAAGATTAATAAACATATTTTAACAGGCAATCTATATGGTGTGGAAGTGTTACACACCTGATATCGCGTAGTTTTACTCCATTAGTTAAATCCTTACTATCTGGATCTACAACCCTTAGTCTAAAACCTTGCTGAAAAGCCGGAAGAATACGAAGATTTGGGTTCCCCTACATTCGGCCAAGGATTAATAAATACCCGAATTTACATGCTAAAAACAATAGATCTCCTTACCTTAAAATCCCAAAAGTAACACGATTCGAGTGTTACTGAACTCTGACTTAGAGATCTAAGCAAATGAATCCCCTTCAAATCCCGAAATGCCGCTAATGAGAGAAAACACGAGATTAGCCAACTATTTAACCATTCGGCTATAGTCTCCAAAAGCCGGAAAAGATCAAAAGAAAACCCAAATCGATACTTACCTCTATAGAAGGTTTCAGCTATCCCTTGTAGAAAGATTCGGCAATCACAGAAGAAGATTGAAGCGTAGAAGATTAGAGATGTAGGAGTTTTCAGCTTTTTAAGGAAATCCTAAAAAGATGAACTAGATGTGTTTTTCGGCTTTTAGAAGAATTGAATGAGGAGTTTCGGCTTTTAGTGAATGGGAGAAGAATAACAATGGAGATTAAAAGATTCGGCTAAAAGGAAATTTCAAAGAAAAAGAAAGAAAAGGTGAGAAAACAATGGTGATTTTCGGCTTTTGGAAGAGAAAAGATGAGAAAAGAAAACAAGTGAGATGGCCTTCAAATTTTCGGCACAGGAAGAGAAGAAAGAGTAGGGTTCCAATGCCAGAATTGATTAGCTATCCCCCCTATTTATAGAAATTTCAGCACTTACCTAACCTTGCAGATAAATCCTATCTTTTCTCCTTTATCTTAATCTACTAACTCATCTAAAAGAGACTTAATTATCTCTAACTCTTCCTTCCTTTATCAGCTTAATTATCCATATATTAAAACATGAAATAAATCCCTAAATAATACCCTTGTGCCGTCCCCCCTAGCTCCTCTTTAAATGCCAGATTTGGCCCAAAAACATGGGCTCTAAGTGGCCAAAACTTGGGCCTCCTCCTTTACCAGTGACGCCAACTCCCTTCCCTCTTAGTGGCGCCATTTTGCCACTGGGCCACAAGCCCAATCTTGATATTTTTAACATAGATAACTATCTTTAAAACTTATAATGCCCAAACAGAATATTTTAACTGAGGTCTCAGCCCATTCCTGAGCCCAATTAATACCTCAATTCTCAATTTAACATATTTCAGCATTCATTACACAAAATGCACAGGCGCAAAATTCAGGATGTTACACAACCATCGTGATTTTACTTTGTGTGAGCTTCGTAAGAATTTTTAATGTATTTTACTTTGCTAGTATGAAAGGTAGGAAATATGTGGATGCTTGATTGTTTAAAACTTAATGAAGTTATTTTCGTATATGTTGATATTGAAACTATGTGATTAAGCATTAATTTGGATTTATTGTGATGCTTAGGCTTGTGCCAAGCTTGTGTTAGATTTGATCCATATTTATTTTAAGCTTATGCATTGTATTAGTAAGCATTGTTTATGTGTTACGAACTTACTAAGCATTACATGCTTACCTTGTGTTCTTTCTTTATGTTTTGTAGTTAATCAAAAGCTCGTTCGGGTTGGAAGTTCGTCGGAGACCTATCACAGAATCCTTAGATTTTGATGTCTTTAAGTCATGGTTATAATGGCATGTATAAGTGTTTTGTGCTTGATGAAATAGCCATTATGTTTGGCTTGTAAAAGTGGTATTTTGGTTAATGAATTAGTTGTCATGTTGGCTTGTATATATATGTGGTTTTATGATGGTGGATAATTTGGCATTTTGGTGCTTTTTGTGTTTGATGTATGTTTCAGTGACCATTTTAGTATATTTGAATGGATTATAATATGATTTATGAAATGTTTAGAAATGAATGTTTAAATTTTTAAATTTTCCAGTAATACTCTGTAACTCTATTCCGATGACGGATACGAGTTAGGAGTATTACACTTCCTCTTCCTTGCCAGATGATGATGTTGCTAGACTTCGGCATATGCGTCTAGGGCATATGAGTGAGAACGACATGGCAGAATTAAGCAAAAGAGGACTTCTTGATGGACAAGGCATTAACAAACTGAAGTTCTGTGAGCACTGTGTTTTGGGAAGCAAAAAAGAGTTTGATTCACCAAAGGAATCCAGAACACAAAGGGAATACTGGATTATATTTATTATGATCTTTGGGGACCATCCAGAGTACCTTCGAGGGGTGGCACTAATTATACGCTAACAATCATTGATAATTTTTCTAGAAAAGTTTGGGCATTATTCTTAAAGTAGAAAAGTAATGTGTTTTTCGCATTTAAGGCTTGGAAAACTATGATCGAGAAGTAGACAGGAAAACAGATAAAACACTTTCACACAGATAATGGCTTGGAATTCTGTTTTGATGAGTTTAATGAATTGTGCAAATCAAAAAGAATCGTGAGACATTTGATAATTTGTCATACTCCATAGCAAAACGACATTGCAGAACGGATGAATAGAACAATCATGGAAAAGATTCGATGTATGTTGTTGAATGTTTGTTTACCGAAGTCATTTTGAGTTGAAGCGGCCTCTACGCCATGGTCTTTGTCTGTTGCCATTGTGAAAAAGACTCCACAAGAGGTATGGTCTAGTAATCCTACTGATTATTCTTATTTGAAGATTTTTTGGCATCTTCGTAGGCTCATGTTGATAATGGGAAATTGGAACCTAGATCCATTAAATGTGTTTTTCTTGGTTATAAGGCTGGTATTAAACAGTATAAGTTATGGTGTCCTGAAAATAGAAAAGTTGTGATTAGCAGAGATATTATTTTTGATGAAACTGTTATGTTATCTATCTTATCTCTTAAAGACTCTTCCAATAAAGACTAGCAAAAGCAGATGGAGCTTTAAATTGATCCAGGATATACAACAGAGTTTATTCAGAGTAGAGTTGCTTCTTCACCACAATATTCTATTGCCAAGAACAGACACAGAAGAGAAATTAAACCTCCAAAAAGGTACACCGAGGTTGATCTAGTTGCTTATGCTTTAAATATGACTGAAGATATAGATGCAAATCAAGAGCCATCTACTTATTCCAAGATAGTTAGCTGTGAAGATTCAGGAAAGTGGATGATTTCCATGCAAGAAAATATGGAATTGCTTCATAAGAACAGAACATGGGATCTAGTGAAGCTTCCTAAAGGTAAAAAGGTTGTTCATTGTAAATGGGTGTTCAAAAAGAAAGAAGAAACTTTAGGAGTTGAAGAACCTAGATATAAAGCAAGGCTGGTTGCAAAAAGATACAGTTAGATTCCAGGTGTAGACTTCACAAATGTGTTTTCTTCAGTTGTAAAGCATAGTTTGATTCTAGCCTTATTTGATATTAAGGCCATGTATGATTTGGAGCTTTAGCAGCTTGATGTAAAAACAGAGTTCTTGTATGGAGAATTTAAGGAAGATATTTATATGCAACAACCAAAGGGTTTTAGAGTCTCAGAAAATTAGGACTATGTTTGTTCGCTGAAAAAGTCCCTTTATGGCTTAAATAGTCACCGCAATGGTACAAGAGGTTTGATTCTTTTATGACTACTCATGATTTCAAAAGAAACAAATTTTGACAGTTGTGTTTATTTTAAGAAAAATAGTGATTGTTGTTCTGTGTATCTACTCTTCCATGTTGACGACATGTTGATAGCAGTCAAAGATAAAGGAAAGATAAGAAAGGTCAAAGCCCAACTTAGTAAAGAATTTAAGATGAAGGATTTAGGAGCAGCAAAGAAGATACTTGGAATGGAGATTCTTAGAGATAGAAAAGCATGTAAATTGTACCCAAGTAAAAACGGGTATATGGAGAAAGTTCTTGCAGGTTTAATATGCAGAATGCCAAGCCTGTTAGAACTCCATTAGCAGCCCACTTCAAACTTTCATCAACTTTGTATTCGCAATCAGATGATGAGATTGACTACATGTCACATGTTTCATATTCTAGTGTGA